>JAJIBD010021878.1:260000-575730 GCA_021461705.1 Cryptotis parvus | reverse complement strand
ACAGGATGAATCCTATTGGTCATGGTCAGTGACTTCCCTATATACAAATAATAAAAGAGAAGAAAGTGGATACTAAGGAAAAAATATTCAATTCACAATTGTGCCACAGAAAATCAAATACCTAGGGATCAACTTACCCAAGTGGAAAAGGACCTATACAAAGAAAACTACAAGACACTGCTCCAAGAGATAAAAGAGGACATAAGGAAATGGAAACATATTCCCCTGCACATGGATGGGGAGAATCAACATTGTCAAAATGGTAATGGTCCCTAGAGCTCTATAGAGATTCAGTGCAGTCCCTATAAGGATACCCATGATATTTTTCAAAGAAATTGACCAAACACTCCTGAGAATTTCTATGGAACAGTAAACCCCTAAGGATAGCTAACGCAATCCTTGGGAAAAAAGAAGATGGGAAGCATCACCTTTCCCAACTTCAAATTGTACTACAAGGCAGTAGTAATTAAAACAGCATGGTATTGGAATAAAAACAGACCTGTGGACCTATGGAATAGAATTGAGTATCCTGACACCCAACCTCAAACACACGATCATTTAATCTTTGATAAAGGTGCAAAAAGTCTAAATGGAGTAAGGAAAGCTTCTTCAACAATTGGTGTTGGGAAAACTGGGCAGCTACATGTAAAAATGAATTTGGACCTGTGTCTAACACCATGCACAAAAAATCAGATCAAAATGGATTAAAAGATCTCAATATCAGACTTGAATCCATAAAAAGTACATTGAAGAAAATATAGGAAAAACCCTCCACGACATTGAAGCTAAAGGCATCCTCAAAGGTGAAACATCACTAACAAAGCAACTAGAAGGAAAAGATAAACATATGGGACTACATGAAACTAAAAGCTTCTGCACCTCAAAAGAAACAGTGACTAAGATACAAAAGCAGTCCACAGAATGGGAAAGAATATTCACCCAATACCCATCTGATAAGGGTTAATATCCAGGATATATCAGGCACTGGTAGAACTTTTACAAGAAGAAAATAAACAACCCCATCAAAAAATGGGGAGAAGAAATGAACAGAAACTTCAGCAAGGAAGAAATTCGAATGGCCAAAAAACATATGAAAAAATGCTCATCATCACTAATCATCAGAGAGATGCAAATCAAAAACAACAATGAGATACCACTTTACACCACAGAGACTGGCACATATTCAAAAGAGCAAGAACAACAAGTGCTGGCGTGGATGTGGGGAAAAGGGGACACTCATCCATTGTTGGTGGAATGCCGGCTGGTACAGCCTTTCTGGAAAACAATATGGACATTCCTCCAAAGACTAGAAATTGAACTCCCATTTGACCCAGCCATACCACTCCTGGGAATCTACTCTGGGAAACCAAAAATACGCAGCGGAAACACCATCCCTACTTTTATGTTCATAGCAGCATTATTCACAATAGCCAGAATCTGGAAGCAACCAGAGTGCCCGAAAATCGATGACTGGATAAAGAAGCTTTGGTACATCTACACAATGGAATACTATGCAGCTGTTAGGAAAAAATGAAGTTATAAAATTTGCCTATAAATGGATGGACATGGAGAAGATTATGTTGAGCGAAATTAGCCAGAAGGAGAGAGACAGATACAGAATGACTGCATTTATCTGCATAACATAAATATATATGTACATATTATGATACCAATATCCAAGGTCAAGTGAAACATATATCAGGAGGTCTTGTCAAAGGTGGAAATTATCACAAACATGTGGGAGTCAGAGGCTAGGTAAGACAGAAAATGGGAACAGTGTGCTAACAATTGTCGAGGGTACTAATGCCAACCTAGAACTGAGCATTAAGTAGAGGCAAAAAAGATACACATGACAACCCTCGAATGTATGTTCTGTAATCCATAGTCTGGAAGGGAAGGAAAAGAGAAAGAGAGAGAAAGGGAAAGAAATAAAGAACCTGCCATGGAGGAGGGCTGGGGGGGGGGGAGAGGAACCGGGGATGTTGGTGGTGGGAGATGGGCACTGGTGGAGGGATGGGTGCTGGAACACTGTTTGGCCAAAACCCAAAGATGACCCTTTTTAATTGTATATCTTTGTAATTGTAAAAATTAAAAAATAATTGAAAGGATCAATAAAACCAAGAGCTGGAAAAAAAGCAGACAGTGGAGCAGATTTT
The DNA here is from genome assembly GCA_021461705.1 of Cryptotis parvus. Lineage (NCBI taxonomy): Eukaryota > Metazoa > Chordata > Mammalia > Eulipotyphla > Soricidae > Cryptotis > Cryptotis parvus. Next base: position 573,574 of record JAJIBD010021878.1, on the reverse strand, counting down.
GCCCATGAACCTGAATTTCCTCATCCTGCTCATATTACAAAAAGAGTCATCAAGAGAATGGATACCTTCTACATCTCCTTCAGAGAAAGGAAGCCATGCCATAATTGCATTAGAAGGAACCCTGTGTTCTTGTAATAAACTATAATGGCAATAATATTTATCCAGTCTTCATAGGAATCACAATTTCTCCATTTTTGACCTATGTTCAAGTAGTATTATTACCTCCTACTTAAAGATGAGAAAGCTGAGGTGTGGCAAGTTGTGGTAAGATACTCAAGGTTGTGCAGTTGTAAGTGAGGGAAACAATAGTTTGACAAAGATAGTCTATTATGAAGGCTCACTGCTCTGTAGACTCCATTTTGTAGGGTCAAATATCTCTTTTGAAAAGAAAAAAACACATTACCTGAATGCTCACTCTATTATTGCTTATCCTACTTCAGAATACTTAACAGCCTGTTGGAAGAAGTCAGTGAATTATGTTTTTAAATCTTAGAAATTAAAAATGTTAGAGTAGGGTCTTTAAAAAGGATTTAATATTAACGTTAAATGTGCAGTATTGCTAAGCAATCCTCTGTAAAGAAATATTACAAGTGTACTTTCACAAAATAAAGAGATAAATACAGGAGCTAAGTGCAGTTCACATGCTTTAGAAAGAAATATTTATCCCAGTCCCTCTTTGTACTTCAGAAATAAAAGTAAAACCCAACCTCCAAGGCCTTTAAGTAAATTTCTCATATCTGTCTAAACCAATCCTCAAATGTCACCATAAATAATCATATGTCCTATTGTCTTCCACCTCCCACAGTGTAAAAGAGATTAGACTGAAAGACAGGAGAGAATATTTTATTTAATTGTTTTTTAAAATTATTGATTGAGATATGAGATACTGTGGATTGTCAATACTACTAATGACTTCACATATACATAATTATAACACCACACCAATCATCAGTGTACCTACATTCCCTCCCAAGGTATATAATACTCATCCCTCCCATTAACCCTCCACGTAACTCAGTGGATCAGTTTTCTGTTGTGTTGTCATTGGTCCTTTGTTGCCACCTTGTTGTGTATTTGCCACCTTGCTGTGTATTTTTAAGTCCACATACATGAGAATGAACATTATTCATTCCTTTCCTTCTGAGAGACTTCACTTAGCATGATATCCTCTAGTTCAATCATGTCATGGAAAATTGCGCTTTTTGCACCCATAGTATTCTAGTGTACATGTACCTTAAATTCCCAATGCATTCATACATAGTTGGGCATTTGGGTTATTTTCATGTTTTGCTATTGTACTAAGCACTGTAATGAATATAGGTGTTCATAGATCCTTTCATAAATGTTTTTATTTATGAGGGTAGGTGCCAAGAAGTGGTATTTCTGGTTCAGAAAGGAGTTCTGTTTCTATTTTTGAGAGACAGGAGAGAATATTTGAGAAGTTTTTGAGGCTCTGACTCCTGCAGATGTGAGGCTCATTGATGCTCCTGAGTCCTGGAACCACCAAAAACTCACTGACTGGTGCTCTTTGAAGAGTTGCAGTCTTGCAACAATTCAGTCCAATTAACACATGTAAATATCTTTCAAAACGAGCCCATTTCATACAGGATTTTCATCTTTTCTATATATCTTATATAAAAAATTAAAGTTGGCGACTGAAGATATAATTCAGGGGTTAAGGCATTTGCCTTACATGCTGCCAAACTAGCTTGGTCCTGAGCCCTGACAGGGGTAAGCCCTGAGCACAGCTGGGTGTGGCCCAACATTTAAAAAAGAAAAATATTTTAAAGTAAGACTTAATTGGACTCGATGTGGCTCAGGACAGTACATGAATGGCCTTGGTAAGACCCTGGGTTTGATGCCAGTACAGCAGAACATAAACATAAAATAAAAGCCATTATACCCACCATTTGTATTCATCCAAAGTTGAGTTCAGCTGGGGAATAGCTCAAGGGCCTGGAGTGCATGCACTGCTGTGAAACTCCCAGCTTTAATTCTCAGCACACATGGTCCCCCTGTGTAGTCCATAAACCTCTCTGGGTATGGACTGAAAACCATAAATAAACAAATAAAAAACAAACAAACAAATAAATAAATACTGAATTCAGCTCTTATCAAGTATATTTCCCCACCATATAATAAAATCTATCACCTAACACTTTGGAAGTAAATTTAAGTAATTGGACACTATCCAAGACTGCCTTTTATGAAACAGTGGCTTGAGATTGAGATTCAAAAGATAGATTTTAGCAGGTGCTATTTACATTACCATCTGTGGGTGGGTGCAATACCCATAGGAAAATTTTATGTGCACTTCTATTGGAGCTTTTAAAATCAGCAAAAACGGAATGGCAAAGCCTAATGTTTTCTGACTGTACTTGTTACTGGAACATAATGATTACTGTGGTGTGGGGGTGTCAGGCCTCAGCTGAAGGTGTGCAGAAGCATGCATGTACACAGAACATATATATCTGTGTATTATTGCTCTTAGGTAAACCAGATTCATGGAAATTAAGGACTAAAATGCTCATCTAGAGAAATAAGAGAGAGATCACATGTATCATTCTTTATTGCTGCTTATAAACCAAAATAGATTTTGGTTTAGAATTGAATCTATAATGATTGATATTTGTTCTTAATTATTTTCTAAAGCTTACTTAGATGTTACTTTTGTCAGTGAAGTAGGGAAAAACTGGGAGAACATAACTGCAAATTTATCCTCAAGCTCTCCACATAGTTAAGCCTAAGACTGGAACAATAAATTTGATCCAGTGTAGAAGTTTTAGCACATGAGTTCAAGATGCTTAGATTTATCATCAGACTGAAATTGTCCAATCTCTAATCTTTCTTTCTTGTGAATTTCAGTTTTCTTTTAAAATATGAATAGTAGTAGCACTTAACCTATAGTGTTGTAAGAAGTATTAAATGAGATTAAATATGTGAAATTAACTTAAAAGAGAAGCTGTGGGGCGGAGCGATTGCCCAGCGGGTAGGGTGTTTGCATTGCATGTGGCTGGCCAGTACCGGACTGGGTTCGATCCCGGCATCCCATATGGTCCCCCGAGCACCGCCAGGAGTAATTCCTGAGTGCAGAGCCAGGAGTAACCCCTGAGCATTGCCGGGTGTGACCCAAAAAGCCAAAAAAAATATTCATGAGGGGGCCGGAGCGATAGCCCAGCCGGATAGGGCGTTTGCCTTGCACGTGGCTGGCCTGTGCTGGCCCAGGTTCGATCCCCAGCATCCCATATGGTCCCCGAGCACCTCCAGGAGTGATTCCTGAGTGCAGAGCCAGGAGTAACCCCTGAGCATCGCTGGTGTGACCCAAAAAGAAAAAAAAAAAAAAAAAAAAAGAGAAGCTGTTTAGTAAAAGCTCTATATAATTGGAATATTTGCAAGATAATTATTTAGGATGGGGGCTAGAATGTTTGCCTTGCACACTGCCAACCTGGGTTCGACCCCAGGAGAGTTCTGTAAACGTCTACTAAGTAGATCTCACCTGATTCCCCTTTTTTAAGTTTACTCTTCGTTTGTTTTCTGTTTTGTCACTCCATAAGTGAGATGGCAATATTAAAATTCTCTATAATAGTTCTATTGCAGTTGATATCTCTCTTTAGAGCTGATAATAGTTGTTTTATGTATTTTATGGCCTTAATTTGGTGTATATATATTAATGAATTTTAAGTCCTCTTGATGGATCTGTCCCTTAATTTTATTAATATGTAAATAGACACTGTATTTGTCTGTCTTTATTAATTGTTACCTTCTTTAAACTTTTAAGTCTACTTTATGTGATATAAATGGCTATCCCTAATTTTTTTTCAGGCTTTCATTTTCTCCTATGATTGTTTTCTAACTTTTTACTTTAAGCATATGATTCTTGTTGGAACTCAGGTGAGTCTCCAGTGTAGGAAAGTTGTTATTTGGTTCTGATCCATCTAGCTATTCAGTGTCTTTTAATTGAAGAGTTAAGTTCATAGAATTTAGGGCAATGGGGGGATCATGGACTATAGCAATCAGTACTGAGAGGCTACTCCTAGTTCTTCTCTCTGGCAGTGCTCAGAGGAACACAGGCAGTGCCATGAATCAAACCAGGGTCAGCTTCATGCAAGACAAGCACCTTAACCCCTTTATTACTTTTCTCCACTTTATGCTTTTATCTCTTTTGTTGAAAAACTTTTAAGTTTTCTGTCATTTGAAGTCTAGATAGAGTCTATTTCATTTAGTACCTTTCTCTTATCAACGTATTATAGTCACATTATATATGGTGACAAGCCTTCTGACTTGTAGGCTTTCATGTGATAGATCTGCTTGCTTTGACTTTATGGTGGTTTCATTATATGCAAATACTTGGCTTTTGTCTTTGCTGCATTCAGGATTCTGTCTTTAGGTTTAGCCATTTTTATTAAGTGTCTCATGCTGCTCTTCTATTTTGTTTGGAAATCTGAGTTTCTGGCATCATGATGGAAAACTACATCCTCACATTGGGAAGTTTCGAACAACTTCTTCACTAATAATTCTTCACCATTCTTTTCAATTCTACCAGAATCTCTTGATGCAAATGTTACTTTTCTTGATGCTATCACATGGATCTCTTTACGTTTTTCTTAATTGTTTTTCTTCTGCTGCTTTTAAAATTTGGCTGCATATACTGTTTACTCCAATGTCCTGATGGATCTATCACATCTTCCAGAAAGGCAATGGAGAAGATTATCCATGACTTCTACTCAGATCTCTTTGATAGCCATGTCCAACCTGCCCACATACCAAATTCTGCATGATGGATATGTCATTCCCAACGTTCTCCCTTCTGAAATCCAACATGCCATTTTGTCAGTAAAGAAGTGAACAGTATCAGGCCCAGACAAAGTCAGACCCGAACACCCTGATGAAACTGCTGTCAACACTCATCAATACACTGGCTCGGCTCTTCACACACTACCTGTCCAAATGCAAGGTACCCTCCCAATGGAAAACCAGCAGGACAGTTATAATGGTCAAGAAGGGAGACATTCATGACATTGGCAACTATTGCCCCATCTGCCTGTTTTCTGTCATCTACAAGCTAGTTCACTCGGGTCATCCTGAACAGGATTGACAGAACATTAGATGAAGGGCAACTATGTGAGCAAGCTGGCTTCTGAAAAGGATTCAGCACAATCGACCATATCCACATGGAAACCAGCTCATTGAGGTTTGTATGGAGTACAATATGCCACTCTGTCTCTCGTTCATTGATTTAAAGAAAGCCTTTGATTCTGTGGAGACTGAAGCAGTCATCAAAGCCCTAGCCAAACAGAGTGTTCAAACCCAATACATCAAGATCCTTTGTGAGCTGTATTACGAATTCACCACCAGGATCTCACCATTCTACAAGGAAATGATCACTGTCATTGTTTGTCTTCCCGTATATCATCGATCTGCAAGAGCGGGCACCAGTAACAGCTCAATAGCTCAATATGTCCTGTCACATGCGATATAGCCCAAGGACATCATCCCAATCCAGGAACATAAATGCCTCAAACTATTCCAGCAGGTCATGGGAATGAGGTCTATAATTGTTACTGGTATTTGGCATGTCAAATACGACACGGGTAGCTTGCCAGGCTCTGCCGTGCGGGTGGGATACTCTAGTAGTCACCTAAAAACTCAAGCAATTATTGATGAACTGCCGATTATTGATGACACAAAAGGGGTTCGGCAGGGTGATACCATTTCACCAAAACACTTCAGAGTCACTCTTGAGAACATCATGCGACAGTTAGAACGGGAAGGAATGGAAGTGAAGATAGATGGTCGGCAACACACCATCTCCCACTGATAGCATCGTTCTAATAACACCAAACATTAGCCAAGCGGCACAAATGCTAGCTGACTTTGACCTAGAATGTGGAAAGATAGGTCTGCAGCTGAATCTCAACAAAACTATGTTCATGAAAAATGAACTAGTTCCAGATGCTCCATTCACTCTTAATGGAACAAACATCTCTGAATGCAGCAGTTATGTGTATCTAGGTCGTGGAGGCAACATGATGAACGATCTAAAACCTGAGCTGCACAGGAGGAAGAGAATGGCATGGAATGCCTTCAAAAGCATTGAAGAAATAGCTAAAAAGGACAAAGAACGTCCAGCTCCGGGTACATGTCTTCGACTCCACCGTTCTCCCTGCACTAACATACGCCTCAGATATCTGGGCCCTATGAAAGCAGGATGAGAATGCTGTTCAGGTCTCCCAAAGAGAATCTAAAGAGCTATGCTTGGAATATCATGCCTCACTCAAGTGAGAGAAGGAATCTGGAGTTCTGACCACCGCTGCTGTTCCAGAGTCAGGGACTCTGTCTCGTTTGCCAAGGCATCTAAAATCAGATGGGTTGGACATGTAATGCGATTTGGAGACAACCACTGGACTAGAGCAGTTACCGACTGGATCCCATGGGATGTCAAAAGATCACGTGACTGCCCACCTACAAGATATCAGACTTCTTCATTAAGAGCCTGAACAGTTTGAGGCTCTTCGGATTCATGAATCAACTAGATGCCATTGGGCTACACTGGCACGTGATAGTGAAGTGATTCCTTCCCTTCCAGACTATGGAAATGGTACTGGTGCCCGCTCCAGAAAATCAATGACTAACGGGATGTCAAGAGATCAAGTGATCAAGTGATACATTGTTTACTGAAGCAACCAATCATTCCTTATTTTCTTGCACTCAGCTGCTAAACCCTAAATATGTTAAGTTCACCTACTATGTTATCTTTGTCTCTATTGGATGCCATTTTTAATGCTTTTCTCAATTCAGTGAGAATCCTTGCAAATATTTTAAAATTAAGGCAACATTGTATACAATAGAGTTTTAGGCATACAAGGTTTCAATAGCTTGTCATCACCAGTGTGAACTTCCCTCCACTACTAACTCCAATTCCCTCCTGCCACCAGCTTACCTCTTGACAGGCACCCTTTTGAGTTTAATTAATTTCATTTCAGTTGCCTGCTTACAGTGTTGCTGACTCTGTTTAATTTTTATTCAAATATTGTTTTATTCTATTTTTAAGTATTTTATTATACCACCGTGAGATATACAATTACAAAGATATACAGTTACAAATTTCATATTTGGGTTTTGGTCATACAGTGTTCCAGCACCCATCCCTCCACCAGGGCCCATCTCCCACAACCAACTACCCAGTTCCCAACCACTTCCCCAAGCCCGCCTCCATTGCAGGTTCTTTATTTCTTTCCCTTTCTCTCTCTTTCTCTTTTCCTTCCCTTCCAGACTATGGATTACAGAACATACATTAAAGGGTTGTCATGTGTATCTTTTGCCTCTATTTAATGCTCAGTTCTAGGTTGGCATTAGTACCCTCGACAATTGTTAGCACACTGTTCCATTTTGTCTTACCTAGCCTCTGACTCCCACATGTTTGTGATAATTTCCACTTTTGACAAGACCTCCTGATACATGTTTCACTTGACCTTGGATATTGGTATCATAATATGTACATATATATTTATGTCATGCAAATAAATGCAGTCATTCTGTATCTGTCTCTCTCCTTATGGCTAATTTCACTCAATATAATCTTCTCTATGTCCATTCATTTATATGCAAATTTTATAACTTCATTTTTCCTAACAGTTGCATAGTATTCCATTGTGTAGATGTACCAAAGCTTCTTTATCCAGTCATCGATTCTCAGGCACTCTGGTTGTTTCCAGATTCTGGCTATGTGAATAATGCTGCTATGAACATAAAAGTAGGGATGGTATTTCCGCTGCGTATTTTTGACTTCCCAGAGTATATTCCCAGGAGTGGTATGGCTGAGTCAAATGGGAGTTTGACTCTACATCCAAGCCAGCACTTGTTGTTGTTAATCTTTTGGATATGTGCCAGTCTCTGTGGTGTAAAATGATATCTCATTATTGTTTTGATATGCATCTCTGATGATTAGTGATGATGAGTGTTTTTTTCATATGTTTTTGGCCATTCTAATTTCTTCCTTGTTGAAGTTTCTGTTCATTTCTTCTCCCCCATTTTTTCATGGGATTGTTTGTTTTCTTCTTGTAAAGTTCAGTGCCTGATATATCCTGGATATTAACCTCTTATCAGATGGGTATTGGGTGAATATTCTTTCCCATTCTGTGGACTGCCTTTGTATTTTAGTCACTGTTTCTTTTGAGGTGCAGAAGCTTTTTAGTTTCATGTAGTCCCATATGTTTATCTTTTCTTCTAGTTGCTTTGTTAGTGATGTTTCACCTTTGAAGATGCCTTTAGCTTCAATGTCGTGTCTCGGGGTCACCACCAGGGTCCCCAACAGTGCCGGGAAGCAAGTTCCCTTCTACCTCTGAAGCTGGCGAGGAATGGATGAAAACTCAGGAATCAGATTCAGTTTTAAAAGGGCTTTACTATCACAGGTTCCAATATACAATCCAAGAGCAGGGAAACCCTCCAAACTCTGGGTTCCCAGCTAGGCCCCAGCCATGTGTAGGCCAAGATGGCTGCCACCACGTGTTGAGGCCCAACAGAGATGGAGAGAGGCGAGAGGCAAACACCAAGGGAAGCCGATATGGCAAAAGGGGAAAAGAAAAGAAGGCTTCGTTCTTCTTGCAGCTTATTTTGTAGCTAGAAATCTGCCCAAACATCCCAGCCCGGCCCACTTTGGGCTGGGCTATCTAGAGATGAAAACAGGAAAATAACTCTATAGAAATGTATCAACTTCAGGAGCCCATCTGGCTGTTTACAAGGACCCAGAGCTAAATCGAAGCCTCTTTGCAGAGCTGTGAGGAGCTATAAGCTAAATGTAACTTCCCCTGGCAGGAAGGGTCAAATGCCCTCAGATAATTTCTCCCAGCACCTCACCTAATGTCTTGAGCCAAAATCTGCCTGGAATTACCTTTATAGGGTAGAGAAGGGGGTTTCTGAGATGGCATGTCTCTGTACCAAAGACTAATACTAATGCCAGTTAAATATTTCTCCAAGCCTTCACAAGAGCCTCTTCTACTTCACAGTAGTTTTGTATTTTTTGTGCCTTTGAGTTATCAGGGGAGCCATGCTTGCTTGCTTGGAGGCAAACAGCATTTTCTCTGGCTAATCACTTAGAGATCCAACGTGGTCAGGCAAATATGCTGGTAAGATCTAGCTAGTTCCCGATGATTGTGGTAGCATGAGAGAATATTTATACCAGCCAGTATAGAATACATGGTCAGATAAGACTGCCACATTTAGACTACCCCCTATCTACGAAGTGACCTGCCGGAGGCAATCCAGGGCAGATGCAGAGGCCTAGGCTTTTAGGTGTCTTGCAATAGTCGTGGAGGTCTTTTCCTATATTTTCTTCAATGTACTTGACTCTGTGTTTTAAATATATACATATATCCTACCAATGTGCCTGAGATGACTTCCTGCTTCTCTTGCCCTCTTGCATCCTTTGTCACCCCCTCCCCGCCCCATCATTTTTTTTCTCTTTCCCTATCTATCTCAATTCTGTCATCTAGGGTCCACTGTACTCGAGATATTCCCTCCTTTGATACCTTGGATTTCCTTGTCCTGTTACTCTGGATACTGCAGGTAGTCAGGGTCAGCTGAAATTTGTTCTTCTTCTATCCAATTTTGTTTTGATAATGTTATCAAGAAGTTAAAAGTGTTCTTGCTTGGCATTCTTTCTGGACTTTTGTCTTTATCTTTTAATGTAGGTTAATTTCTCTGCTTCTGTACTCTCTTCTGCAATGTGAGGGCTATTTTGTGCAGGCTTGGGTGACATGCATGTAGTTTCACCCAGAAACTACATGCATGTACTTCCATCCAGAAATTGTGGATCTGATGGCTGCATTGCTTTGAATGGCTGCTGGGAATCAAGAAGCCAAAGGAAGCATCCTATGGTCCAAAAATTGTGAACAGGTCTAGCCTCCAGCTAAGGTTCAGTTGTCCAGAGAAGGGTCTGCCAATGGTACAGCAGGCACAGGTAGACGTGTTTCCTCCTTCTTTAGTTTCTACAAGCCCTTAGATTCTCAATCCTTGGATCCATTCCTCTCTGCCTGCAGTTAGTGAGAGGTGATTGAGAGGGGCCTGTGTTGGTTTTTTTTTTCCCTTGGTAGGAATATATCTCTCAGCCCATGTTGTTCTGTTCTCTGCTTGGAATGGTGCACTCTGCCTTTATAATATATCACATTTTGAAAGGTTCAGAACTCGTGGTTCCCGCTAGCTTTCTAGGGGCCACTGATACATACCTGTTAAGTATTGGCACTGTCTTGCAGGCTTGGTTCTTATCTCTAGATCTGGTTTTGTAGGAGTGGAGTTTTAAGTCTGGGGAACCAATTTTTTGCTTATCCCTGCCCTTTTCAGGACAGAGTTCCTCACATTCCAGTTCCTGATCCTCCCCATATCCCTCTGTAGGTCACACTCCTCAGATTCAAGATGGCTGCTTGCTCCTTATCTCAGAGAAAATCTCTAATCCTGGAGATAATAGCTGGTCCTCTAGTGAACTTTCTCAGCCATCTCCCTGGCAGGATTCTGTATTTTATTAGTTTTTGACATGGGTTCTGTTATGGTGTCTTGGGATCACTCTCACTTCCCTACTTTTCCACCACACTGGTTCTGCCGTCCCCTATGCTGAGTTTCTATTAAAAAAAAAAAAGAGTAAAATTAGATTGTCGTCCAGCATTTTTTAAGGAAAAGCACATCCTTCCTAAATTCTTCACCCATGGCATGTCTGCAAGTGTATTTTATTTGACCTCACATATATAAACAATAACTTGGCTGTATATAAAATTTTGTTATTGGAAGTATGATATTTTTTTCCATATAAACTGCTAAGAATTCTCTTGGCATTTATAATCATAAAGGAGAAGTCTGGTTTTTGTTTCCACTTAGTAATATTGTGTTTCCTTGTATGTAACTGTTTGTTGGTCACTTTCTATCTTTTTTGATAGAAACTTGCTAAGTCCTAATTGATGTGAAAAAGTCTGTTTCAATGAAGGTTTTACTATTTATTGTAAGGTTTCCATATACTTAATTCCTTTCATATTGAAGTTGAACTCTGTTCATATTGAAGTTTTTGTTATTATTCCTTCACTTAAAAATATCTTCTTATTTTCATTTTATCTGGGAACTTCTGGTACAGTCCCTAAGAGTTTTTTTTCTGTTTATTTATTACCAAAGTTTGTAGCTAATAGGTCGTTGCATTTTGGGGGTGTGCTTTTGTTTTGGGATCACATCTCACAGTGCTTGTAGCTAATCCGATTTTGGTGTACAGGGCTCATCTTGGGAACCAAATGGTACTTGGATAACACAAGGTTTACACATTTAAAACATATGGTCCAGATTTTTGAGCTATCTTCCTGAATTATTATTATCATTTTAAATTCTATTTTTATATAATCTTTACCAACATTAATTTGCTTTGTCTTTGCAAGTCCCTATCATGTATATTGTGCCATGGCTACCACACCCATGATCATTTTTATGTATTAATTAAGTATCCCATATGGTCCCCTGAGCACTGCCAGGAATAATTCCTGAGTGCAGAGACAGGAGTAACCCCTAAGCATTGCCAGGAGTGACCCTAAATAGAAAAAAAATTAAAAAAAGAATGCCACCCGCGCGACAGAGCCTGGCAACCTATCCGTATTGTATTTGATATGCCAAATACCAGTAACAATTATAGACCTCATTCCCATGATCTGAACAAATGGATTGAGGCTCTTTATGTTCCTGGAACAAACAGATGCCCTTGGGCTCTACTACCATGAGACAGTACATATGGAGATGTTACTGGTGCCCGCTTGAGCAAATCGATGATGAGCGGGAAGACAGTAATACAGTGGTACAGTGAATTAATGTACCTTACTGTTAGCTAATTAATTAATTTATTATAATCAGTACCATGATTCTTTTTTTTAAATTTTATTGTATCACTGTGAGATGGACAATTACAATGCTATTCATGATTAGGTTTCAGTCATACAGTGTTCCAATATCCATTCCCTCCACTTTGGTCAGGTTTTTAAAAAAAAAGATTGAAATGGTCCTAGAGTATTATTTTCTTACATTCATTCTGTTGCAAGTGTAGCCTATTAAACTACTGCTCAGATAAGGCCCTGTTTGGAACTTAAATATTTGTGAGTATGTTTTTCCCTATGTCCGTTTGTTTTTTAAGGAGTGAGTTTTGTTATCTAGGACCAGATGTTGGGATAAATTTTCTGAGAGATTTTATAAGTATCTCCATCTACAGATATTTCAATCAGTCCAAGTAACAATTATAATTAATAATAATATAATAATAACAATAATTTTTCACTTTCTTTTGTTGAAGTTAGGAATGAGAAAGTGATCACCATTAATAGAGAATAACAAATTGTCTGTTGCTAATTATACTGTTACCTAGATGTCTAATACTGGGTGAGATTGAAAGCAAGCCAAGGATCCCAAGGAACGTACACTTTACTCATTCATCAGGGGAATTTTCATGTGCCAGATCAGGAGAGTGGTGTTATAGAGCTATGTGTCCATAGCTTTGAGAGTAAGGGAAGAAATTGCACTAGGAAGTATATGTCCTATAAATTAGATGGTATTTCCTATGGCTTTAAGAGACTTAGTACTACAGATGGCAGGATTTGGGAATGGATTTGCTCCTAGATGTGAGGAAAAAGAGGGTTCTCAGTCCTCAGCCACAGGAATAGTCTCTCCATCTGAAGCAGGAATGTCCTGCCAGGTCGTAGGCGCAGAGATGAGACTCCTGGAACAGGATGTATATCCATTAATATTTTTAATGATCACCAGCCGGAGGGGCAGCAGCTCTCATCTTGACAGCTGATTGACTTGAACTGATTGACCTGAGCTGACTGACTTGAGCTGACTGACCACCTCCACAAGGACCCCAACTCTCTTATCCCCTCATCCCAAAGGGCAATCCAGCTTAAAGTTTGCATGGTTTACATTACAAAGACAGTTCACATTCTTTGCATAGGATTTAGGAATAATAGGAAGGAGATAACAACCAGGAACCAAAAACCTGTAGGGGTGCTATCTAGGTAAGATAAGATGAACAAAAGAATGCATAACAGTTGCTAATGCAGCCTTCTGGAATAGCCCATGATGGCAAGGACATGTCAGAGAGAAGAACAAGAAAAACCTGTTTTCTGCCTAACTTTAAGCATCATCCATAAGACTCCATCTTGGGCTAGTTATAGCCAACAAGGAAATGAGCAGAGAAATGACCTAGGATAGCCTTGTCTGTGTAACTGCAGCTTGATTAACAGTCTCACTAGGGAATTCTACATACTAACTCTATTGGGAGACAGTCTGCCAGAATACCCCGTGTATCTATTAACAGGCAGTATCCATCAGACCTTCCTTCAAATATACTAAGATCTACTTTCTTCCAACACTATCCCTGGAATTCAGTTGCCTCCAAAAACACTCATTGTTTCTACAACCACCCCCCAGTCCCCTTTTAATGAGTGAAATACTTTTAAAGGAAAGCTATTGAGCTTAATGTGGAGAAAATCCACATTCTCCACATGAATAGAATATGTATAAGTATGGAGGGGTACTAGTACCTATAAAAGAGTCAGTTCAAAACTTTTTTGACAGTTTAGGTAGACATATGTTAAATTCATTTAACATATTTTTCTTCATAAACACTTATAACAAGCCTTGTGACAGGTATTAGGGATATTGTGGTGAATCATTCATTGTTCTCAAAAGTTTAGATTCTAAAAATGGATATAGAAAAATCAATAGGCAAGAAGAATAGAGTGTGACATGTGCTTTGATAGGATTTTAGGCCTACCATTATGGAAGAAAGTGATACGCTCTCTAGGGAGGGTTCTGTTTGGGAGAGGCAAGTTAGTTCCTAGGTTAAAGACCCTGAATTGAGATCTGAAATGAAGGAGGGGGAAGGTGAACAGCATAATATGTGCTTTTATGAAGACCTGGATATAAGTGATTGAAAGAATGCCTTTGCTATTTTGTATACTTGATAAATGTTATTCACATAGATATAAATATGAATCTATGCATTTTACCAAATAACCAGTGTGTAAAATTTTTAATATTTTTTTCTGTTAGAATAATTTCACTGTTCACTGTTTCCCGTTCATCATCGAATGGCTCAAGCAGGCACCAGTAACATCTCCATATGTCCTATCTCATGCGAGTAGAGCCCAAGGGCACCTGCTTGCTCCAGGAACATAAAGAGCCTCAAACCATTCCATCAGGTCATGGGAATAAGGTCTAACATTTTTACTGGTATTTGGCATATCAAATACGGCACAGGTAGCTTGCCAGGCTCTGCCGTGTGGGTAGCATACTCTTGTAGTCATCTCTAAATTCAGCAGAGCTGGGCTGTGATGGCTGGTCTGCTGGGTGGAGTTCTGACGAGAGGGAAGTCCGGATGTGGAAAATGGAGGTCCTCATGGAGTGGGGGGGTCATCTGGCTTGTTGCAAGGTTCTGCTGGGGTGGCGGGCCAGGGCTAGAACCCGCCATTCCTCCTGGGCACCTCGTGAGTGGCTCTACATTCATGGATCACTTCTGGTGGGATCCAGAAATGGGATCATATGTGGGATCATATGACCAGGGATTGAACCTGGGTCAGCAGCATGCAAGGCAATAACCCTATCTGTACTATTTTACAGCTCATATAAAAATATATATTTAAAAACCCTGAAGGGTTTTTGCTCCATGGTTGATATCTCATTTCTGTTTTTGGTCACACCTGGCAATGCTCAGGGATACCTCTGACTCTCTGCTCAGGGCTCACTCTTGGCAATGCTCAATAGACCAGATAGGGAGCTACATAAGCAACTTACTTACTTTACTATCCCATGGCCCACCAGTTCATTCCATTTTATCAATGATCATTTGTCCACTTTCCAATTATTTCACAGTTTATTATTCGCCTCATCTACTGAAGGATATCTTGATTGCTTCCAGGTTTTGCAGTTTGATTAAAGCTGTTATAACCGTATTTGTACAGGTTCTTATGGAAATATATTTGGATTAGTACAAAGGAGTATGATTTCTGAATTGAATGTCAAGATGTGTTTAGTTTTTATAAGAAATTGCCAGACTGTTTTCTAGAGTGATGTACTATATTTTGCATTTCCAGAGCAATGAACAGGAAGTCCTATTCTTCCATATCCTTGACAGCATTTAGCATTGTCATAAGTCTTAATTTTGGCAACATTAAAAAGGGATGTTGCTGAAATTTATTGTATGAAAGATATAAACTTTTTAATAATAGGAATTGTTTGGAACTTTTATTTGATTTGCATTCCCTTCGTAGTGCATAGACAATACCTTAGAATTAGTAGGCATACGAGAGCTTAGGCAGTTATGTAATTTCTCCATGCCATGGGCCAGACATCATTTAGCTTAATAACCATATTCCAAAGATGACAAAGCATGTTTCTGTTAAATGAAACAAAACTTTTCTAAAACTAAACAACCAGAGCCAGATGGCAAAGCAGGTCTCCTGAATCCTAATCCAGGCCATTATCCAGTAGTAGCAAAGTTGTTGCATGCGCCGCCCTCCTTGAGGTCTAGTAGCTTTCAGTATCCCAGTTTTTCTTCTGTAGAACAGAAAGCATGTCTACTTCATTGATCATTAGGCATAAAATGATCATTATAAGAGATTTTGTGGTTAATAAGAAATCTAGAAGCACTTATTAACACTATGAAGTATTATTTTAAAGAGTATTAGTATATGCTTGATAACAAACGAAGGCTTTCTATCATTTGAACACAAAGAACCTCTAACCTCTTTTTGGCGAGGAACTCCTCATAAATGTTTGGGTGCAGATCACCAGGACACCACCCAACAGCACTTAGCCAACCACATGTTGCCACAGATTAAACTCAGGACTTTCTTGTACAAGGCAGGGTTTCTTCCATCTGTTCCCTTCCCATCTGAGAAATTTTCACAGATCATAAGTATTCTAGAGACATACAAATCAACAATTTATCAGTAATAAGCCATAAAGAAATTTAATATAAAACTAATAGCAAAAGATATTTTGAAACCCCCATATTCAGTCACGTGACCTTGGGGTCATGACTAACAGTAAGTAGAAGGTATAATGTTATAAGACATGTGCTCCAAACTATGTCCCCATACCTCAGCAAAATATTGTCTTGACCTGCAATAGCTTCTCGTTTCCAGGGACTGAACTCTCAGAAGTTTGACTCAGTAAGAGTTTGCTGCTAGTTTTCACCTTGTATTTATGTTGCACCTCCATATGAGGAGCTTAAAGAGCTTTACAGACATTAGCTTATTAATCTTGCATAACAGCTCCATGATAGGGCAGAAGCAGGAATCGTTATTCCCATCTGAAAATAAATAGTCTAACTTATCTCTCTTAATTTTACAGATACTCAAAAACTGTTGATTAAATACAAGTTTACACACTGTACATGAGAAATAACATACTCTCTCCCCAAAAATATCCAAGGATATTTTTCTTTCTTGTTTTAACTTAACATCATAAGCAGTAGTTCATGACAGATTTACAGGTCTGCTTTTAGCAGCCCCTTTGAGAAGCACAGGACAGGGATTAATTCTGATTCTTCTTTTCTCTCATGGCTTTATCCTTTTCTCTAAATGCCCTTCTTGATTACTCATCAGCAAGGGCTGGAGAAATGACTTTTAGTAATTGCAATGATGTCTCAAGAACCATTTATTTATTCCTTTTCTCTGTTGATTTAATGGTCACTGGTAAAGAAAAGGTCAATGGTATCATTTTCACCCCACTGTCCTAACTCTCAGTAACTCCCGAGATAGAATAGCAGATGTCAAAGGTTTACACAAAGAGATAACGATGTTCAACCTGTGGGGTTTGTTGAAGCACGTGGATCTCTCTGTAAAGACACTTGGAGTTAGGCCTAGGGATATAGCTCAAGTGAAGTGCACATGCTTAGTGTGTGAAAACCCCACTATTTTCTTGACCCTCTGGTACGGTTTGGCCCTCTGAGCACAGCTGGGTATAGCTTTGGTGACTGCCAAGCACCGCTAGTCCAAATTATTACCCACTCCCCTAACAAGCTTTAGTACTACTGAGGGTGTGACAACGTGGATGTGTGCATGCTCACATGTTTATATGTGTATGTGTATGTGTTTGGAATTAGACTTTGATTATGTTGGAACATGATTGAGATATGAGTAGAATCTGAGGTTTATACAAATTATTTCAGCAATAGAATTACCCACTTAAATAATTGTCTGGAGTTTAGCCCAATGAATAGGGAAAAATGATAAAGACAAAATAGCATTAATATTCTTTTACCTCCAGTTCTTTAGAGAAGGTGAGAGTCAACTTACAACTGATTTGATATTCAAAGTTGCTTTTTCACATTATTATTATTATTATTATTATTATTATTATTTACAATAC
The DNA here is from genome assembly GCA_021461705.1 of Cryptotis parvus. NCBI lineage: Eukaryota > Metazoa > Chordata > Mammalia > Eulipotyphla > Soricidae > Cryptotis > Cryptotis parvus. The sequence continues at coordinate 556,189 of JAJIBD010021878.1, read as the reverse complement.
TGGGATTAGATCTATGGCCTTACATATGCAAAGCAAATGCTCTTATCACTGAACTACATTCCCAGCCTCTTTTACAGTTTTTTCCAAATCCATCTCTGACCTACACAGGGTATTACAGAATAAGATAGTAGTAATAGTCTCATGTCAGAAAATGTGAAAAGCTAAAGAATCTTATAGATAAAGTGTTGAGAGCATATCAAAGATCTATTTGAGATCATAGTTATTCCCATTCTAGAAACTCTGGGTTTCTCCTCATAATTAATGTGCATTTAAAATCAAACTATAGGGCCGGAGCGATAGCACAACGAGCAGGGTGTTTGCCTTGCAAGCAGCCAACCCGGGTTAGACCCCGGTATCCCATATGGTCCCCCTGAGCACCGCCAGGAATACTTCCTGAGTGAAGAGCCAGGAGTAACCCCTGAACATTGCCGGGTGTGACCCAAAAAAGCAAAAATAAAATAAAACTGTATCTCAAATGTTCAATTAAAACTACTTTGTTCTCTAATGCCACAGTTTCTGTCTTGCTGCTAAAAGGTTAGGTAGAATGAAGGAGAGGAATATTCCCAAATGTACTCTGTTTTCTTTGGAGGATCAAAAAAGGAGAGAAACATTATATCTTTTCCAAGAAAATTGAATTTTATTCAGGAAAGTGCATTCCAAAAAATTCTCCTAAACTTCTACTTTGTTTACCTATGGAGCATTAAAGAATAATTGTTTACACTAGACTAGAACTGAGTATTGAAAGTAGGTCTTATATATGTGTATATATATATATACACATATATATGACCTACTTTCATAAATATAATATATATTACCTACTTTCAACACTCAGTTCTAGTCTAGTGTAAACTATATGTATTTATATATAACTATATATATATATATATATATATATATATATATAAACACCTCAGTGTATGTACTCCAAACCACAATGTGCAAAAGAAGAGCGAAAGAGACAGAGAGAGTGAAGAAAAGTGCCCGTCATAAACACAGGTGGTGTGTGTGGGAGATGGGGTGGGGGACTGGAGACATTGGTGGTGGAAAATGTGCACTGGTGCAGGTATGGGTGCTGGAACACTGTATGTGTAACTGAAACCCTATCATGAACAGTTTTGTAATTGTCTATCTCATGGTTTAAAAATAAAATTTAAAAAAAAGAATAATTGTTTAAAGAATTACATTTTATAAGGTTCCAAATTATTGCTTTTCTAAATAATCATTCTAGTAATTTACAAGTTGGCTAATACTTAGTCAGCAGCTCTCAACTACCTATTCTAATAGCTGGAGAGGGTTTTACTATTCTATATTAGTTAAACTTATAACCCTGAGAGTGGTCATATCACTATGCATCAGAGCATACTAAAAGCTAGGGAAAAGAAGTCCACTTGTCCTTGGTTTCCACCACAAATCAAAGAGTGAGGGAAGCAAATTCCCAGTGGCCCCAACTCCAAAGGAAATGTCCTATTTATCTTAGATGCTATGGAAATAAAATCAGGACTATGAATGGTAAAGTTTTATATCTCAGCCCCTTACTAGTCGGGGAGGAGTAAATGAATAAACAGAAAGGCTTATTGGATGTGAACATTTGATCTTTCATATAATTTTATTCCTTTTTAGTTGTATTATTTAACATAGCCTGACTTCTTTCCTGCATTCTTATCCTGTTCTTATAAGACAAAGAACTAAGTTACAGTTCTTGAATCCTAATTTTCTTATTTAGGAAAGGAAAATTCTAATCCTAATTTAGAAAATATTGCTAATTTAGGAAATTAGTAATATTTCCATATTATTAATTATATATTTCTAATTACATCTCTTATATTCTGGAACACTTGTCTAAGACACTATTTCCTAGCTCTGATGGGAATCAGTTTTGTTTCTAGGAGTGGCTTGATAGGAAAGAAGAATATGTTAGCTAAAGTTAACTCCAAGGGATTGGGTTTGATGTCACAGAGGGATGAAGCCTAGCTAACCATGAGAAAGCTAGAGAAGGGTTGTGAATGAGAGTTGAATGGGTCATAAAACTAATACAATCATCAGTTCTTTCCTGCATGTTCCACAGTATCCCTGGGAATTCCGTTTGTCCAGTCTTACTCCTCTCTTCTCTTTCTTCAACTTTTTCTGTGTGTGGTGCTGGTGATTAAAATTCAGGTCTTACAACAGTTAAGGCAACTGCTTCGCTGCCAGACTATATTCTCAGCCTCAGCTTTCCATTTTAACACTATTTCATTCTCCAAGTGTGGACTTTATAATGATTCTTCTGCTATAGACTCAGTCTAATGAGCACAATGTACCATAACTTTGTATAAGATTCTTCCTTTCTGTCCTCAAGATGGTCTGAAATATTCGTCTGACCTGGTCAGTGAATATACAAGAGCCATTATAAGCACAGATGAGCTCAAGTAGCTGGAATAGAAAGATAATCTAGAGAAGAAAATCACCTTCATCTGTTTCCCAGAATTACTGAAATTCTTCTCATGAACCAATGAGATAAAAAGCACAGTAGGTATTATAAATACATTAAAATTATAATAATGCAAAAATATATGGCAATTAATGCCTGCTCTTCTTATATAAAGAATGATTGTGAGATTTTAAGAAGAAGGATTTTGTTGGATAATGACTACGTTGCATTTACATCCAGCACCCTTTCCCCTTATTGCTAAAAGTTGCCTTTCTATAATTGCAGACTAGTTTAGCATCTGAACAATAATGGACATGTTTTTAAAAGATTATTGCCAAAAGTGCATTCTTTATTCCAGGGAGACTCGGTAATAGATACCAGCATTTTAGTAATGATACAAGCAATCTGTAAGCTATTATAGTTTTCTTTAGAGTAACTTAATCTTCATATTGTTTTGTATGTCTGGAATTTTAATAGTGTTTTTGATTTAGAAAAGAAAGTATATACCATATTACTAATTACATATGAACGTGAACCAAGCACATGACCACAGAGCTTTATTTTTAACACAAACATATTTAAAAGTACTTAACCTAGAGTTGGGAAAGTCATAGAGAAATTAAAGCATGCCACCAGGGATAGCAGTAGCTTCCACACACTAGGGCAATGGGGGGGGGGTCTGAATTTGTAAAATGGTTCTGATTTTTGGTTCAAACCTTTTATTATTTTAATTTTTGTTATCTTGAGGGGTGAGTTTGGGACACACCCCACAGTGCTTGAGGCTTATTCCTAGCTCTGTGCTCAAGGACCACTCTAAAAGTGTTCAGAGAACTACACGTGGTGCTGGGGATCAAACCTACATCAGCTGCATTCAAGGAAGCACCTTGCCTTCTGTGCTGTCACTTCTGTCTCTGGTTCACAACATTTTTATTAAAGAGGTACAAAAATCAAAATATTCCCTTCCAAATATAATTAATGTTTTTCAATTAATGAATGTACAAACAATGTAAACATAGTGTATTTGTAAAGTAATGATTAGATTTTCCTTTGATGACACCATTTAACTAAGAGCCTCTAAGAACTCATAGTATGAATTAATGGTGGCCCTTACTGACTAATTTGATTATTGAGGATATTCGATTGTATGGAAAAGCAGTTTATTTTCTAAGTCAAAGATCAGACTAGTTAAGTCAAGGAGGTAAAGAGCACAGGTCTGGTTTGTATTTGAAGCTCATTTATCTCCAGCCTAGATGACCAGAGAGATGATTTTTCTTTAAAATATGAAAGTGCTTACTGAAAAAATGTTTTTACTTTAAATGGATAAAAGAAATCATTTAGTGCAAGAGTTTAGATGTGTATTGTCATGTGCAATTTCAAGACTATTTTGGCACACATCCCAGGCCTTCTTCAAGGAGCTGATGGAGATGTGCTTGGTGAACCAATTCAGGGGTCCTTACAGCTATTTTTAAAATCTAAAGCTTTTACATTAAATAAACCAGTTTGCTATTTTGAAAGAAGTTATAATCTACTTAAAACTGTCATTCTCTGTTTCTGACTTGCAATTAGATGTTATTTCCAAAATGTCAGACCTAAATTCTGCTTCTACCATCACCATAATAAAATGTGACAGCCAAGATATTATATCAATACCTTTTCCATAATTAGCAATAAGGGTACTGCCAAGGGTTAACTAGAAAAGTTTCATAAACGTTTTTCTACAAATGGTCTTGGAGGCAGTATTATGCTTTTAAAATCTGCTAATGTAGCAAAGACTCATGACAACCAGGAGACAAATCTATGAACAAAACAGTTTGGAGAGAATAGTTTTGTAGTGTATGATGTATGTTATGCAAATGAGCTTATTAGAACGCTCATCTATTTTATTATTGGTGACCAATTTAATAGAGGCATTTAAAAAACAATATTTCTGCCTGACTCCTAGAAATGAAGAAGATACATTGATATAATTGAGAGCAAATGATTGCATGTCGTACCATTTAATCATGTCATTTTTCAATTGCTATTTTTTGCACTTCATTGCATGCTTATAGAATATTTAGCTTCAGTATAGATTAAGTTCCAGGGTTTGCAACAGCGCTGAGGTTGTCTTTTAACTTTGGAACCAGTTAAAACTGCACAGATGTCATTTACTTTTATTTTCTTTAAAATACGCATGTCATCATTTATACCTCATTTGAAATTTGTTTTGTGTGCTGTGTGAAAGAATTATTCCTTCCAATTAAAGGGTGGAGATTCTTATTCATAGCATGATTATGTCTAGGTATAGTTAAAACTGTTGCTGGCTCAAGAGCAGAGTCGTCATGACTGATTGGTCTACTGACTCCTTGCTAGAAAGTTTGATGATTATTTGCCTAATGAGTATTTCCTACTTTAGTTTAATCTTTCCCTTATTATTTATGTAATTTATATCATTCTCAGGAAAGAAATGATCTTCCACTCTGAGCTAAAATGTGAAGCACTTGAGGACAGAAAGTTTTATCTGTTGTACTCATGTTTGTATCCCACTCAGAACAATCTCCTTTTAGATAGGTATTTGATAAGTTTTCGGAAATGAATGAATGAATATTTTCACCTATCCTGCTGTCATAACCACATTTTAATTTAAGAACTGCATAGATTGGATTGCATATGGGTCAGTGGTCTGGACACATGCTTCATGACCAGGAGGCTGGCGTTTGATCCTGGCACTGTATGCACCCCACTGCAAGATTGCTAGGAGTTACCTCTGGCACTGCATTGGGAGTGTTCCCTGGGAACTGCCAGGTGTGGCCCAAGAAAGTAAAAGATAATAATATTAATAATAGTACCAATTCGAATTCTTACTATTTTTTCAGACTTAGGAAAAGACAGACAGATCCCTAAAAGAAATGATGCTTTAAAAAATGTTTTAAATCAGCAGTTACTTTATGACTATTATCACTTCTGGTTAGGATTAGGAGCAGAAATAAAAAATGTATAGTTCTTTCATAAGACTTCCTAAATTATCTCGATTCAGCTTGCATGGCTTAAAATCCTATCTTGGTTGCTTAGCAGTGTTCCTTTAGTCGTTACTTAAGTTCACTGTGTCTCCTCCATTTCTAAAATAGATGACAGTACTTCTGTGAGAGATGAAATGAATCAGTATATATAAATAAATATGTATATATACAAATGTGTATCATTTCACTTGTATCACTTGTCTTCCCATTGATCATCGATTTGTTCAGTGGGCCCCAATAAAGCTTCCATTTATTGGGAATGAGGTCCAGTGTTACTGTTTTTGGCATATTGAATACACCACAGGTAGCTTACCAGGCTCTGCCATGGCTCTGGGTTCATGCCAGGGGGCCCAGTTGTTTTCTTTTTTTTGCCTTTTTTTGGGGGTCACACCCGGCAATGCTCAGGGGTTTCTCCTGGCTCTGCACTCAGGAATTATTCCTGGCGGTGCTCGGGGACCATATGGTTGCTGGGGATAGAACCCAGGCCAGCATGGGCCGGCCGCGTGCAAGGCAAACACCTTACCCATGGACTATCGCTCTGACCCCTGTTTTCTATATTAGACCATCAACCAGTCAGGGCCCACGGGGGAGAGCCTTAGGTATAGACAAGCCTGTTTCCTGTCTGCCACCTCTCTACACAGGTACTGCAACCATACCTGCAACACCTCGAGGGGCAGGCACAAATGTATATATATGTAATATATAGGTATGTATACTTATAGGTATGTATATATCATATCACTTGATCACTTGACATCCCGTTATTCATCAATTTGCTCGAGCGGGCGCCATAATATTTCCATTTGACCCTATCACGTGCCAGTGTAGCCCAGTGGCATCTGGTTGCTTCAGGAATACAAAGAGCCCCAAACAGTTCGTTCAGGGTCTTGATGAAGAAGTCTAACGATCTTGTAGGTGGGCGGCCACGTGATCTTTTGACATCCCGTGGGATCCAGACAGTAATGGCTTTAGTCCAGCAGTCGTCTCCATATCACATTACATGAACAGCCCATCTGATTCTCGATGTCTTGGCAAACTAGACAGAATCCCTGACTCTGGAACAGTTATGGAGGTCGGAGCTCTGGATTCCTTCTTTCACTTGAGTGAGGCATGATATTCCAAGTACAGCTCTTTCTATTACACTTTGGGAGACCCGAATAGCATTCTCATCCTGCTTTCGTAAGGCCCAGGTCTCTAAGGAGTATGTTAATGCAGGGAGAACTCTGTAGTTGAAGAGATGTGCTCGGAGCCGGAGGTTCTTTGTCTTTTTAGCTATTTCTTCGATGTTTTTGAAGGCATTCCATGCCGCTCTCTCCCTCCTGCACAGCTCAGGTTTTAGGTCATTCATCATGTTGACTTCTCAACCTAGGTACAAATAACTGCTGCATTCAGAGATGTTTGTTCCATTGAGAATGAATGGGACCTCTGGAACTAGTTCATTTTTCATGAACATAGTTTTGTTGAGTCAGCTGTAGACCTATCTTTCCACATTCTTGGTCGAAGTCAGCCAGCATTTGTGCCACTTGGCTAATGTTTGGTGTTATTAGAACGATGTCATCAGCGAAGCTGAGGTGGTTTAGTTGCTGGCCGTCTATCTTCACTCCCATTCCTTCCCATTCTAATTGTTTCATGATATTTTCGAGGGTGGCTCTGAAGAGCTTTGGTGAAATGGTATCACCCTGTCTAACCCCTCTTTTGACATTGATGATCACTTTTTTGTAGAATGGTGAGATCCTGGTGGTGAATCTGTAATACAGCTCACAAAGGATCTTGATGTATTGGGTTTGAACACCCTGTTTGGCCAGGGCTTTGATGACTGCTTCAGTCTCCACAGAATCATGGGCTTTCTTTAAATCAATGAACGTGAGACAGAGTGGCATATTGTACTCCCTACAATCTTCAATGAGCTTTGTTACTGTATGAATATGGTCGATTGTGCTGAATCCTTTTTGGAAGCCAGCTTGCCGCATGGTTGCCCTTCATCTAATGTTCTGCCAATCCTGTTCAGGATGACTTGAGTGAACAGCTTGTAGATGACGGACAACAGGCAGATGGGGCGATAGTTGCCAATGTCATGGATGTCTCCCTTCTTGACCAGTAGAACTGTCTTGCTGGTTTTCCAATGGGAGGGCACCTTGCATTCAGACAGGTAGTGTGTGAAGAGCCGAGCCAGTGTATTGATGAGTACTGAAGACAGATTCTTCAGGTGTTCGTTTGTCTGGGCCTGATGCTGTTCCCTTCTTTACTGACTAAATGGTATGTCGGATTTCAGAAGGAAGAACGTTGGGAATGACATATCCATCCTGTGGATCATATAATAAATATGCGATATTTCTTACTTGCCCCCCTATATCCACAGAACACAGAAATCTGTCATTAGAATAGGGGATAATTTAGAAACACTAAGAATTTAATATTAAGGATCACTGTATCACTGTATCAATGTCTTCCCATTTATCATGGATTTGCTTGAGCGGGCACCAGGAACATCTCCATAAGTCCTGTCTCAGTGTGGTTCAGTGGTATCTGACATATGTGAGTCCCTAGGCTTAATACCCTACACTCAGGTGGAAGACAAAAAGAATAATGTTCTGGCAACTCATAAACTGAGTAAATGTTTAAAGATAACATGGTATTATAATCATTATTTTGTGCTAGTTCTGGAACATTCATCAACAACTCAGATACACTTTGGTAAAGAGGAGAAAGTACATCTCCTAAGTATCTCTCACAATAACACTACAGATTCACACCAACAGTGCAATAGATTTCAATTTCATGATTGATTTTTTCATGCAGATGATTATGATTCACTTGTATTTATGGATAAGTAGCTGTGCTAGCATTCAGTTGAAAATATTGTTTTTCCCCCAATGTAACTGTATCAAGATTTTTTTCACAAGCATTCAATACAGTCTTTAATAATTAAAATCACAGATTTATGTCATTTTATGACATGAATTAGTCTTTATTTTACAAACATTGCCTTGTCTAATGTATTTTATCATCAAACCACAATTGTATTTTGTTCCTGTATGTGAACATGCTATTTTGTTTTATTGCTCTTATCACTGTCTGGTATTTTATTGTATAGTTATTATATACTTCCAGTCTCTTACCAAGCACATCCATACAGACCTTTTGTTAGTATTGTTGTCATTGTTGTTGTTGTTAGGACACACCCAGAAGGTGTTCAGGAGCTGCTACAGGCTCCATGCGCAGGGTTTGTATCCAGCAGTGCTCAGGAAACCATAAAAAGCAGAGTCAAATTCAAAGCTTCTACATGAAAAGCACATGCTCCAATGCTTTGTGCTGTCTCCCCTGCTCCCCACCCCAATTAGAAAGAACTACAAAAGCAGGACTCTGTATGTGTTTCACTCACTACTGTCTCCTGTCACATAGAACACAAAATTGATACCCATTTAATGTTAATTTGGCACGAGAAATAAGGTAGTGATTCTGAATCATCACTTTCTGAGAAATCAGAGAGAAGCCAGTACAGCATCTCATTTCCTACCTGCTGTATGATAGACCAAGGCCATAGGTACTACATTAGAAGGTATTGATACCTTGTACATTCTAAACAACTATAATAGCTTTAATCACTACATTGTTTTATGAGTGTAAAATTCCTATTTATCATAACCATAACCAACCCCCTCCTTCAAGTGTGTCTGCACTTCTTCACCAATGTCTCAAGATCTCCCCCACTGACAAACACATCCCAGACTATACTCCCAACCTAGACTCAGTTCTTCTGGCTAGTTCTCAGAGTTTGTTACCTTAAGACATTTGTTATTCCCTCATTGTGTTTCTTTATATTCATTATATTAATGAGAGTGATCATTTCGTGTCTGTCCTCCCTGAGACTACCTTCCCTCAGCATGATACCTTCTAGTTTCATCCAAGTAGTAGCAAATTGCATGATTTAATCTTTTCTTATAGCTGAGTAGCATTTCATTATATATATATATATATATATGCATGTGTGTATAAACATACAAGGCAAGATATATATATATATATATATATATATATATATATATATATATATATATATATATATATATATCACTGTCTTCCCATTCATCATCGATTGGCTCGAGCGGGCACCAATAACAATAACATCTCCATATGTCCTGTCTCATGCTAGTAGAGCCCAAGGGCATGTGCTTGCTCCAGGAACATAAAGAGCCTCAAACCATTCCATCATGTCATGGGAATGAGGTCTAAAATTGTTTTATATATATATATCCACTTTATCCACTTTACTTTATTACTTTATCCACTTATCTCTTTATGGTTATGTGGGTTGTTTTCAGACCTTGTTTATTTTTTAATTTATTTTATTTTATTTTTGCTTTTTTGGGTCACACCCGGCATGCTCAGGGGTTACTCCTGGCTCTGCACTCAGGAATTACTCCTGGCGGTACTGGGGGACCATATGGGATGCCGGCGATAGAACCCAGGCCAGCACAAGCCGGTCATGTGCAAGGCAAATGCCCTACCCGCTGGGCTATCGCTCCAGCCCCAGACCTTGTCTATTTTGAATAGTGCTACTATGAACATAGGCACACAGATGTCATTCTGAAACAGAATTTTGGGTCCTTCATTCTTAATCACTGTATCACTGTCTTCCCATTCATCATTGATTTGCTCGAGTTGGGCACCAGTAACATCTCCATATGTCCTGTCTCATGCTAGTAGATCCCAAGGACATCTGCTTGCTCCAGGAACATAAAGAGCCTCAAACCATTACATCAGGTCACGAGAATGAGGTCTATAATTGTCACTGGTATTCGGCATATCAAATACAACATGGGAGGCTTGCCAGGCTCTGCCATGCAGGTGGCATACTCTGTAGTCACCTCTAAATCCAACATTTATTGATGAACCGCTTGGTCACTTGTAGCCGGATTGTAATAGGCTCTTTCACTTGGTGGATTTCTGACAAGAGGGAAGTCCAGATGTGGAAAATGGCAGCCCTCATGCAGTTGGGGTCATCTGGCTTGTTGTGAGGCTCTGCTGGGGTGGTGGGCTAGCGCTAGAACCCGCCATCCTTCCCGGGTGCCTCATGAGTGGCTGGGCACAGGGAGAGCCGGTAGCAGCTCTGCCCCATGTCTGTGAGTCTCTCCCGAAGGCCACGCCTTTAATTCTTAATATTTTGAAAAATATCCAAACTGTTTCTCATAGAGTTTGAACCAGTTTTCCCAATAGAACACCAGGATTCCTTTTTCCCCACATATGTACCAGAGCTGGTTGTTTTCATATTCTCTTTTAAAAATTGGGCCCTCCCAAGCATTGCTCAGGAAGTCTAGGGGCTCCCTTTAGTGATTCTTCGTCAAACAGGTCATCAGTTCATCACAAAAACCTGAGGATGTGTTGCTACTTAGGCCCTGAAGTGCCAGGCCACTCAGGAAACTCCAGCAGTGCTGGCAAATTCCAGGGATCAACCTCTCAGTGCTGAGTGAGAGCTTTGTGCTTTGAGGATCAAATCAGAGTCAGGAGTATTCACTGTCATATTGTTCTTTCTGATGTGTTCCAGTGGTGTGAAGTGCTATGTCATTATTGTTTTGATTTGAATTTTTCTGATGATCAGTGATGTAGGGCATTTTTTTCACGTGCCTTTTGGCCCCTGTATACTTTCCCTAAAAAAAGTAACTTTTCATCTCTTCTCACCACTTTTTTTTCTTTTTGGGTCACACCCGGCAATGCTCAGGGGTTACTCCTGGCTCTGCACTCAGGAATCACTCCTGGCGGTGCTCAGGGGACTATATGGGATGCCGGGATCGAACCCTGGCGGCTTAGGCTGGCCGTGGTGCAAGGCAAACGCCCTACCCGCTGGGCTATCGCTCCAGCCCCATCTTCTCACCACTTTTTATGTGGTTGTTTGTTTCTATTATTGCTAAGTTTTGCAAGTGCTTTATTTATCTTTAATATCAACCCTTTGGTGCATGAATGGTAAGCAAATATTTTCTCCCAGTCCTTGAGGTGTCTTTTTTAGTGTATATGTCATCAAATCAAGTAAATACCAGTAATATATCACTGGCCACAAATGTCATAGATTCATTGTTTTTTTCAGGTTTTTATGACAAAAATAATTCATCACCCATGGATATATGGTCCCTAGACTTCTGGCTATGTGCACAACTCAAGAATCAGAAGTTATGTCCTATGTAAAAATACAGCACCCATTTGAATTGCATTGGTGAACTGAAAACCAGATAGATAGCTTTTAACTATGGAACAGAAACCTTCAACCTGTTAGCATCCTCTTGTGATATATTCAGGGGATGTTTACAAGATTAGATACAGGTAAAAGATAAAATGACAGAAATTTTTACTTTATTGCACTTCACTTTTAAAATAGAAACTGAACTACCTTTCTAAGAAAAGTCAAAATGGCTCTTCGCCTTTGGAGCATCCCGCATTCTCCCTTGAGCACTGTGCTCTCACTTTCTCTCCTCCCTCCCCTGTCCTAAAACCTCTATAATAAAATCTGTTTTACTTTTAAAAAAAAAGTCAAAATGAGTCAAAACATAAAATGAAATATTTAATAAGACATTCGAAGCCACAAATTCAGCTATATTGTACCAATAAATTCTGAAGCGATAATAAGACAATAACAGAAACTTCAGCTCACATAGGTAATATGGCAAGAAGAAATGACCTGGAGATCCCAAATAATAAGTATAAATATACACAAAAACATCTTGACTCTCTTTGCTAAACTTTTCTGATCATTAGTTGTGATTCTTGCCTTTGTATTTTGTTGGGAAGGCAATATGCTCTCTTTCTCTCTCTCACTCTCTCTCTCTCTTTCTCTTTCATCTTCCTCGCATAGTAGCACTGTTTCAAACTACGTCTTGACTTCCTATTCTTATCGCCATATCCACACCAGTTTGTGGTGTATAATTCACATCGTTCTCCTGAAAAGTTTACAACTCTTGCACTAGCAGCTTGCATAAACCTCTGTTAGCATCTTCACCTTTGCATTATTCTTGGTACTGTGCTTCTGCTGTAGTTCACCTCCAGTTCACTCTTAGTTCTTTGAGGGCAGAAGTAATTTGTTCTTATTGAAACTTCAGTACTTGAAGTAGAGTCCAGCAGATGGAAAGAGCAACACTGTTTTAGGAAGCCTGGGAGTCAGGGATGAGCTTGTCTTATCTCTATGCTTTACTTAGATTGCTTAGCTTGGGTTTCTGTTTAAAAGTACTTTCCTTTGAAAATGTACTCCATAAATAGTCATAATAATCATTTGTTCCTGTGAGTTATATTTAACATTTCTCTATGCATAGTTTATCATAGAAATAATGTAAACTACAGAGTCTAAGAAACATTGCCTGCAAAAAGCTGTGATTTTATTTAGTATGTGTTTGTGATTATAAATAAATATGTATATTTTAATGGTTGTTATGGAAACCCGTTTAGAGAGAAGAGTGCTGTTTTATCAATTATTTCTCCTAGATATAAAAATGTACTGAAAAATATGATGGTCACATAAAATTCCAAGTTTCCCCCTCCATTTTTAAACTGTTATCTCTCACTTATGCCTATAAGATAAATTATTAATACTGAATGTAAACTTTGTTCTTGGATATTTAAAGTGAAAAATAAAGAAGATTTGTGAAGATCCAAAAATCACATATTGAATGTCCATGTCAGTAGTAACGCTTTCATAGGTTTTTTACTTTTATTCTATTATTATTGTTCTGGTGCTGGGAATTGAACACATGCAAATCATGAGCTCTACATCCCCTGTTCGTTAGTTTTTCAAAATACTTAGACTTTTTCATTAAGATGTCAGCTTGGGGCCATCCAGATAAATACTGGATACATTCTCTATACTCATTATTCTCATTTTATAAGTACAGCCTTTAAAAAATATTTCCCCTACCAACCTCATGTGTCCTGTTTCAGAACTTTAAAAACTCCTGTGAGATGAATGAAATCCGTTTAAACTACTTCACAAATGTTGCCTAATGTGGCTGTGCTTACTTCAGATACAGCTTTAGTGCCATCCATGGCAGATTTCCACTTGGCTAAGAAACATTGGAACTTTTTGTTGGCTTAAGGAATGCAGTTACTATTCCAATCAACTTCAAAGAGACTTGTGAAATCCAGTTTGTAACATGGAAACATCTCTAGATTTTTCCAGCCCTCTCCACTCTTTCTAATGTTTATTCTACATTCACTCCTTCCCTCCCTTTGTTGTTGCTGTGATGATCAGGTGTCACTCACACTTGGTTGTATGTGAAGATACAGTGCACTTTGTTGTGGCATTATAATCCCAGTGGCTGCTGGGATTGCAGTTGGCATGTTGCATAGTGCTGGGGTTGATCTCACAGCCTCAATTCTATAAGGCATGTTCCTTACCTCTGAGTCTCATTCTGTTGTTTCTGTAGTCTTTATTATTAACAAATTAACAATAACAACAACAAAATCTTTGTACTCATTTTCACAGGACTCATTTAATGGACAGGATTATTGTCTTGAATTATTTAATATTGGGCATAAAATTAAAATGGCAAGTATCAAGTAGCTTGATGGTTGGATTAACCCAACAGTTTGTTCTAAATTGTGTGTAGTGGGAGCATGAGACAGAGCATGAGAATGTATGTGGGTGAGGCACAATTAGTCAAATTGGAAAGTTACAAACAGTATCTGTTACTGTAGTAGAACCTCAGGTCTTAGATTTGAGTGTGTAGGGATTTCTCCTCATTTAGCAATGAACTAATAAATAGCACCAGTAAAGAAATTTGTCATACCTCATGGTGATATCAGGAGTTGTACAGGAAAATAGTAATGAACCCTAGGAAAATAAATAAGGGTAAGTTCAGGAAACATAACTAAAATTGCTGCACTGCTATAAATTGAATAATAAAATTCCTAGTCATATTTTGCCATAAATAGAGGTTTGGGGATTTGTCATTCACCTTACTTAAAATTCAGAAATATTAAAGGCACAAGGTTCTCTCATTATAGAAATAATAGAATTCCAGCTATTACTGAGTTGGGGTCATTTAAATGGCTAGAGCATGCATTCTATCGGTAAGTGGAACATCTGTAGGAAATGTCCACCTGCTGATCTGCTACCACTCTGTGAACATTTCGATGAATTGCACTTAATCATTTTAAGACTTTTTCTAATGAAGCCTTATCTAGATTAACATTTTAAGCACAAATACTTTTAGGCATTATAACTCTCTCACTAAATGAAATTGCATTGTCTTGTTTACCCTTGTTGATTAATAAGCAATCTGTTAACTGTTAGAATGGTCCAATTGTGGCAGTAGAAAGAGATTAGTAATTCAGTGATGTTTGTGGATATAATCATCATTTCTCCTGAAGGCTTTGAATTAGAATATCACTTATATACTATCCGTAGGCAAAGAAAAGATATAATATTTTTTAGACATGTGTACCGACTATTTCATTTGAATCATTCAGCTTAGGGTCACTGCAGTAATACAAATGCTTCTGGAGGAAAATGCTATTTTGATGCATGTATATCCCTCTTAAATATCGTGAATGTCTATTACAAGAAAAGCACGCACCAACAAATAGTGCAATCAGAATCCAGTCTTCATTTGGGTTTTCAGAGCATTATTGCTTTGTTAATCAAGCTTCGGAGGAGAAATATTGCTTGCCCACTTTTTTCAAATAATAGTTGTTATGCATCAGAACTCTAATTTAGTCCCAATCAATTGAAAACCAAACTTTTGACCCTACAGAATCCCCTAGTACATTTGGGAAGACTCAACTTCCTTTTGCATATCTCTCTATCATGTTTCCTGTGACCTTGAATCAAAGCATGATAATCTGTCTGGTGGGTATGTCCTAAGTGATTTGTTTCACCAAATTGTAACTTATTCATCACCTATATTTCAAGGTGGAATCCAACATTTTTAATGGAGACGCCAATGGAAAAGGGAAGTGGGATGGGATAGAGCTGAACTCTATGGCCTTTGTGGCCTCATCTCTAGGAGTAGTCCACTCTTAGGCAATCCCAGAGCCCTTCTTTGTGTCCTTTATTTGGGATTGTGATGAAGAGGGTATCTCAGTCTTGGGAAGCTCTGAGAACCCATGTTAAAGTTCTTCGCTGTCTGTCTTGCAGTCCCTCTGTTGTGAGATCAAGAAGCGACGGCGTGGTGTGGCTTCTATCCTAAGGCTGTGCCAGCATCTTCTGGATGACCGGGAGACATGCCATCTGAATGCAGACCACCAGCCAATGCAGCTGATCATTGTCAACCTGGAAAGAAGGTGGGAAGCCATCGTGATGCAAGCAGTCCAGTGGCAAAACGCGGCTGCAGAAGAAGATGGGAAAGGAGGCTGTGAGTCATGGTTGTTTTTGACTTTTTTTCCCCCTTAGTATAATGATCCCTCATTTTTCTCAGGAAAAAAAAAGCATGATAATTTCTCTCAGGACTTGGAAATGTACTCATCATATGGAGTTATCTAACTAAAGGCATAGCTATCTTCAACCATTAAATGAAATTCCATTTGTCATTAAACAAAGATTTATTTGCCTACTTATAAGATGCATTTTTATTCTATGCCATTTTTTTTTTTGGTTTTGCTTTTTTTGGGTCACACCTGGCAATGCTCAGGGGTTTCTCCTGGCTCTGCACTCAGGAATTACTCCTGGCGGTGCTCAGGGGACCATATGGGATGCCGGGATCGAACCCTGGCCGCATGGGCCGGCCGCGTGCAAGGCAAACACCCTTACCCGCCGGGCTATCGCTCCGGCCCCCATATTCTATGCCATTTTTAAAAATCACATGGCACCTTTGCTTTACTAGATCAATGAAGCCATTAATATTTTTTTATTTTTCCAATGTTTTGTATTAATAATTCCATAAAGATTTTGCTAGAGGTGGCTTGCCATTCTCAGAACATATGGAGTTATATGTACAATCAGCAGGTAATGCAGTGAAAACTTTTTGCCTTTCTATTTCATAATATGTCTCAACTCTATTTGTTCAAAAGTCTCCGGTGCTCTTTCTCAAAGCTTTTATAGAATTGCCTGTCTGAGAACTGGCAAATTTTCCTTCAGCGCTTTAAGAGAATATTTAAGATAGAGGTAGTGTTAAGAATAAAGAAGTTTCCAAGGCCTGGAGTTATAGTCCAGCGGGTAGGGTGTTTGCCTTGCACGCGACGACCCAGGTTCTATCTCCATCATCCCATATGGTCCTCGAGCACTGCTAGAAGTAATTTCTGAGTGCAGAGCCAGGAGTAACCCGTGAGCATCGCCGGTGTGACCCAATAAGAAAAAAAATAGGTTTCCAAATTACAAGTTCAAATACCAAAAAGAAAGGTTTTTTTTTATTATAATGTGGATTATAGATTTGCTCAGGAAGTCTCTGTAGCCTCAATGAAGTTACTAATAAAGATTTGATACTCAGACAACTTTAAGTCAGTGTCTGTAAATTGAAGGCCTAATTCTCATGGTTAGACTTACATAAATAAAACACATACATACATACATATATTCTCACAATGGAAAGTTTTGCTTAAGTTTATGGTATATTCCACCTTTTTAAAATTCAATATTCAAAGTTGAAGAAAATCAATTGTAATAAACTTGCCACTGAATAATAGACTTCTGTAAATTCTAGTATTAACAAACCCTTGGAATTTGCTATCTGGTGATTTTTGCATTAGGGACTGGAATTAGAAGGGACAGTGAATCAGTAAGCCTTCGTTCTTTTTGCATCTGAACTATGGTGAATTTAAGGGGTGATTTTATCATCAACAGTTCAATTTAATTGTTTTGAACTGAAGCTGCTAAATTTTTTAAGCCTTCCAAGTTATTAGGAGTAATCAGAGTTTACATAATTGGATGTCTTTTCTCAAAATGACCTGTTTGTTGTGAAGTTATTTAGCTAGAATGTTTCTTTTCTTGTTATATTTTTTAAATCTTCGGAAAGGTAAATGAGGTTATTTTTATTCTTTAATATGAAGGCTTTTGCATAAAAGCAACTGCATTTGGAGAGGCTGTGATATTTTGGAAGCATTCAGATTGCTTTGGAGGCAAAAAACTTGGATTTCTTCAGGAGTCTTTTTTTGAAATAACTTGTTGGCAGATATTGGAATAGTCTCTGTTTACTACAGTAGTAGTTACATACATTTTGATCTTATTTCTGTGGTATAGGTGAACTTCAGCTTTGAGAAATCCTGGTATTACTTGGAGACTTTGGCTTCTCTATTGTAGATAAAGAAAAATTCCCTTTTCTTAAAGTTGACTGCTGCATGTTTTGATTGTGAAGCCAATCAGAGTAGCAAATAAAGCCCATTGTGCAAACCAAGACCAAAACCACTGCAGAGGATGAGATAGAGTGGCATAAGTACCAGCAATATAATAAAATTAGCGTATCTCATTCAGCTGAAACTTTTTTGCTTCTGTTTTCTTTTATTTTATTAAATTACTGTGCGATCCAGTTAAAGACTTTTCATGGTCAGGCTTCAAACACCCTCACCAGTGTTCATTTCCCACCACAAATGTGGCGCCTCTTTATCCCTCCTGCCACATCCCCATGTGCCACCCCTGCCTATCTCTATGTCAGGTACTTTCCTTCTTTCTTCCTCTCTCTCTCTCTCTCCCATTGAGAATTATGGTTTGCAATACATATACTGACAGGTCCTCATGTTTGTTCATTTATCTACTTTCAACATGCAGTTCTTATAGAGTAATCATTTGCCACTATAGTGGTCCTTCCCACCTGTCTTTTCCAAGTGGTTGAACCAGGCTTCCACCCGTGGACCACACTTCCTGGCCCTTCTTTCTACTATCCTTGGATATTTGTTTCATATTAGGTTTTCACAATCCAAATCTGACTCATTTCACTAAGCATGGCAATCTCCATGTACATCCATTTATAAGCAAATTTCATGACTTCATTTTTTCCTAACAGCTGCACAGCATTCTATTGTGTAGATGTGCCATAGTTTCTTTAACCAGTCGTCTGTTCTCAGGCACTGAGATTGTTTCCAAATTCTATTTGATTCTGTTTTGAGCCAAGTTTTCAAACTGCTTTGATGGGCAACAAGTATTTAACCAATATGGAAGCCTGCTTTTATAAAGAATAAAAAACGTCTCAGTGGTCTCCTTGCTAATTTACCATATGTGCTTATCTCTAGTCCCTATGCACAGGGACTTTCACTATTTTTCAAGACCTGGGAAAGACATACATAGCACAAGTGTTTGGAAGACATTTACTAAGTGAATTGAGTATTATTTTGTTGCATAAGTTGTGTTTCTTTTAATCATTTGACTTGGAGTTACTATGTTCAAATTCTGTCAAAGTGATTTTGAGTAGTATTGTTTCTATAATAATATTTCACCTTGGGTCTTGGAGGTATAGTACAGCTGGTAGGGCACTTGCCTTGCTTGAAGCCAATCTGGGTTCCATCCTGGCACCCCATATGTCCTCTAAGCTTGTCAAGAGTTATCTCTGTGTGTAGAGCCAGTATTGAGCCGTGAACACAGCCAGCAATGTCCCAAGAGCAAGAAAAAAAATTTTCACCTTTATAAAATGACCAAGAGTAATGTTTTCAAATTCTATAACAAAAGCAAAGTATGCCTTGGTACTCCTTTTCCTTTAAAAGTTTTATGAAGGTCATTCAATTAAAAGGGATTGAATAAAGTTTTTCTAAATATGCAGATTTGGTTCTGACATTTAGAATTAGGCTCTGATTCTGTATCTGTGTTACAGGATTTTCCTCCTTCGTCACTTTGGAAATAACATGTATAAGAGATGTTACCTAATTATCCATTTGCATTTGTTCAATTTGTATTTCTTTAGGTGATGATTTGATTATGGTTGGTTCTCTCCACAGTTCTGAAGAGAGCAGTCACATAGTCATTTTCTGCTGCTATTGAAGGTCATCATATGTCATTTCTAAAAGCAGAGAACTAAGTTCCACATAAAATTCTCTTTAGTTTTCTCTTGAATCCAAGACAAAAATGAATGGAACAGTAGTTTGATAGTCGATGTATGCATGATGTAGGTATAAAAGTGCTTCTAACGTGTTTCATTACCACTCTTTAAAATATTTTTGTTCAGTATAATTCCTTTTCTTTGAACTTTTCTATTTCAGTCTTTATAAGCTCATCCTTTTTAGAATACTCCAACTGAATTTAGACAAACCCATAAAAAGTTGGCTTTTAGTTTTCATAAATTTGAGAATCTTATTATAAAGTGTGTATATGTGTGTGTGTGTGTGTGTGAACATGAAGTGTGTCTGTCTACACCAAGAGAAAACCTGTTGGAGACACAGCAACCATTCTTGGAAAAGCAACCTGGTTTGACAAACTATCAAGTTATATTTATTGATGAAGTTTCCAAATGTTATTCTGTTCACTCTTAGATTCTTCATAAGAAATGTCCAGAAGTCATTCATAATGGAAGAGGATAAATAGGTGTAGGGAGGGGCCGAAGAGATAGCCCAGCGGGTAGGGCGTTTGCCTTGCGCGCAGCCGGCCCATGCCGGCCCGGGTTCAATCCCCAGCATCCCATATGGTCCCCCGAGTACCGCCAGGAGTTATTCCTGAGTGCAGAGCCAGGAGAAACCCCTGAGCATTGCCGGGTGTGACCCAAAAAAGCAAAAAAAAAAAGGTGTAGAGAGACAGACCCAGTTTCATTGGATAAAAGTTGTGCAGGAAGGAAAAACCAATGCATATATACATGTAGTGGAAAATACTATGTGCTATAAGCATTGAAGAATGCTCTTGCCTCTGTGTTTATTTAGAGTACAGATAACTGCAAATTTTGGAATACTGAGTATTCATCTATACTCAGTACAGATCTGCCCAGGATCTTTGGAAACCCAATACTCTGAAGAGAAAGAAAACTCCTGCTTTTTTTTCCAACCAAATTTCTTCATGTAACTTATTTCATAAAGCTCTGAAATATCCCATCACTACTTTCTTAGTATTAGTTATCAATAGCATATAAATGATTCTGCTTTTGAACTAAATGGTTTTTTTGCACTTTCTTAGAAAAAGATATTGGTATCATCAATACACATATGAAAAAAATGCTCTCATTTACGTATCATCAGAGAAATGCAAATCAAAGTCATAAAAAGACTCACCTCACACTGTCACACATCAAAAATAAAACAATAGTGACACAGACGTGGGGAAAATGGAACTCTTATTCACTGCTTATGGGAATGCTGACAGGTTCGCCTCTTTGAAAACAATATGACACTCCTCAAAAACCTAGTTGAGCTTTCATATGACCAGAAATTTTTATGTCTTGGTACTTATCTCAAGGACACAAAGTACTATTTCAAAAAGACCTCTGCTCTCCTATGTTCAGTGTAGGATTATTCACAGTTGTTGCAATAATGAAACAACCCAAGTACCAAGAGCAGATGACTGGCTATAGAAACTGTGGTATATAAACTTGGTGTAAGAAAAGGAAAAACCATATGATTTTACACTAGATGAATGGATCTTCAGACTATAATGCTAAGGGAATTTAATCATAGGGATGGTTACAGAATAATCTCTCTCATAAGTGGAATAGAAAGAAACACACCAAGGGGATAACCAATGATCAACAACAGAACCTGAGAATTGACCTATAGAACTGAGCTTGGGGGGCTGAGGTGGGCAATGAGGATTGAGGGTAGGGTAACTGAGATAATGAAGGGAACAGGACATTCTAGCGGAGGGTACGATGTTGGAACGTTGCACGCATGAAAGCCTGTCATGAACAGTATTGTATTCCACTTTGACCAAAATAAAACTTAAGTAAATAAATACCAGAAATGTTTTAAACAAATATCTGGATTTTCCCCTTTGAAGCACTTTTATTTCAGTAAGCGAGCCTTCAAATCAATGTAAATTGAGGCTTTTATACTTTTATTCTTCTAAAACAATTTTCCCTTTTTGCTCTGCCACTCTAGAGCTCTACCACTGAAAATAGAATCTGTGTTCAGAAAACCCCTGCACTTTTATTGGCCTTGAAAGTATGCAACACATCTAACCACATAATTGAAAATAATAAGGCCACAATAAATGGGATGGCCCCAGGGTAAAACACCCAAGGGATTAAATTGGTGTCACTTTGCATCAATGTCCATGCATCATGGTAATTGAGGTAACATAACCAATTACCACATTTTAATTAGAGTTCTAAGAACTTGAGAAAATTTGCAATGATGAGACAGCTCATTTTATAAAAAGAAAAGAATGAAAGAAAAGGGGGGAGAACCCACACTTTACATTACCAAACTTCTCTCTCATAAGCAGGAGTAACAGGACATATATTTATTTATAAAGATTATGTTTCTATCTTATTATCTAATGGTTCATTTGGAAAAACTAAATATTTTATTTAATATGCAGTTTCCTAGTTAACATAATAGAATATTACTTTCTGACTGATGAGTTTAGAAATTTTTGACCACTGAAATTCTCAAGAGTGTGTCCTCATTCCCCCTTGTCTGTTTCCATCATTCTAACTTGGGAATTCATTCTATGCTTTAGTCAGTGTCTGAATACAGTGACACATTATTAAATTATGTATTTCTTCGGTTCTGGTTGCTAAACAAAAATAGACCTAGATTTCACCCCTTCAGAAAATTGAAAGCAGAAAGAATTACTGCATTTAGAAAATAATTTTGACTCTTGGCAATTATTTTTATAAGGCTAGAGTTTAAGTGAAAAACCTCCTGTAAAATTTTAGTGCTGCTACATAATCAAGTAATTATGTAATTACTTGTACTTAATTACTTACAAGAGAGATGGTTGTTAAAAAATCTTTATACATGTCAAAAGCAGCTTTCTTCTTTAGAGTATTTCTAGCCAAGCTTCAATACCCAAAAGCTCTTTTAAAACTAATCTCCTATAAATTTATTTTCTTTTATAATTCCTTACCATTTTACTTCAGATATATTAAAGTCCATTATATATAGCTATGCCTGTCGTCTCACCTATCTATGCATGGGGGAAGGAAGGAAGGAATGAAGGAAGGAGGAAGGAGAGAGGGAAGGAAGAAGGAAGAAGAAGGAAGGAGGGAGGGAGGGAAGGAAGGAAGGAAAGAAGGAAAGAAGGATCTCACGGTGGTATAATAAAATGTTAAAAAAGGAAGGAAGGAAGGAAGGAAGGAAGGAAGGAAGGAAGGAAGGAAGGAAGGAAGGAAGGAAGGAAGGAAGGAAGGAGAGAAGGAGGGGAGGGAGGGAGGAAGGGAGGGAGGGAGGAAGGAGGGAGGGAGGGGGAGGGAGTGAGGAAGGAAGGAGGTAGGAAGGAAGGGAGGAGGGAAGGAAGGAAGGAAGGAAGGAAGGAGAGAGAAGGAAGGAAGGAATGAAGAAGGAAGGAAGGACGGAAGGAAGGAAGGAAGGAAGGAAGGAAGGAAGGAAGGAAGGAAGGAAGTTAAAATTACTGCTAAAGAGTTTGATATTAAATATAAGACCTATGTCTTTGCATAGACACAGGTACACCCGGCAGAGCAGAAACCAGCTTTCCCCATTGCATGTGGCCACTGTGCGGCCGCTGATTTACCTCCAAATTACCGTAGAATATTCAACCCACCCCTCTGAGAGAGCCCCACAAAGTAATGAGAATATAGCGCCCGCATGGCAGAGCCTGGCAAGCTGTCCAATGCGTGTTCAATATGCCAAATCCAGTAACAGAAATGTTTATTTTCCTGACCCCAAAAGAGCCCTTAATACAGCAGCAGTAAGAAAGGCAAACAAGCAGTGCCTGATAAAATTTCATGGCCATCCTAGGCTGCCAAAACGAAGAAGGACTAAAATGACTGTCTGTACTTTCAATGCACGTACAATGGCATCGGAAGCATATATTGAGGATCTGATGCGGCAAGCAAAAAAGATCAAGTACGACATCATTGGTCTGACTGAGATGAGGAGGCATCATTGCATCATGCTGTATTTGACACCAGAGAAGAACTGTTCCTTGGAACATGCGACGTTAAAGAGGCATCGGTGGCGTTGGTGTCCTGTGAACACG
This sequence comes from Cryptotis parvus, assembly GCA_021461705.1. NCBI lineage: Eukaryota > Metazoa > Chordata > Mammalia > Eulipotyphla > Soricidae > Cryptotis > Cryptotis parvus. Next base: position 532,797 of record JAJIBD010021878.1, on the reverse strand, counting down.
AACATGGCTGTAAACATTGATTCATTTGAATGCCTAACAAACCGAATAGGACGATTACACTTGAAGAGATGTGGCCCACTGCCAGCAATTTCTATCTTCATTGTCTACAGACCAACATCAACATACAAAGAAGATGAAATTGAGAAATTCTACATGGAATTGGAGGAGTTCTATAAAAAAGATCACACCTTCTAAAGATCATAGTCATTGATTTTAATGCCAAGATAGGACCAAGAAGATCGGCTGAAGAACTCCACATCGGGACCCATGGCCTAGAATGGAACGAACAGGGTCCCGATGTGGAGTTCTTCAGCCGATGTGGTCCCGAACAGGGGTCCCGATGTGGAGTTCAGAGACTCAGTTCTCTGAGTCTCTGAACTCAGAGACTATCTGAGTTCATCATGTCCACCAAGACCATTCATGGGAACTCACAGTTCCAGAAAGCTGAAGCGAAACGCTGGACATGGGAATCTCCTGGCAGACAGTTCCACAATGAAATTGACCACATCATCTTCAATCGACGGTTTTGTCTGACCGATGTAGCTGTTGTCCCCCAAATTCCAAACAGTATCAGACCACCGTCTCCTTCGTGCAAAATTCTACTTCCCCATAGGGGGAGAAAAGGCTGCAAAGTTTAAGAAGAGAACTCCCAGAATGACCACCAACTGAGAACTCTTTGGCACTATTGCAACAACATGGGAAGATACCATCATTGACGACATTAATGAAGAATACAACCGACTGGTTCAGCACCTCCATGATTGTGCGAAGAATGCCGAGAGAGAGAAAGACACAAAAGGACACCTGTCTTCAGAAACTCTCGAGCTCATTTGCCAACGTGGTAAGGCGCGAGCCTCAGGAGACCAAATGCTAATGTCCAAGCTTGCTAAACAGTGCAGAGAAGTGATAAAAGAAGACCTCAAAGACAGAAGATCAGAAATACTGGAAGATGCAGCAGAAACCGGGAAAAGCATTCACACTGCCTGCCTGTCCTTTGCCAACTATAAGACCAAGATGACTGCCCTCCGATGCCCTGATGGATCTATCACATCTTCCAGAAAGGCAATGGAGAAGATTATCCATGACTTCTACTCAGATCTCTTTGATAGCCACATCCACCTGCCCACATACCAAATTCCACAGGATGGATATGTCATTCCCAACGTTCTCCCTTCTGAAATCCGACATGCCATCTCGTCGGTAAAGAAGGGAACAGCACCAGGCCCAGACAAAGTCAGACCCGAACACCTAAAAGAATCTGCCGTCGGTACTCATCAATACACTAGCTCGGCTCTTCACACGCTACCTGTCCGAATGCAAGGTACTCTCCCAATGGAAAACCAGCAAGACAGTTCTACTGTTCAAGAAGGGAGACATTCACGACATCGGCAACTATCGCCCCCATCTGCCTGTTGTCTGTCATCTACAAGCTGTTTACACGAGTCATCCTGAACAGGATTAGCAGAACACTAGATGAAGGACAACCATGCTAGCAACCAGGCTTCCGGAAAGGATTCAGCACAATTGACCATAGCCACACAGTAACCAAGCTCATCGAGGTTTGTAGGGAGTACAAGATGCCGCTCTGTCTCACGTTCATTGATTTACAGAAAGCCTTTGATTCTGTGGAGACTGAAGCAGTCATCGAAGCCCTAGCCAAACAGGGTGTTCAAACCCAATACATCAAGATCCTTCGTGAGCTGTATTACGGATTCACCACCAGGATCTCACCATTCTACAAAGAAGTGATCATTAATGTGAAAAGAGGGGTTCGACAGGATGATACCATTACACCAAAACTCTTCAGCGCCACCCTCGAGAACATCATGCGACAATTAGAATGGGAAGGAATGGGAGTGAAGATAGATGGTCGGGCAACTACACCACCTCCGCTTCGCTGATGACATTGTTCTACACCAAACATTAGCCAAGCGGCACAAATGCTGGCTGACTTTGACCGAGAATGTGGAAAGATAGGTCTACAGCTGAATCTAAAGAAAACTATGTTCAAAAGAATGAACTAGTTCCAGAGGCCCCATTCACTCTCAATGGAACAAACATCTCTGAATGCAGCAGTTATGTGTACCTTGGTCGAGAAATCAACAAGATGAACGACCTAAAACCTGAGCTGCGCAGGAGGAAGAAGAGCGGCATGGAATGCCTTCAAAGGCATCGAAGAAATAGGTAAAAGGACAAAGAACCTCCGGCTCCGGTACATCTCTTTGACTCCACCATTCTCCCTGCATTAACATACGCCTCAGAGACCTGGGCCCTACAAAAGCAGGATGAGAATGCTATTCGGGTCTCCCAGAGAGGAATTGAAAGAGCTATGCTTGGAATATCACGCCTCACTCAAGTGAGAGAAGGAATCCGGAGTTCTGACCTCCATCGCTATTTCAGAATCAGGGATGCTGTCTCGTTTGCCAAGGCCTCGAAAATCAGATGGGCTGGACATGTAATGCGATTTGGAGACAACCTCTGGACTAGAGTCATTACCGACTGGATCCCACGGGATATCAAAAGATCACGTGGCCGCCCACCTACAAGATGGTCAGACTTCTTTGTCAAGACCCTGAAGAAAAGGTTTGAGGCTCTTCATATTCCTGAATCAACCAGATGCCATTGGGCTACATTGGCACATGATAGGGTCCAATGGAAATGTTACTGGTGCCCGCTCGAGCAAATTGATGAATAACGGGATTCAAGTGATCAAGTGATCAAGTGTCTTTGCATTGCAGATTTCCAGGCCTGGGAAGTATAGCTCAAAGGGCTGGAACATGTATTTTACGTGCTGGAGTCCAAGGTTCTGCCCCTTGAACTGCTGCAAGTGTGGCTGCGGTGCCCAGCTGCGTCAGCAGGTGGCAGACAGGAGAGAGGCTTGTCTACACCCAGGGCTCTACCCTGTGGGCCCTGGATGATTGATGGTCTGACATAGCAAAAGACTGGGCCCCCTGGGATGAACCCAGAGTCACGGCAGAACCTGGCAAGCTACCCGTGGTATACTTCATATGCCACAAACAGTAACAATAATTGTCCTCATTCCCAACGAATGGAGTTGTTACTGGTTCCCGCTTGAGGAAATGATGAACTACGGGAAGACAAGAGCCCAAGGTTCCATTCTGAGCATGAAAGGGTTCTCCAAGGGTAGAGCCAGGAGTAACCAAGCACTGCCAGATGTGGCCTCAAAACCAAAAATATTAAAAGCAAAATTAGAGTATATCCACAGTCAGAGTCGATTTTTTAGGGAAATTAAGGAATTTATTTTACTTTATATTGCAGTAAAATAAAGTGACTAAGAATTGAGTCAGACGCTTCCATTTAATAGGTATGTGATACTTATAAATTAAATATTTCCTGTGCCTCAAAATCTTCAATAAGATAGATATAACAGTCATACCTGCTTAACATTATGAGGGGTTTTAAATGATGAATAGGAATAAAATTATTTGAACAACTACTGCTACAAAGTTAGTGTTAGTTGTTATAATTAGTTATGAGTTACACAAACCATTATTTTTACTTACCTAGAAATGGATACATTACCTGGTAAAATAGAACTTCAATATAGCTTTGCTTAGAACTGTATGAGCAAGTAACAGAAAAATATTGTAAATCCTTTAATGATAGATTCCAGAATAGGGACAACAATCCATTCTTACCCATCTCCTTTTTAGACAGAATTTGCTAAAAGCTTAACCAGTTGAATTAATTCTCTTTACCATCTTCTAAGCCCTACTTGCTCTAGTAGATTTTCTCTACTCTGTTTCCTATTTCATTTGTTTTTTGTGTTAATTTTTATTATATCTTGTGGCTTTTAAAGTTTAAATTGCAATTTTCATGTTTCCCAGGTTAGTAGTCTTAATACTGAGATTTAGATCATGTATTACACTTCTGTAGATTTCCCTCTAAACACTTCTTTGCTTGCATCCCAAAAAATCTTGGTAACCATTATTTTTATCTTTATTTTATTTTAACATAATTTAGTTCAAATTATGTTAAAATTATTTTGGCACTTCTTTGGTTTTATTTTGAAATCTGCTGATTTTAAGACATTTGCAATTTTCCAGCTATCTTTCATTATCAATTTATAGTTTAATTCCATTAAGGTCTGAGAGCACATGTTGTATGATTTTTAGACTTTTAACGTTGTTAAGATGTGTTCTGTGGTCATAGTATAGCTTGTCTAGGTGAAAATTCCATGTAAATTTGAGAATGCTGTTGTTTAATAAATAGTTTAAAATGTCTATGATATTCAACTTATTGATAGTAGTCTTCAGGTCAACTATATCTTACCAGTTTCTAACTCATATTAAACCCTAAAAGAATAGAGATAAGATCAGATCATCACTATTTGAAATTCAACTATTATAATGGATTTTCCTCTCAGTTCTATCCATTTTTGCTTTTCATATTTTGATGTTTTCTATTTTAGATAGATATATATATATTAGAATTATTGCATTTTCTTAGAGAATTCATCTATTTATTATTGTGTTATACTCTCTTGTTCTTGTTGTTATTTTAAAGTCATAGACAGCAGTTATCAGGGAGCGCTCCTGACACTTTATTGGGAACTCCCATTAGTCTTGTGAAACTATGTACTGCAGGTCAACTAACAGTAGTCTCCTTTCTACAAAGAGTGTGTTGATTAGTGTTAAAACAGTATCACTTTCTCCATTCTTTAAACCTAGAGTTCTGTAGACAATATAGAATTGGATCTTGCTCTTTCATCACTTTGAAAATTTCTCTCTTAATTACAATATTTATAATCCCACACTAAAAGTGATTGTTACTATAGTTGGCCTAATATCATGTTTGTGCTTATTTTCAACATTCCTTTGTTTATTATTTCTCCCTTATCTTTCTTTGATTTTTATTTATTTTTAAGGTTATGTTTTTATTTCATCTTCTCTGAAAGGAAGCATATTCCATTATATCTGTGGAAGCATGTTGGACACAGTCAGATGTCAATATGTTTCTCATTTTTCTATCCAAGAACTATAGGTTTTCTTAATTCCCTCCTAGCAATTTAAATAATTAAATAAATAAACAACAGGAATTAGTAATAGATTGAAGAAAAGGTTAAAGCTCAGAATTCCGCCTATGTACAAATGTAGCAAAATTTCTTTTTCTAGAACCTATTTACCTAGAAAGTCGAAGATGTGGCTCAAATGGCTCAAGCCACTTGCATTAAATGTGTGAGACCCTAAGTTTAATCTTAGCACTGCATGTTCCCTCCAAGAATCATCGTTTATAGCCCTAGGACATATATGATGGACTCCACACACTACATTATTTGATCCCTATAAAAATAAAACCTCTATAAATGAATATTTATTTATATATAGAAAATAATATTCATGTACATATATTTTCTTGATCACTTGATCATTAACATACCGTTATTCATCAATATGCTGGAGCAGGCACCAGTAACATTTCTATTTGTCCCTGTCACGTGCCAGTGTAGCTCAATGGCATCTGCTTGCTTCAGGAATATTAAGAGCCTCAAACTGTTCGTTCAGGGTCTTTGACGAAGAAATCTGACTATCTTGTATGTGGGGGTCTACATGATCTTTTGATATCCCGTGGATCCAGTCGGTAACTGCTCTTGTTCAGCGGTAGTCTGCAAGTCACATTACATGTCCAGCCCATCTGATTTTTGATGCCTTGGCAAATGAGACTGCATCCCTGATTCTCAATCATTGGCGGGGGTCGGAACTCCATATTCCTTCTCTCACTTGCGTGAAGCAAGATATTCTAAGCATAGCTCTTTTTATTTCCTCCTTGGGAGACCCGAATAGCATTCTCATCCTGCTTTTCGTAGGGCCAGGGTATCTGAGGCGTATGTTAATACAGGGAGAACAGTGGAGTCAAAGAGATGTGCCCAGAGCCGGAGATTCTTTGTCCTTTTAACTGTTTCTTCAATGCTCTTGAAGGCATCCCATGCCACTCATTTTCTCCTCTGCAGCTCAGGTAATATGTCATTAGTAATGTTGAATTCTCAACCTAGGTACACATAACTGCTGCACTTAGAGATGTTTGTTCCATTGAGAGTGAATAGAGCATCTGGAACTAGTCAGTTTAATATCACTATCACTATCACTATCTTCCCGTTGATCATCTGTTTGCTAGAGCGGGCACAAGTAATATCTTCATATGTCCTGTCTCATGCTAGTAGAACCCAAAGGCATCCGCTTGCTCCAGGAACATAAAGAGCCTCAAACCATTATATTAGGTCATGGGAATGACCTAATAAATGTTACTGGTATTTGGCATATCAAATACGACATGAGCAGCTTGCCAGGCTTGCCGTGCGGGTGGCATACTCTTGTAGTCAGCTCTAAATAAAGTATTTATTGATGAACCATGCGGCTGCTAGCGGCCATGCGAGCCGGGCTGAGATAGTCTGGTCTGCTGGGTGGAGTTGTGACGAGGAGGGAAGTCTGGATGTGGAAAATGGCGGCCCCCATGGAGTAGTGGGGGGTCATGTGGCCTGTTGTGAGGCTCTGCTAGGGTGGCAGGCCAGCACTAGAACCCCGTCATGCCTACCAGGTGCCTCATGAGCGGCTGGGCACAGGGAGAGCAAGTAGCAGCTCTGCCCCATGTCTGAGAGTTTCTGATTCAGCATACCTGGGCCGGATTGAAAAAAAACTGCTGCAGGGTGGGTGTCAATGATCCGTGCTGTGATAGTCTGGTCTGCTGGGTGGAGTTGTGACGAGAGGGAAGTCCGGATGTGGAAAATGGTGGCCCCATGGAGTAGGGGGTCGTCTGGTTTGTTGTAAGGCTCTACTGGGGTGGCAGGTCAGGGCTAGAATCCGCCTTGCCTCCTGGGCCTCATGAGTGGCTGGGCACAGGGAGAGCAAGAGGCAGCTCTGCCCCCATGTCTGAGAGTCTCTGGTTCAGCATACCTGGGCCAGATTGAAAAAAAAAATGTTTAATATGAACATTGTTTTGTTGAGATTCATCTGTAGACCTACCTTTCACATTCACAGTCCAAGTCAGCCAGCATTTGTGCCGCTTGGCTAATGTTTGGTGTTATTAGAATGATGTCATCAGCGAAGTGGACGTGGTGTAGTTGTCGACCAAATATCTTCACTCCCATTAATTCCCATTCTAATTGTTGCATGATGTTCTCGGGGTGGAGCTGAATACTTTTTGGTGAAATGGTATCACCCTGCTGAACCCCTCTTTTGACATTGCCAGCATTTGTGCCACTTGGCTAATGTTTGGTGTTATTAGAACGATGTCATCCGCGAAGTGGAGGTGGTGTAGTTGCCAACCAAATATCTTCACTCCCATTATTTCCCATTCTAATTGTCGCATGATGTTCTCGAGGGTGGAGCTGAATACTTTTGGTGAAATGATATCACCCCTGCTGAACCCCTCTTTTGACATCAGTGATCACTTCCTTGTGAATGGTGAGATCCTGGTGGTGAATCCGTAATACAGCTCACAAAGGATCTTGATGTATTGGGTTTGAACGCACTGTTTGGCTAGGGCTTCAATGACCACTTCAGTCTCCACAGAATCAAAGGCTTTCTTTAAATCAATGAACATTAGACAGAGCAGCATCTTGAACTGCCTACAAACCTCAATGAGCTTGGTTACCGTGTGGATATGGTCGATTGTGCTGAATCCTTTTCGGAAGCTTGTTTTGCTTTCATGGTTGTCCTTCATCTAATGTTCTGCCAATCCTGTTCAGGATGACTCGAGTGAACAGCTTGTAGATAATAGACAACAGGAATATAGGGCAATAGTTGCCAATGTTGTGGATGTCTCCCTCCTTGAACAGTAGAACTGTCGTGCTGGTTTTCCATTGGTAGGGAACCTTGCATTCTGACAGGTAGTGTGTGAAGAGCTGAGCCAGTGTATTTATGATGTATTTATATATATATATATATACATATATATATATATACATAGATACAGAAACACATGTGTGTGCACTTTGCTATCTCAGCAAACTTTTTTTTATTCCATGGTTCAATTTGTGATTTAGTTTTTTTTTTATCATTAAGCATATACCAATTATTTTTTTTCTAAAAAATACATTAAGGTCCTAGAGCTCACAATATACATTTTACACTGATCTCACCCTGCCTTTGAATAGATTTTGCCTACATATAGAGTTACACATACTTAGTACAGATAAATCAAAACATGTTTTTCTAAAATTTCTTCCTTCCATTCCTTATGACATTGCTGTCACTCATTTCTCAAAATATTGTTACTATTACTTTAAATAAATAGTATCTTTTAGATCAGTGAAGAATAAGAACAATGAAATATTTTACTTTACCTTTTATTCCTTCTCCAACACTTTTCCTTTATACAGAGCCAAGTTTCTGATCTATGTAATTTTCTTTTTCCTAAAGAACTTTTAACATTTTTAGCAGGACAGGGTCAGCTTGCATGAATCCCCAGAGTTTGGCTGCTCAACTACCTCCAGTTCACAAATTTATTTTCGAATACTCTCACAATATTACTCTTTCCTGTTTCTCTGTTGATCACCTATGCCATTTGGCTTCTCCTTTCTTTTCATTTGGTTCTTTCTCTCTAGGCAATCTAACCCATACCTAAAGTTTCAGTTTGTGCAATAGATTTCACTAAGCATTGTTGAAAGGTACTTGGAAACTGCAGCTTTAAAAATGAAACTGCATATAATAAAAGCGAGTTCTCAGCATTTTATTCAACTTCACTGCTATTGTTTTTTCCACACCATTATAACAAATGATGCTAGTCCATTATCTGCTGTATTTCTCTATGCTTCAGACACATAAACACTGCTCGACATTGCTACTGAGATCTTCCCCCAAGGTTTTTCAAAGTGTCTAAAATAGAACTTCTAAAATTTCCTGTCAAATAGATTCTTATCTAGTATTATGGATCTCTTTTAAAAAGCATAATAATATCTTCAGTTGTGTGTACCTATGGATATGAGTCAACTTTAATACATTACTTGTTCTCAGTCCCTGTTATATCTCATCAGTTTCTTTTGGTTTTACTCTCTAAAGATCTCTGAAGTAAGTACAGTCTTTATATGCCACTGATCCAAGATATTGCATATCTCATGAAGTGTTTGATTTAATATCTGGCATACAAATTGGTCCACAGGTGCTTGTTGTTATGTTCCTAATCTTACCTGAACCTCAGAAGGAGCCTTTAACATGGCCGTGCCCATATCAACTTTCACCTTTCCAGTATATTCTCCACCTTGCTGCCATGTACAATTCTTAAAAAGCCCTAACCTGATTGGGGAAATGCTGAGGCACTGTGCACAAAATTCGGGAGCAGGCTCGGGGATCCCCTTCTGTCCCAGGGATAAGCAGCTGGCGGACGGAGAAAGATGCAAGAATCCGACTAGGTTTCAAAATGCTTTACTTAACACAGGTTCAGGCATACAACTCAGCAATAGGAAAAACTCCAAACTTAGTATTCATGGCTGGACCCCGCCACGTGTTGGCCAAGATGGCAGTCACCAAGTGTTAAGGCCCTGTAGAAAGGAGACAGAGACAAGGCACCAGCAGAAAGGGGGAGGAGAGAGAGAGAGGAGAGAGAGAGAGTGACCTGCCAAAAAGAGAGAGGCAGAGAGCAAACAGCCTAGTGTTATATCCCTGCAACTCAGCCCTTCCACAGGAACAGAAAGCCATTAGGGTCTAATGCCCTCAGGTAATTTCTCCAAAGACCTCACCTAGGTCCTTTGAGATATTAATGTAGCTGACTCAAAATCTGCCTAGGAAATGACTTTGCAGGGTAGAGAGAAGGAGTTTCTGAGATGAACTGTATCTCAAAAATACAAAGGCATGCATCTGTGCCAAAGACTATACTATAGCCAGTTAAATATTTCTCCAAGCTTCACAAATGTCTTGTCTTTGCTTTATGGTAGTTCTGTATATTAACTTTGAGTTATCAGAGAGCCATGTGTGCTTCCTTGGAGGCAACAGCTTTTCTCTCTGGTCTAATTACTTAGAGATCCAATGTGGCCAGGCAAATATACTGGTAAGAACTAAATAGTCCCACGATGATTGTGGCAGCATGAGAGAATATTTATACCAGCCAGTATTGAATACATGGTCAGATAAACTGCCACATTCAAATTGTCCTCCTCCTGTCTACAAAGTGACCTGCAGAAGGCAATCCAGGCCAGATGCAGAGGCTCTGGGCAGGTGTACAGCAACTCTGATCATTTCACCTTGGTTATTCCTCTAGTTTACTTATTCCAAGTCAATTGGCTTTCTCCAAAAGGCCAGACATTGATGCCTGCTCTCAGGTCATCCAATACACATGCCCTCTTCTCTTAAGAGTCTTGTTCTTTGTGCCTTCACTCCCACCCTAGAATAGGTCAAATGCCCTATCTCATATCTTCTCACACATTGCCATCTTTCTCACCAGTGTAGGATTAAGCCCTGTCTATTTTCTATAGTATCTCACATTCAGTAAAAGTGGTAATAAATAACATTTCTTATTTATACTTGTTGGATAAAATGAAATAAAGAATAAATCAGGTTGCCTAAAAAATTCATATTAGTACTGGAGTGATAGTACAGTGGGGAAGGAGTTTGTCTTGCATGCAGCCAACATGAGTTCGGTCAGAAACATCCCATATGGTCCATCAAGCACCACCAGGAGTAAGAGCACTGAGCCAAGACTAACCCCTGAGCATAGCCTGGCGTGACCCCAATAAATAAATAAACAAACAGACAGACAGACGGACAGACGGATGAACGGACAGGCAGGCAGACAGACAGACAGACAGACAGACAGACAGACAGACAGACAGACAGACAGACAGACAGACAGACAGACAGACAGATAGATAGATAGATAGATAGATAGATAGATAGATAGATAGATAGATAGATAGATAGATAGATAGATAGATAGATAGATAGAATTCCATATTAGCCTGCTTTTTGTCTGCTATCCCTCTTTCCCCCCTTGGTTTGCCATTAACCCATTTTTCATTTATCCAACACTCAATTCACTTTTTTACTCATCATGATTTTCCTGAAACCAAAGAAACCCCTGGTTATAGAGCTGTCTAGCCATGTACCTTGCTCAGCTAGATGTGAGTGAAGATGGTTAAATTTGCTTCCCTCCTGACAGAGGAAGAAGGTATTTCAGGATGGGGCCCAGGAGTCCTCCAGGCCAGCTGCTTTCTGCAGTAAGCAATCTCTTTCTTCCCACTGAGTGTGCAAGTCTAGATTAGCATTTTCTATATGTTATGACTTGATAAAGGCTGGAAAGCACTGGTCTAGAAATAATAAGTATTAAGCCTCAATACTAACCTACCGATCACAAAGCAATAGTCACATTTAAATTTTGATTGAAGAGAAAACATTTAAGTGGAAATGCCACTGGGGTCAAATAATTTTTTTATTCCTCCATAGGAAGATCAGACTTACTCTAATTTTCTTCTTTATTCAGGTCTAATATTTTGGCTCTGTTGTTTCACTTGAATTGTGATCATGATTTTTTAACATATAAATGACTTAAGTTTGCTGAATGTCAAAGAAAAGATGCTATATTTAGTCATTCAGGGAGTTAAAATTGAAATACCAATATCGACAGATCGTATTTTTTTTTCAAAGGAGGATAGAACAGTGCAAAATAATACAGGCAGACCCATAGGCCAGCAGCTGAAAAATTAAAGTTATTTTAAAATATTTTTCCATGGATATAATAGCATCAGTGTCTCACTGCTGATTTTGCAAGTATTGGTTTCTGAATAGTTCATATGTTTGCAAGGATGGTTTGTTGTTTGAGACCTTTGGGGCATAGAGTTGGAAGGCATGGAACCTCCAGGCAGATAATCTAGTGCCCTTTGAATACCTGCTGCTCATCATTGTTCTGAGATTTGCCTACTCAGGAGTACAATAACAAAATGATCTTTACTTTCAAGTAGTTTGCAGAATATATGGAATGTTAGTAAGATAATACTGACATCATGAAACCGAGATTATATCGAAAAAATGTTTGGGATGTAAATGATGCCACCAGTTACAATGAAAGGGTTGACCACCCGATGGGGTGACTGACTAGGAGCCTCGGACGCCGCACCTATCAAGGAAAACTCTGAGAGACCAGATCTATGCAAAAGCAAGGGGTTTATTATTCTAGCATGCTCGGTCTCAGAGCATGACCACAAACAATCAGTGGCTCAGAGCCCCAAGCCCTTTCAGGGGGATCTTTTAAGAGATAGTTCCCGCCGCTACAGAGAAGTCCACACATAACCATCCAATAGATTTAAAACATTACATCAAGGTCTGCGCGCGAGGCAGCCAATCACTTTGCAACAAGTTACCATCTCCTACCAATTGAGTCACACTCAATACTTCTTTCTATATTTGGTACGGCTAGGCACACGTGCAGGATTGCAGGTCAGCAACAACTATGCGTACGTGCAGGAATGTAATTCAGGCCAGATAGCAGGTTCTGGGCAGGGGTCTCCCAACCTCTAACAGGAATTTGTTCTGGGCCTTTTGTAGATAGCAGGATGAAAAGGTTACTTTTGTAGATAACAGGATGAAAAGGTCACTTAGTCCCTAAATTGGTAACTTTCCATGAGTAGGCCTGCCCTGGTTGGGGAGGGGTTGCTGCCTTCTTTCACATGTCTTCTTTAAACAAAACAAAATACAAAGTTGTAATATGATTGAGAGGTGATTCTGTGCTCAGTTCACTTTTATATCTGCACAGTGCTTGGGAAATTCTGTGTAGTAAGAATTCAGTCAACATTTGTTGTGTAAATAATAAAATACAAATACTAAATTGGGTGGGTTCTATTATAAGCCTAAGAACCAAATGAGAGAAAAGTCTGAAAACTGAGTGTCCTGAGAAATCGTTATACAAGACTTTATGAAAAAAGTTTAGGAAATTTGATGAAGGGAGTGAAAAGATAAAAGGTTACTGTAGCAAAGATCAGCGGTGTATGGGCATTCAGAATTAAACAAAATAAATTATGAACCTTCTTTTCAGTTAAAATATTTGAAGAAAATATATAGGGCGACTAGATTTTTTTTTATTTTTGATGAAAAGAGTAATACAATGAAAGGACTTATTTTAGGAAGTGTTGTTTGAAATTGATGTGAACACATTGTTAACCTTTCTGTTTTAAGTCCTTACATAGATTTTTCACTAACTTAGATTGTTATCTATTAGAATGTTAAGTTGTTCTTTCAACAAAAAATTCTTCTGGGGCATCTCAGCTACTTTTTCTTCTTGTGTTTTAGCTTTACTTCTTGAATTTGGAGTAACAAAAGAGCTATAAATTTGGAGAATGTTTTCTTTGTCCTAGTCATGATAGCTTTGTAAATGCTGTGGAAAATACATGATAGGGTCTAATGGAAATGTTACTGGTGCCCGCTAGAGCAAATTGATGAATAACGGGATGTCAAGTGATCAAGTGATCAAGTGATTGACTTTTTTTACCTTGCAAAATAACTCCAACTCCCTTAACACTTCTTAAATAGTTTGTTTCATCTATGTTACAGATTCCTTGGATAGCAAATTTCAATGTTACTCATCAAACTGGATTCTTCCACATGGTCCTGATTTCTACCTTTTTTTTTGCCCTTATTATTATTACAATTAAAGTAGACATAATGATAATTGTTTCTAAAGTTTAAGAATTCCCCCCAAATAATCTGATTTCAAGTGTAGTTTTTGTTTGTGAAGAACAAGTCATACCTGTTTAGTGAAGGACAAAGAATTTTAACTATAGTGTGAGGTATGATATTCTCTTTCTTTCTCATCTAGTCATCACCATCATTTGTTAAATGTTACCTTTTAAAAATATATATATACCACGGTGAGACACACAATTAAAAAACTGTTCATGGTTGGATTTCAGTCATACAGTGTTCCAGCACCCATCCTTCCACAAATGCACATTTCCCAAAACTAATATCCCCAGATTTCCTCCCCCGACCCCCCAGCCTGCCTCTATGGCAGGCACTCTTCTTCTTTTGAAAAAGCTCTTATACACTTTTTATTATCTCAAAATCTAAAAAATGGATTTCAGCAATAAATATCAGGTGTCAGCTAATGCTGGGTTCCCGGAGCAGGGTCAGGGATCCCCTTTTGCGCCAGGGGATCAGCAGTCAGCAGAGAAAAACTCACGAATCCAGCAGAGTTTCAAAAGGCTTTACTCACACTTGTTCTCCTATACAATCCAGTAACAGAAAAACCCCAGACTTTATAGGTTCCTGGCTGGTCCCTGGCCACATGCAGGTTTAGAATCCTAGGCCAAATGGCCACTGCCATGTACTAAGGCCCAAATAGGAAGAGAACGGAGAGAAGAGCAGAGGAAGAAGAGAGAAAGGATTTTTTCCTTCCAACCTAGGACACCTATGCAGCTAACTGTGGACAGACATGGTCAAGTATAGCAATCAGCACATGTAAAAATGAGGAGAAAAATACATTTAAATGAAGACTGTTATGTCTGTCCTGGAAAGTGTTTCATGGAGCAGCTTTAATAGGTCTATATGGTTTATTGGAACTCCTCAATCAAGGACTGCACTCATGGAACTTAAATTCTCAATATATAGAGTATAATCCTCAGCCAAAATCAAGGGTGAAGAAAGGGCAAGACAGAAATTAAGGTGTCTTTATCTCTTTATCTTTTAAAGGTGGTTGGTTCCTCTAAGATCACTAGCCAACCCCATGAAGTGATGCCCATTAAACCATGTTTCATTTACAAAGTAAGAGCATAGAGTATTAGAGGATCCAAAATAGCCCATCAGAAGGGAACATTTTGATAGGGGATGGCTCTGGAACTTCGGTGGTGGGTGCAGTAAGACATAGATTCATTTTGAGGGGTGAAACCAGGATTCTGAAATTGTATAGTAATAGAAGCACATGTTTAATCAATACATGATAAAAAAGTACTCCATGTCAATTTTCCCTCTCTTTTCTTTTTCACATTCTCAAGAAACCCACTTCAAATAAGGAAAGTGTCCAATATTTTTAAAAAGGCATTTCCCTGATACATTTTTCCTTTCAAAGTAGAACTCATACAGTAGCGGTGGTAAAATAAACAACGATGTGTTGGATTTTGTTTCTCTTTATCTATATGACATTTGTGTCATCGCTGTCGCTCTAATCCATATTCAGGTCTTCATGTTTGGTGTGCAGTAATATGTAAATGATCTCGCCAGCTGCATGGAGCAGTGTTTGTTTATTCTATTTCTTTTGGCACAGCATAGAACTGAATTTCTGCCAAAATGGGGCTGCTTCAGGGAGCACTAATGCTCCAGGAGGAAGTTTTGAAAGAAAACGCACATCATAAGTCTTCGCTCTGTGAAGCAGCAAAATCAAAACAAACTTTCTGTTTACTAAAATATCAGTATTATGAATGTAAAATAATGTGTTTGTTAAAATATAATGAGTATGCCGCCCATCTCCAGGATGCTGCACTACCGTGGGTTTGGGAAATGAGGACACAATATGTAGAAACTGGTGTTTTTATTCTTGGAAAGAAAGTAGGTGAAATGAAACAACGGAGACAACATCTAGAAGTTTAAGGGGGAAAGAAATATTTTAACTTGCATATTAATCTCTGGAAACACATGGCATTTACATGCATTTAAATGTGGACAGCTGTGGCGTTTAAGTGTTAAAAAATTTCATTAATGATGCATAGAGCTATCTACTTCTGTTGGCAGGCCTTTCAGTCTTCAATCTGACACTTCCTTTTTTTATCCAGCAAGCTAATTTCCCCTCTTTTGTGAGGAGTAACTGTTTTCACACTACTGCCTACCCAGCAAGCCTCCTTATTGTTTCATGGTTAATTATCTTCTGGAGCTTCACCTTCCCAGTGAAGGGAGCAGGACTTTCCTCCCCATCACTAATGAAGACTGGGTTTTTATGGGTACGTTGTGTAAATAAATGCAAGGTCTGATCAGGCAACTTAATAAATGAGTTTCTAAAGTTTATGGAGTCACAGCTCATCTAGTGACTACACTAAATAATCAGGGAAAATGATTAATTTGGTGGGAGGGGAACCTTTAATTTTTTAGAAAAAATTGAGCCTTTGCTAGCTTAATATGAGAACTGTGCTTAATAAAAATGAGGAATCTCTTTAGTCACATACTTCACATACTTTGGTATATAAGTCTTCATCAAAAGATGGTGACTTTTTGCCAGGGGAATGCCTTTTATAAAGTAGGGCTTTGAAAAATATTGATTTGTTAAGAAGCAGTGGTCATCTGGCAATCCATTACCTTGATTACTTGATATTTATTAAGAACTAAGCAGAGCCAAATTCTATGCAGTTAGAGTATGTTTCCCCCTGCAATAACTGTAAGCAGAGCAGAGAGAAGATGAAATGCTTCCTTTGTGGAGAGCAGCACCTGAGTCAGTACATTCAGCCGGTCTTTCCTGGGTGTTCTGCTCTCATCAGCTATCACTGTTAAGTATTGTTGGGCTAAAAACACAGCGTAGTCTCTTAAAAGTAGCCAATTGAGAATTAATGGTGCTTGGTGTTCTTAGTTATTGTGGGTGATATTTTGTATAATAAAAGGTGTTTTAGAGATCTGTCTCTAAAATTGTTTTTAAAAAATCATATATATATATTTTTTATTTACATTTTGGGATCATTTTCCCTCTAGAATAAAATTTACATTTCTTTGATTTCTGAATCCTTCATTTGGTCTAAATTCAGTCTGAATTTAGATACTGACATTTAAAACTCTCAAGAGCCTTCTTCGTGAAAGCCCTGGACAGAGTTTCTATCCCGTTCAAGGACTAAGTTTATAAATCAATCAGATCTCAGGATCCTTAATATTTTGTCCCTTGAAATCACAAGAGAAAATCCCTGAAGGATTCTATATTTTTATATATGTATTCTACATGTGGAAGGATTTCTACATGTCTGGGAATCAGAAGCATAAGATCTCTGGAAACTTGCTTCAAAGACATTCATTACCTGCTGTGAAATTCATGTTCAAATTTCAAACAATTTTTCCAGTATCAAGTGTAATTTATATACTCTCCAATCATTTTTATGAAGGAATGGTGATAGATTCCAGGGAGGTGTCCTAATAATTAAGAATCTTTTTAGTCCTCCATACTATAAAAAGCTTTTATCTTAAGGGAAGCTATTTAAACAAAGATGTAAATCAAATGAAATGAAATCAGATGTAGAAATAAGGGGTAAGCCATCTTAAGAAAACAAATCACTGTTGACCTGCCTATTAATCATCTTAAAAACCTTTGTCCAATCAGATGATAAGCTAAGAAGGCAAGTTTGATTGACTAGAATAGATAAGAAAGAAAAGAAATTAAAACGATATTAAGATGAAATTAAAGTCCATGTCATTTTAATTAAGAACTCAGTCATTTTTAATTTGCTTGTCAAATTGGCCAGCATTTTATTCTTACATTTTATATCTCTAAGTGGTGAATTGTAGTTCATAGCTGTAGAATTAAGAGCAAAAACACATTTGCACCTTAGTTAGCTGAAGGGAACTAACAGTGAAGAATCAGAGTAACATAATATTAGAGGACTGTGTATCATTGTTAAAAAATTAAAAGACACAATGAAGTTATTTTGGCTAATATGTACTTTGAAAAGGGCATAATCCTTCACATGAGTGAATTCTTTACCAGATATTTCACTTTTCAGTCAATGTTGGCATGTTGGCAAAGATACCTTTGTACATTTGAGGACCTCAGTATCATGCAATAAATGTTGGCTTCTTTTTACCATTTTTGGGCCATACCAAATCCAATGCTTTTGGTTACTCCTGGGATCCAAAATGCAAGGCTTGTTCTTTGCCCTATGATCTATCCCCAGGTCAATATAGTCTGAAAGTAGGGAAACTAAATTCATGTCACAGCTATTAAACTTTGCTACTGCCCTACCCACTGTACTATCTCTCTGGATCAAACCTGTTTATAGGTCCATTATCTCCCTCTGTACTACCAATATGCTTTGTAAGTTCTTAAATTATAGGTTTTATTAAAATGAAAGATAACTACCATAAATAAAGCAGAAAAATATTGTGTTGTGGTTATTTTGTTGTTGCTTTTGGTAAAGCAAACAAAACTGTGAGGGGAAAAATTTTCAAGTGGAAAGTATACTTAATACCAGACAGGCAAATGACAAATATGAAATAAGTAGAACAGTTCCAGAAAGATGGTGTCAAATATTATCTTTAATAGCCCAGCAGGTAGGGCGTTTGTTTTGCATGCGGCCAGCCCATGCTGGCCCGTGTTCATTCCCAGCATCTCATATGGTCCCCTGAGCACTGCCATGAGTAATTCCTGAGTGCAGAGCCAGGAGAAACCCCTGAGTACTGCCGAGTGTGACCCAAAAAAAAACAAAAAAATTATTCAACCTGGCATGTAAATATTGCACTGTCATCCACATGACTTCCCATGTAGTGAAATGAAGAACATGCCATTCTTTTGTGGTAGTGTGCTTTTACATCATTATTGACATTATTTTTCTTTATTACTTCTCTTTTATTTGTTTTAGCTCTACATAATACTGAAAGGTCAAGAAAATATGTTTTTATTTACAATATTTGCTATATTTCTTAAAAAAACTATTTTGGAAAAAAATCCAGATTATTTTCTCTAAAGTGTGGTGAAAATCCTAGGAAATATAGGATAGTGACTGAAAAAATAAACCAATTTTCCTATCAGTCTGTTCTGAAAGTAATAAAAATTTCAATATGTTTGCATAGAAAGCAGCAGTAGGGGCAAAATAATTTATTTTCCAGTGGAAGATTATTTTTCTAGCTTTTTTAGCAGAATACACCAAGCTGGGAAAAAAGTAATTTCTCTTAAAGTGGATTTTCAAAAATTCAAATAGTATCTTATATAATAATTGTTTAAGGAAAACATGATGCAAATCAGTCATCAGTTGCTGTATAACTTTAATACTGTCAACACTGAAATTACTAAAAAGAATACTGAAATTACTGCATCTAAGAGTTATTTAGAAACTATGGCAGTTTATAAATATGTTTTATTTATTGTCACACATTATTCCCTATTAGTAAAAATAGCACTTCTGCAAGGCAGACCCTCACATGGAGCTTAGGTTATAAAAATGAAGATAGCAGTGCTTGGTGTTCTTTTTTTCTTTTTTTCTTAGAGAGTTCCTTGATACTGCCTCGCCTCACCTCACCCTTTTAATAGACCCTAAAGTTCTAGGAAACTATTCTTTTAAAAAATCAAATTCTGAAATATTAAGAATGTGTGTGTGCATGTGTCTTAGATACAGTCAGCAGGGAGGTGCATGGAATTTGGGAATGAAGAAAGAGGTGTTAGAGCAACCGAAGAAGTTCTTATACATTGTCTGACCTCTGTGGTTTCTCCACTGCTTTTCTTCCAAGACTGGGATGGAAAGAGATTGAGAATACTCCTGGCTCTGCACTCAGGAATGAAGCCTGGTGATGCTGAGGGAACTATGGGATGACAGGGATCAAACACATGTTGCTAGCTGCAAGGCAAATGCCCTGCCCATGTACTATCACTGTTGCCTGAATTTGGTCTCCTTCAGGCTAACATTGAGCACTTGTGCTCAACCACTAGACTCAGAAACTTCCTTCTCCTCTTTGCAAATGCCTTTCTTCCTGCAAGTTCAGGGGTTTAACATCTTACATTCCTATATTCTTCTTTTGGGGGGGAAGATGGCAGAGCACACCTGGCTGTTCTCAGGGCATTCTCCTGGCTCTGAACTCAAGGATCACTCCTAGTAGGGTTCAGCGGACCACGTTAGTACTTAGAATGCAACCAGATCAGCCACATGAAAGGCAAGTGTCTTTCCTACTGTTCTCTCTCTCTCTCTCTCTCTCTCTCTCTCTCTCTCTCTCTCTCTCTCTCTCTCTCTCTCTCTCTCTCTCTTTCCCTTTAGTTTCCACCCTTATCTTCTCAGCTCCTGTGATACTCACTATTCTGAAAGTCTCCTCTCAGTCCCAGAACATTCTAGAAATCCTATTTGGATTTTCCTGGTGTGTTTCTTTGTTGCTTGCTCATTCCTCCTTTGAGGGTCCCCACAATGCTGTCTCCCTTCCTATTGCCCCTCTTTCTGCTTTTACCAACACCTGTTCCCTATTTCTGCTTCTTTAGAGGAGTCTGTCTATATGGATCCCTTTAAAATCAATGACAATAAAACCTTAGGTGGTTAAACCTATGGCAGGAGAAGTCTGTATGGTAAAAACAGCAAAGATAGACATGTGGGACTGAACTAAAGGAAATATCATATACAGAGTAATTTTTTTCTTTAGCATTTCTGGAAATGATGATCATACTTGCAAACCTAACAAAGATCATAATCCAAAATAGTATCTTTATTGTTAATAAACACACAGTAATATAAACATAACCCAGAAATATTTGTTATATTATTGTATAAACAAAGTCCTCAGTAGTGTGCTGAAATATTATTATGTTGGATGGTACTATGAATTTGAAACTTAGTTTTCAGCATTTTTTTAAATAGAGGTGAAATTAATATAGAGTAAAATTAATGACTTTTTCAATGAGCAAGTCAGCGGCATTAGTTCATTCTAAACATCTCCTATCTGACCCAAAACATTTTCATCACCTCTAAAGGAACTCATTCCTGTGAAGCAGCTTCCAGTTTTTTCCTCTCCTGGACCCTAGCACCCACCATTCTTCATTCTTTATCCATGGCTTTACCTAATTTGAATCTTTTGTATAAGTAGAACCACACAATATATGATTTTTTTTTGTGTGTGTCGGGCTTCTTTCACTGAGGATAATTTTTTTGTGGCTATTTGTTTTTATAACTAAGCAAGTTATCAAACTTGATATCTTAAAAGTCAGAAATTTCCCTAGTGGTTTTGCAATGACAGTGTTTAACCTGTGGATCTTTCCCCAGATTCCTTTGACAAGCATGTGAAACCATGCACATATTTTTCTTCCTTCAGTGCACTCAGTGAATAGTTTTTTAGTTCTCTGCTCTCTTCCATGCACTGTTTCTATGTGGGGGCGCCAAAGCAGAACAGATAGAGTCCCTCCACTCCTAGAGTTTGTATCTGGAAGTAAAACCTCTACTTCTAATACTGAGATCTTGTCCGTGGCTCCTCTTGAAGAAATAGGGCAATTTTCTCGATTATAAAGTTTTCATTGCAAACATTTAGTGGAGTTTTGAGTTTCAACTATTTCAGAGTTTCAAGATTAGAAAATATGTCCACCCCAGTTCTCATTTTTGTGAGATTTGTGAAATGACTAGGTTGTGTCTGTTTTGAGCTTCTGATCAGCTTTGTTATTAAAAAAAAGAGCATCACTAAAACAGTTTTTGATTATTAGTGTAAGATAGTCATTCAAAGCATTTTCCAAGCTGAAACATTTATGTTAATGCATTGTTGTCAATCTGTTAGAGAGTAGAAAGACATGCTTGCTCTAATGTATCAACTGGGATAGATACAATGTTAGACAACAGACCTGCCTTTTTAAGAATTATTTCCAGGATATAGAGAAGTAGGCCTTGCTAGGAAAGTGTCTTCCCTTCCGGATACTTCTGAAGATTAAGCCAGTTAGGATACACAAGGACAAACCCGTCACAGTATTTAGAGCATAGAAGTAGTAAGGTGCCTAATGGATGGTGATTTCATTGAATCCCAGGCATGTGGTCTCACAAGGAAATGAATCAACAGGCCACCAGTCTCAATACAAATACTGCTACCATAATTTAATATTCTATGTAGTAGACCTTGCTCACATCATCATGAGGAATATAAACTGAGGGTGACAATCATTGTATTTCTACTGTGTACCAGATCCTCCTCATAGGATTTCATGTACAGGCCCTCATTTTCTTAGTCTGAAATTAATCTTTACTTATGAAAAGTCAGGTACAACAAGCTTCAAGTCCTCCAAAGTGTTACCTTTCTATTTTCTGAGTTTTACTGACTCATTATTATTGTTATTGATGTTGTTTTTAGGAAATATCTAAGTCTATTTATTTTGTAATTTTGAGATTTTTTAGATTTTAAAAAATGAAGTTTGAAGGAAATCAATGGAATCCAGAGGAGGCTATGTCAGATCTGTTCATTGTGTTTATAGAATGTCTGGCTTCTTCTGTCTTTACTCTTAAATTCATAATATGTTTTTAATCTCCTAAAAATATCCACCATTTGACAAAACATTAAAAAAAAAACTCCGAGTAATCAATATGGGCATTCCTCAAAAAACTAGAAATTGAGCAGAAGGAAATATAACCCAACAATACCACGTCTGGGAATATACCCTGGGAGAGCAAAAACACACTGCAGAAAAGTTATATACACTTCTATATTCATTGCAGTACTATTCACAATAAGCAGAATCTGGAAACAACTCGACTGCCCAAGAACACATTACTGGGTAGAGAAATTATAGTACATCTACAAAATGGAATACTATGCTGTCATCAGGATAAATGAAGTCATGAAATTCCCTTATAAATGGATGGGCATGTAGAGTAACATGCTGAGTGAAATGAGTCAGGAGAGGAGCAAGCATAGAATGATTGCAACTCATTTGGAGGTATTAAAATATAGTAAGAGACTAATATGCAAGGACAGTAGCAACAAGAGCCAGGAATATTGGTCCAAGATCGGAAGCTTGCCTCAAGAGTTGGTGGGAGGAGGGCAGTTAGGTAGAGAGGGGACCACTATGACAATGATGGTTGGAAATGATCATTCTAGACAAGAACTCAATGCTGAGACTAGGCAAAAGGGACAAACATTATAGCCTTTCAGTACCTGTATTGCAAACCATAATGTCCAAAATGAAAGAGAGAGACAGGGAAAGCGAGTGCTTGCTGTAGAGGCACTTTGGGCAGCAGGTAGAGAGGTGCAGGAGGTAAACTGGGGACATTGGTAGTGGGAAATATGCACTGAGAAAGGGACAGATGTTAGGACATTGTCTGACTGAAATCCAAGCATGAACAACTTTGTAACCATATATCTCATGGTGATTCAATAAAAAAGTAATGAAATAAAAACTATTTTGCTTCAATAATAAATAAGCTCCAAGATATGCAGTCCTGGAATCCCTAGCTCAATTAAAACCACATAAATACCATAAGGCAGAAGTTCACTTATATGTAGAATACTAGGTGCTATTGTAATTTTTGTTCCTATATCATTGTCACTTCTTTAGCTGCTTTTGATTTCTTTCTCTGTATCTAGTATGCTAAAATAAGTAATCTGCTTCCAAGTGTTAAAAAGGTCAAATTAATTAATTCCACTTGTTTTTAGTAGTTATGCAAAAGTTTTATGTGTATCATTATTTATATAAAGCTGTTGGTTTGACCCAACATTCTGTACCAATGAAACAAGTTTATGAATGAAACAACCTTGTGAGGATTTAATAACTCAGAATTTACTTAACTTGGAGTTGAAGACTGCCTATTGGAACCTCATTCACCACCCTTTTCGTTGCTTCACTTATTTTTAGACTTTTATCTAAATCCATTTTTGATTTATCACTTTATCAAAGAGAAGAACATTTGTGCCTCTTTGAAAATTCAGAAAACTCCTCTAGAAAAAAAAAACAACAAAAATGCATAATTAGCTTTAGCATTTGGGCACTAAGTTGGGCTATCATCAAAGAGAGCATTCAACCCAATAATTTTCCCTCCAGTTGCATCACAGTCTACATATACATCCTTTCCCAAAGGCAATGTTTGAATTACATAGAAATAATCTAAATCTCTTTCTTCTTGGAGACTTTCTCCACTCCCTTGTCCCCTATTATGTTTTATGGTTTAGCTTAAATTTCAAGGAATTGGAGATTCTGTTGAAAATATTGACAGAATTTTATCCATAACAGAAGGGGTGTGACTTAGGAAAGAGTGGGTAGCAATTTGGTAATATATAAAATTTAAAGTCTAGAATGAACACTTTTCTAATGGATCTTGTTAGATATTCCCTGGGATTTTAAGTACAAAAGAAATTTCAGAAATCACTAAAATTTTAGAGTTTTGTAGAACAAGAGAATTAAGAACGTAAAGGACATTATGTATTCAAAAGTTTGATTTTTACCTATAGAAATGTTTCTCTCCAACTACTTTCTTGAGCAAAGGATGTATTCTTTTAGGTGCTCTTGTACTTTCCTAGGCATGCATTTGTAAAGCCACAAAGGTCAGCATTTGGTCAGAAAATTACTGTGTCTGAGTTACAGACAACACTTGGGGTCAGTTCCTGGCACATATCCAGATGGCACCATTCCTGAATCTCAGCAGGAGTACCCAGACTTGGGGCTCTCATAGAAATTCTGTGTTGCTAAATATTAAATTCAACCCAATGAGTTACAAAGAGAGCTCCTCTGAAAAACTAGTTCATTTATTTATTAGCATACTAAGAGTTTTGGACAGGATAGTTTTTAAAATTAATATACTATTTGATTAGACTGATTGATTGTTCCTCAACTGAAGATTTTAACATTCATTAGCCATACTAATGATACTAACCGATCATTAGTACTTCCTTTATCAGCAAGCAAAGAATAAACAGAAATTCTAATAAAAATCCATCACAGTGAATTTGCTCCATTCCTATTAGAGTGTGATGACTGCCCATGTACTAGATTAACTGCTATGACATTGGAAGCAGAAAAATTCTGTTACAAAATTTAAAAGTATCTCTTAATGATTACTTTATAACTGGGTTATTTTAAACATAAGTAAAAAGGGAGATTAGTTTCTTACACATCCACTATAATAAAAAAAGCTAATGGGTATTTTTATGCTATTGTATTTGTGTGGTATCCTTTCAATATTAGTTTTGGGAAGGATTGAAGGCATCTTAGGAAAGTTCTCTAATATGCTAGAGAGGCCTTTCTCCCTCTACTAGGAACAAAGCCATCATCCTGGCCTGTATTTCAGCCAGACTATTAGAATAATTCTGAATTGTAATGCAAATATGCTGACCTGTTGTTCCGGATGGGTGACACCTCTCTTTACCTACTGGGTCTAGAATTTCTTGTGGTTGAAGGACAAGTTGAAAGGAATTATGAAAGAAAAGAATGAAGTAGGCAGAGAGAACCCTTTCAAAATCCACTCAATCATTCTAGAGCAATGTTTCTCAATCTTTTCCCTACTGTCACCCTTCTGATTCTTAATTGTGGCACTTCTATCCTCTCATTTGGTCTTATGGTCTTGTCCCATGGCCCCCAATTTGTGTGATGTTCATCTTTTGTTCCTTTGCATATCTTGGGTGCCTACAGTGGCCATATGGTCCCCAGTTAAGAAATATTGCTTTAAGGCCTAGCTTTATTCCTTATTACTGTTGTTGCTTTTGTTTGGTGTGTGTGTGTGTGTGTGTGTGTGTGTGTCTGTGTTTTATTTGTGTGTTGTCTGTTTGGAGGCCACACTCAGCTTCATTCAATGCTGACTACTACCTCTCTGTTCACATATCATTCCTGGCAGGGTTTGGGGACCATATATGTGCTGGAGATCAGATTCAGATAAGCTTTGTGCTAAGTAGCCTTACCTGCTGTACTATTTGTACTATTTCTCCAACCCCAAACACTGTTTTTGGGGCCAGCTAAGGACTTTTGTCTCTGTGCCCAGGAATCATTCCTGGTAGTGTTCAGGGTGCCAGACGCAGTACACAATGCAAGCACTTAACTCATGCTCTATCTCTTTGACCCTAGAGCCTATAGTCCTAAACTGTGGAATTATTAAACATGTACCGTATATGGGAGTCAGAAAAACATATTTAAACATTTGTTCTAAAATAAAGTTCTTTTTTTGAAAGTAAGAAAATCATTTAAAATATTTTTATTTGTCTTATTTTTATACCTATTTTATATCAAGTGTCACAACAAATTTCTTAGGCAAAAAAGGAGTCACAAGTGGGAAAAGTTAAAGTAGTTCTATTTAGAGTATCAAGAATTGCAACTACTCTTATCATCATGGAAACGTAAATAAAAACAGCAATGAGATCATCTCGCATCAGTGAGACTGGCTCATATCACCAAAAATGATACAGCCAGTTTTGGTGTGGCTATGGGGATAAAGGGACCCTCATTGACTGCTGATAGGAATGTGTATTGGTCCATCCTTATGGGAAACATTATGGACACTTCTTTAAACACTAGAAATTGAGGAGGCCAGAGTGATAGCACAGCGGGTAGTGACTGCACTGGAACTCTGCACTGGACCAGAGCACAGGACCTATATTTGTCTTATATAGCTGTCTCAGGTTCAATCCCCAGAATCCTATATGATCCCTGAGCACCTCCAGGAGTAACCCCTGAGCATTGCCAGGTGTGACCAAAAAAGGTGGGAAAAACCAAGTAGAAATTGAGCTTCCCTTTGGTTGAGCTTCCATACTTCCTCTTCTTGCTATCTACCTCAAGGACACAAAGACTATTCAAAAATATATTTGCATCCCCATGTTCATTGTTCACTAGTCACAATAACCAAAATATGTAAACAACACAAGTATCCAAGAACAGATGACTGGATAAAGAAACTATGATGCATATACATAGTGGAGTACTACTCAGCTGTAAGAAAAAATAACGCCATATCTTTTATGTCTACATGGATGATCTGGAGAGAATCATTATCTGTTGAAGTTAAGTGAGGGACAGTCATGAACAAACTCTCTCTATGTGGAATATAAACAATCATAGTAGGGGCTTAATGAATTTCTAGAGTCAATAGAAACTGAGAACTAGTGTTTAGTAGAAAGTTTACCAGGAAGGAGGCGGGGAGGTAGGGCACTGGGACATTGGCAGAGGGAAGCAGACAATCTGGTGAAGGGTACAGTGTTATAATGTTGTAGGCATGAAACCCTACCAATAACGGTACTGTGAACACTGGTACCTAAAATTTAAAAAAAAGTATAATGACTCCGTGCTGATGGCCTGCCTAGCCTTCACCAGCAACAGTTTCTTTCAGATGCAAAACTATCTTGAGAGCTAGACCCTGCACTCCTGTTCAGCAGGCAAGGAGAGTGGCATGCAGGAAGGTTAAGGTAATGTGCCAAGGTCATGAAGCTGGCTAGCAGGGAAGTCAGCAATTCAGTAGGCTGGCACAATTTAAAAGTTTTGCTTCTCTGCCTGACCCTGCTTGATGTAAGCTGTGCTGCAGTGGTCCCTGCATTTTTCTTTATAGGCAGCCTGTCAGATCCTGAGGACCTCTCTAATATGTATGTAGACAACTGGACAGCCATGTAGGGTGAAGGAATCTGAAGAAAGTTCAGGAACTCACTCAGGTAGTGAATCTCAGAATTCACTACAAAAACTCTGCTTACTGTGTAGGCAGAGAGGAGTATGAGTGAATTTTGTCTACTCTATTCTTAGAATTCAGGCAAGTGTTATTCTAGGAGTTTATGTGGGCTAATGAAGGAGGTTCCTGCGTTTGAAATATAGGGCCTCCACTGGTAATAGTGAGACAAGTTATCAAGGATCTAAATGAAATAGGCATAGCTGAAGTGAGAGACCGAGAGATCTGAGACTGCACTGGAACTCTGTGGCCAGAGCACAGAACCCAAGGTGATATAGGTGAGAAAACCAGCCAAGTGTGGTACTTCCCATCTTAGTTCTAACTGGGAGGAAAATCAAGTTCTGAAGAGGTTGAATCCTGAAAGGAAAGGTAGAGAAAACACAGTTGAAAGCCTTTGGACTGACCCATGAATGATTCTAGGTGGTAACTGCAAGGCTGTAGAATATATTCTATTTTCCTGAGCAAAGCAACTTCAGGCGGAGAATCCAGGATTATAGACAAGAGGGGATTGCCATGTCTGGCTGCAGATACTTTTTACTATGGGTTCCAGAATTAAATCTGTATTAGAGTGATCTAAGAGGTGTCAGAGGATATACTTGTATTTACATTTATTGACCAATCATTGTCTTTACACAGCCCCAAGTTGAAATGTAGATGAATTAATAGAAAATGGTCATTTCCATAATTTACTACTTTTCTAAGTGATCTTACTCCTCGATCTATGTTATTTGCTTTTAGTAGCAAATTACCATTTCTAAGAAAGATCTTTTTCAATAATTCTGACTCTTGTGCCACAGAGAAATAGAGTTAGTATTTCTGTTATAATGTCATATCTATGAGTGAGGCCATTTTCTTTCCTAATTCTTCCAAGAGGTTTTTTGAATGGAGAACAGCCTCAAACTTGCTTTTCCTCATGTCTTTTCTCTTACTCCTTCCCCTGCACAGGAGACTTTGAATGTGATTGATCCGGGTTTGATGGACCTAAATGGGACAAGCGAAGATGCCCTGGAATGGGATGAAACTGACATAAGTAACAAGTTGATTAGTTTGAATGAAGATACAAATGACCTTGATCAAGACTCCCAACTGGCCATGCCTTCCTTGAAGTTGGAGGGGACAGATGGGGAGGACCCATCTTGCGAAGAGGAGGCTGGTAACCACACAGGGTCACGGTATGCCTCAGATGTCACTGTACCCTCAGGTCCTCACGTTTACCAAGTGTACAGTCTCCACAATGTCGACCTCTGTGAGGATAGCCACATGCCATTCCTGAAAAACAATCCCAAATTCTCTGGCACAACCCAGCCTGGTGTTCTTACTAAGAGTCTCAGTAAAGACTCTTCATTTTCATCTACCAAATCTCTTCCAGATCTTCTGGGGGGTTCCAATTTGGCGAAGACTTGCTCTTGCCACAGAGGAGACAGGAGCCAAAACTCAGGCAGTGAGAGTGGAATTGTCAGCGAGGGAGACACTGAAACCACTACCAACTCCGAAACTTGTTTGCTCACTGCAGTGGACGGGTCACCACATAACCCTGAAACAGAACATCTGGAGCCCCAAATGGGAGAGGGCTGTTGATGTACTAACACAAAAAGTTTAGAGACCAGGAACACATTAAGCTTCCAAATAACTCTCAGTCATCCATTTCACCAGTGAGTTGTGTAAATGGAAAACTTGGAGATTTAACCAGTGATACCAAACATACTCCTGATTGTTTGGGAGAAGAATTACAAGAAAAACATGATGTGTTTACATTTTATGATTACTCTTACCTTCAAGGCTCAAAACTCAAGTTACCAATGATAATGAAACAGTCTCAGAGTGAAAAAGTACACATGGAGGATCCCCTGCTCCATGGTTTTTATTTTGATAAAAAATCCTGCAAGTCTAAACATCAGGCTACAGAGTTACAACCAGATGCCTCTACCCACGAAAGGATTTTGGCAAGTGCGTCCCATGACATGGATTACAGTTCCTATAAAAGTGGTGACGTAGAGAAGACATTCGCGGGCGTGCAGAATGCCAGACAGCTCTCCCTTTTATCTCATAGTTCATCTGTTGAGTCCCTTTCTCCAGGAGGTGATTTATTTGGATTAGGTATCTTTAAAAATGGCAGTGACAGCCTGCAGCGAAGCACTTCTTTAGAAAGTTGGTTGACATCTTATAAAAGCAATGAAGATCTTTTTTAGTTGTCACAGCTCAGGGGATATAAGTGTGAGCAGTGGCTCAGTCGGGGAACTGAGTAAAAGGACATTAGATCTCCTGAATCGTCTGGAGAATATTCAGAGCCCCTCAGAGCAAAAGATAAAACGAAGCATTTCTGATATCACTCCAAAGCAGTTCCCAAAAAATGTCCTTTACTGGCCAACTGTCTTTGGACAGAGCATCTTCAATTAATGAAGACTCCCCAGCCTCGCTAACAGAACTTAGCAGTAGTGATGAGATCTCTCTTTTGCTCAGAGGATATTGTGTTACACAAAAACAAGATTCCAGAATCAAATGCGTCATTCCGGAAGCGACTGACCCATTCAGTGGCTGATGAAAGCGACGTCAATGTCAGCATGATTGTCAATGTCTCTTGCACCTCTGCTTGTACAGATGATGAAGATGACAGTGACCTCCTTCGAGCTCTACCCTGACCTTGACAGAAGAAGAGCTGTGCATCAAAGATGAGGATGACGACTCCAGCATCGCAACTGACGATGAGATTTATGAAGACTGCCACTTGATGTCAGGGTTAGACTATATAAAGAATGAACTGCAGACCTGGATTCGACCAAAGTTTTCCCTGATGCGAGATAAGAAAAGGTGCCATCTTGGTGATGAAATAAAGGGCAGTAAGGACATAAGTGGTAGTGAAATGACCAATTCCTCTGATACCCTCAACATTGAGACACTTTTAAATGGATCCACAAAATGTCTCAGAAAATAATGGAAATGGTAAGAATTTACCTCACACACATGAAGTAGGAACAAAGGGTGAGAATAAGAAAAACCTTTCCAAAAGTTAATAAAGATCCATATGCGGCTGACATGGAAAATGGCAATATTGAAAGTACCCCAGAAAGACATGAGATCAAATCAAGTGGGATGGCCTTGGAATCAGAAACCCTTGGTTTCACTGAGAAACAGAATTTGCAGAACGGGCACTGTAAGTGTAAAGCAGTTATGGAGACCTCAGAAGAGTCAAATATTGCTGGAAAAGAGATTGCACCCCCATTGTCAAACATCTTCCAAAGAAACATCAGAACCACCACCATTTTGAAAATCAAGTTCAGCATCTACTTCCACTGACAAATCTTGCCCAGAACTGCCTTCAGAAACCAGTGCTGTCAATACACAGGTGCCCAAATCATCTTCTAATGAGGCACTGAGTGTAGCTGGGAAATCTGTTAGTTGTTGCCTAGCATTTGAACAAAGTGAAACAGAGGAAAATGCTTCTATCAGCGATAATATTTCCTGTTGTGACTGTGAGCCAGATGTTTTTCATCAGAAAGATGCTGAAGATTGTTCAGTACACGACTTTGTTAAGGAAATAATCGACATGGCTTCAACAGCCCTGAAAAGCAAATCTCAACCTGAATATGAGGTGGCTGCACCAACTTCATTAACTCAAATCAAGGAAAAAGTGCTAGAACATTCTCACCGGCCCATTCAGCTTAGAAAAGGGGACTTTTATTCCTACCTATCGCCTCCTCACATGACAGTGATTGTGGGGAGGTGACCACTTACATAGAAGAGAAGAGCAGCACCCCATTGCCCCTGGATGCTACCGACTCCAGCTTAGAAGATAAGGAAGACATTGAATGCTTCTTTGAGGCCTGCGTTGAGGCTGGCTCTGATGCGCATGAGCCCTGTCTCCCCAGCTCTCCTCCAAATGCAAACCATAGTTCCCGTTGAAGCTCTAGTGCCTCCGCAAACCACGGCAGGCCTTTCTCAGTCTGGCAAGGGTCCTCACTCAAATGATGATACCCTTGGGGTTGCTTATTCAAGCCCTCCACCTGCAAATGGAGCTGGCATTGGAAAGGAAGTGGGTAGTTTACCCCAAGCTCCAAGTGACTCCAGAGAAAATTCAGAGTTAAGTTATTCTTCAAGGCTGGGAAATGAAAAAGAAAGTTCAGGTGTCCTAGATGAGTCTGGAATAGCAGGAGCGTGTAATATGGTTCCAGCCAAACCCGATGTTCCAGACCTCTCCTTGCAAGAAGAGCAGCCCAAAGACAAGTCTGCTTTGCACCCCAACCCCAAAACCTGCGAAGAAAATCTCCAAAATCTTCATGAAGAACAACATAGAAATATGCATAGGTAGAATATAACCCTCTCCAAGCATGAAAATCATCTCACTGAAAGGTATGTGCAGTTCTCATATTTCCTTAAAGAGGTGTGTGTGGGGGACCGCTAGTGCTGGGGATACTATTGGATCTGTGTTTAGGGATTGCTTTTAGCAGTCACTGCCCATGTGGTGCTGAAGTTTGAACCCTGGCCTCTCATCTGCAAAGTATACATTCAGCCCTTTGTACTACCTCTCTGCCCAAAGTATATTCATGATTAATATATTTTACATGTATATATAACTTAAGTTTATGTATATATGCATATATATCCACAGCTAGCTAGCTAGAAGCATATATATGAGGCACTGAGTGTGACTGGGAAATATGCACTTTTTAAAGTGCTATATAATAGCATGCAGAGCCTCACACGTGGCTGGGGAAGCTGGAATTGGCTCTCCCCAGGCTTAGCTGACCATGGGGCTCCCAGGAGGACAGATGGGTTTTGGAAGTGGGCCCATCACCTCTGGGGGTCCCGGAAGCAGCCGGATGAGACTCGCCCACCACACTAGCCACCACCTTCGCTGTCCGGACGCTGATCATGAGGCCCCTGGAGTCGCGCAGCCACGCGGTCCATCAAACTAGTGGGAACAGTTATGTCCTTTGATGTACTGCATTCTACGATGTGTGGGAAGGTTAGGCAGGAGGAAGAGATGGAGAGGAGAGAAAGGACATGCAGAACCCGCCAAGTAGTTAGGGTTTAACGGGGGTGAGGGAGGTGGGAGACATTGGTTATGGGAGATGGGTTCGGGTGGAGGGATGGGTGTTGGAACACTGTGGAACCATGACTCGACATGAGCATCTTGCAATTGTATGTCTAGGGGTGGTGTAATAAAAATTCAAAAAAAAATAAAGTGCTATATAGTTCAATGCACACTTTAGTCATATGCACTTGAGAAAAGTGTGCTTATTAATAATTGTTGGAAATGATAATACCAGCCTAGAACTGAGCATTTAATATAGACAAAGGGATATACATGATGACCTCTAAATGTATGTATTGCAAATCACAATGTGTAAGAGAAGGAAGAGAGAGAGACAGAGAGAGAGCAGAGAGAGAGAGGTAAGAGCTAAAGTTGATGCTAAAGAAGAGCATGGTATTTATCCACATACACACTGAGAATAAGCCCAGAAAGTAAAGTACCTGCCATAGAGGCAGGCCGGGGAGGGGGAGGGAATCAGGGGACATTGGTGGTGGGAAATGGGCACTGGTGGAGGGATGGGTGCTGGAACAGTGTATGACTGAAACCCAAACGTGAACATCTTTGTAATTGTATATCTCACGGGGTATAATAAAAAAATGCACTTGAATCAATGAAGACATGATAGGCAAGATTAGTAAGAATGACTGGTCATGGGTGATATTTATCTGAATAAGACATTTATGTGGAAGAAACACTTCCTCAAAATGCAAGTAACTGTGAACAAGAGGAAGGATGGTCACAACTGACATTTTAGTGACATAATCTTTATAACATCATTCTGGCAAAGAAGAATACAGCGTTCGAAGAAGCAGCCAAAATAATTCAGTGCTTCAAATTCTTCCATTGAGGGAGGAAAAAAGGTTCTCCAAATTGCAATTAGACCCT
This sequence comes from Cryptotis parvus, assembly GCA_021461705.1. Taxonomy (NCBI): domain Eukaryota; kingdom Metazoa; phylum Chordata; class Mammalia; order Eulipotyphla; family Soricidae; genus Cryptotis; species Cryptotis parvus. The sequence goes on along the minus strand of JAJIBD010021878.1, from coordinate 499,678 downwards.
GTGATCAGAATGCACGCACAGTAACAATGCTCCCTCTTCAGTCCTCTGCACAGAGCTGCCTACTCCCTTCAGTGCCTGCAGATGAACAATGATTAGGTTAAAGGCTGCATCTTCTGATCTGGGCCTTCCTTTTATGCTTCTGTCTAATGTAACTATCATCACATTTGCTTTCCCAGTGGAGGTCTGTGCTGTCACAGCTCCTAATCATAGTCAAGTCTCAGGATTCAAACAGGAGGGGAAGTTGATGCTAAAGAAGAGGCTGGTATTTATCCACATACAGACTGAGAATAAGCCCAGAAAGTAAATGCGGAGAGAATCCATGACAACTTAATGGCGTTTGATAAAAACAGAATTTTTTGAATTTTGCCTAAAGGTGTCAAGCTGATTTCCATCCTTTTTCTTTTTTAAAGGAAAACCACTCCATTCTTTCTATTTAATAAGATAAAGACTGATAGATAATTCTCAGATGCTGATGTAGCTTTAAGAGGAACAGAGAAATTTGGTTCTGTCCTGCATGTAAGCCCCATCAGTGAATATGCTTTTCAATTAAGTTCAAAGAAGAAAATTTGAGCTTTTGAAAGTGAGAGTTGTGTTTCACCAAAGTCTGAGGTGCCAAATGCCATCTCCACCCCCACTCCAGAAGCTTAATGCTGTAACCTAAACTCGTGCTATAGGAAATGAATTACAGAAGCAATCTACCCTAATTTGTTAACTTATTCAAATAACAGTTATTATACTTAACTATGCTAAAGATTATCTTTTTTGTGGCAGATTGTTTATTTTTTGATGAGCCTAATTACTGATTTTCTAAAAGTAATTTACATTTATTACAAATACATCTTTTAAAATGTGACAGATAAATGTTGTTCCCATAATGTATTATGAAAAAAAGTTACTATTTAAAAACACATTATTTAATTTGAAAGATGAATGGCAAACATCATTATTTTTTTTCCTGCAACACCTGTGCCCTGAGCTCATTAAAATGTGTGATTCTGTGTAGAGCTGCTAGAAAAGGGGGAGTTAGGGGGAATCTATACCATAGATATACCCTAAAAATAAACTCAGTATGCAAAAGTGAAGAAAGGCATCCTCCTTACTAATGTAGCTCAACTAATTTTCTGTGTTTCTGACTTCATTTACAATTGGCTGCAAGTGAGAACAAAAGCCGGGCAAAAGAGAAATGTATTTTCTGTGAAACATGTCTACCCTGTAATCACATTCTCCATCAGTATGTAGTGAAACTGACCATTAAGGAGAGTAACAGCAATTCCATAAGCTGCTGGAAAATAAGTTCTATTAGAACCAGTTGTACCGCCGGCTCTGCCAGCCTCCACTGAAGGACTGGTAGAGCCTGGCTGATTGTTGTTTTCTGAAAGGGATAAAGGCTTGAAAGCAACACCACTCTGAGAATGACATCATGTGACCATGACCCTCGAGTCCTTCGCCTTAGAGAGATGGGGGACCCAGAGATGCTCTGGCACCAGAGAAGTCTTAGAGAGTACTTTTGGATACTCTGGGGCTAGCATCTCTCCCTTTCAGAGAAACAATTGAAGTGAAATGGAAATGATAAACAGCTCCATCTTTAGACTCGGGGCAGCGTGCGTGCTGAAAGATCTGTGTAAGTCTCACAGCGTGTAGGGAAGGACAGTGTCTGGCTGTCAGTCAACTTGCCCTACTTGTAAGAAACATTTTACAAGTTTCTTTCATAGGGAGCCCTGCTATGCAAAGGTTGCCACTACTCTAGCAAAGCAGAAACAGTCAGGGTTTACTTGGCAGAACTTAGCTTGCCCCAAGTGACTTGTTATCTGTCTAGAACCATTTAAAGAGACATGTTTGCTAGTCCTTGGTATTTTTCAAATCAGATAGACAAAACATCTAGATACTTCAATTTTTTCTTTTGATGGGGGTATTTAGGGCCACCCCAGTGGTGCTCAGGGCTTATTCATGACTGCGCTCAGGGATCATTCCTGGCAGTGTTCATGGGACCATGTGTGGGTCTAGAGATTGAACTGGAGTCAGTCGTATGGCAGATGCCTGATTTTTTCATCAGTAATTAGCTGGATATAAAAATTTCCATATCTTTTTTGTTTGTTTTGAGGACCACACCCAATAGTGCTCAAGGGCTTCTTCCAGCTCTGTACTTGGGAGTTACTCCTGGCAGTGCTCCTGGGGACATTCAGTGCCAGGAAATCAACCCAGGCCTCCTGCAGGTACTCATATTCTAAATATGATCGTGTCATTTAAATTCTACTAGGGCTAAGGAGATAATACTAGAGTTATGATGCTTGTGTTATATTTCACTGACCCTGCTTCAAATTGCAGGCACCACATATGGTCCTCCAAGCATTTCCAGGAGTGAGCCCCTGTGCACGGAGTCAAGAATAACCTATGAGCATTACTGGATGTGACCTCTCCCTACCATGAAAATAAAATAAAATTTAAAATTAAATAAAATGCTTCCAGCCAATGGGCCAACCCTATGGCTCAAGTAAAATATATACCTTGCATGAAGTCTGGGTGTGATCCCAGGCACTACATGGTGTGCCTTATCCCAACCCAGAATCCATAGACCACACACCTCTACAGCAATATAGAAAAAGGAAGATATTACCAGCTAGGGCAAGTTATTAAATCTCAAAATGCTGACATGTCTTCAGTGTGAACGTTAGGAATACAGAGTAAAATTATTTGGTAAACATGAGGGCTCATGTCTATGAAAGTTGAATTGTCATTGTTTATTTTATAAGTTTCAGAAGAATGGGGAAAAGTCGTGCTTATACCCTTTAAAAATGATAAGCTGGTTACTCTCTCTATCAGCATAATAATCCAATTAAATTTCTGACATCCCCCCGGAAATAATGTCTCTGATGATGATGATGAAGTTGTTATTAAATTATCTGGAAAAAATATAGGATATCAAGTTCAATAAGAAACAGTACCAAAAATTTCATGCAGGATTTTTGGAAAATGGTTATTCACTTACTGTGTGCTAATTAAGATCTCTGAAAGTATTTGAGTGTCTAAGACAGTATGCATTTACACTGAGTTCAGGCATACTGCTGTGCTTTTCACTACTTCCATTTATGTGTCATGTTTCTACAAAAATAGAAGGGTCAGTTACAACAAATTACATCAAAGGAAAGGTAACTGGCTCGGTTCATATATGTCTGCCTAATTCAGAGGAAGCACATAATGTATGTCTGGAGTGCCTCTTAGCACCCAGAAGAGATGTACTTTACAGTAATCTTTGGGCTGTATTCTGAGAGTTATTTCTTCATAATCCTCATTATAAGCTTCTGATCTTTGGTGAATGATTTAACCCTAAACTTCAGGCTGAATAAATCCTGTCATATGAAATGTTAACTCATTGCGTGCTGTTGGTATTTACTTTTTGATTCATTTTGGTTTGCTCTGGTGATATTTCAGTTTTGCTTTGAGTATGTATATGTACTTTTTAAAACTGGGTCTGTATATTTACTAAAAATGCATGTAGTTCATTTAAAACTTACTACCTCATATATATATATATATATAGTATGTATATATATATTATGATATCAATATCCAATGTCAGGCAAAACAAGGATCAGAAGGTCTTGTAAAAGATGGAATCTGCCACAAACGTGTGGGAGTCAGAGGTTAGATAAGACAGAGAGGATCAGTGTGCTAATAATTGTCAAAAGTGATAATACCAGCCTAGAACTGAGCATTGACTACAGGCAAAAAGATACACATGATAACCTCTAAATGTATGCATTGTAATCCACAATGTGTAAGAGAAGGAAGAGAGAAAGAGAGAGAGAGAGAGAGAAAAGAGATAAAGAACCTGCCATAGAGGTAGACTTGGGGGGGAGGGAATCGGGTAATTGGTGGTAGGAAATGGGCACTGCTGGAGGGATGAGTGCTGGAACACTGTGTGACCGAAACCCAAACATGAAAATCTTTGTGATTATATATTTCACGGTGGTATGATAAAATATTTTTTTTTAAAAAACTACCACCTCAATTGCTTTTCCTGCCTGATTGATTCTACAGATGAGTTTAGGTGAGTTAGGTAATTCCTGTGTCCATCTGCCTTAAAAGTGTGTCCATAGGTGAAATCATTGTTGCTTAGCTTTTACATGTCAAGAAAGGTGTAAGACCAAACATTTGCATGTAAGCAACAAAATTCTTTTCATTAATTGCATGTGTTCAATTTGACCTAAAACTGGCCTAGCAGGTTTAAAAAACTACTCCTGGTTATTATATACTGATGTTTTACTAGACAATATAGATATATACATTACCAAATTTACATTCAAAATCACTTTAATAAACTAATTTTCTGGTGAATGTGTTTAAATTATCCAGAATTTCTGAAGAGCTAGGCTGCAATACTAAATAATGAAGTGCTTTATTTTTGTTTCGAATCACTACCTGGCAGGTCTTGGGGGCTAATTCTAGCTTAGTACTAGGGAGGACCATATGGTCCTAGGGATTAACTTTGGGGGCCCAGGATGCAAACATGTACTCCAGATCTTTGTGCTATCTCCCCTAAGTAATAAATATTTTATGAGTAATTGTAAAAATAAAAAATTTAAAAAATATATTTTTTATGAAAAATAACCCCCCCACTTCCCCACACACACGTGTGCTTCAGCCAGTTTTGCCTGCTGGGAGGCTAAATTGAAAGAACTGATTCTCCAGTTGAATTTATATGCCAGCATTTAAATTTAGTAAGACTGTATTTTACCTAAGAATTTTCTCCTCAGTGGTCAGATTTCAAATGAGTCATGAACTCAGCATTTGAACAATGCATCAGGCTCTTTCTGATTTACTGAATTGTTTTACTGTAGCAAATTTCATCTCATCTGCACCTGTCTATTTCCCGTGCCTTCCCTCTGCAACTTCCTGTGACCCTAACCAAACCATATTAGATTTCTTATTCCTGTCCCTTAACTAAAATACAAATCTTAACTAAGATTATAGGGGGGAAAAGTAGCGCAAGACAGAAAGAATGAGACTATTTAGTTCTGGAAGGGCAATTTGAACTCAGACAAACAAAAACTTGCTTTATTGGATTGCTGATCAGAGTAATTGCCACCTCTATTACTTAATCCTGGAATTTGGTTCTTTCTCAGATGCTGCAGGTTACTTTTAGCTCCTTAGAAAATAGACAGGACCAATTGAGCTTGGAACAAATTTGTATCTGAATTATTGGCTTCCAGATAGGAATTAATTGAATCATTCTCATTCCCACAATGCCTTCTAAAGTTTAAATGAAATACTTTAGTACTCGCTAGAAGCATTACTTATCTCTGTCCTATAGGGAAGAGGTTAGTTAGAATTATCACAATGTTCTGAATATTTTACACTTTCTGAATGTTGACTTGTTCTACTCCATCTTCACGTAGTCATTGAAGAAGGGTTAAATCTGGATGCCTATATTACCATTCTGTGAATCACTGTTGGTCCTTTGCTACCTTACTTGACATTGGCAGACCTCCATTTCCTCAGTGATTTGGGACTGTATTCAAATCTACATTCAAAATTTTGTTTGCATGCCAAAGAAGAGTAGAGATCTGGAGGAAAGATGAAAGGTATTTCCTTTAAAGCCATGTCTTTTTAAAAATGAATATATTTTGCTCAGGAATTCCTAAAATTGTATTGGTAATGTGAACCTTGGGTTATTAAGACCATTATATATTTTAGATATCTACTTGTTTCAGAACTTTTTGGGGCAATCTACAAAACGGCAGCCTCAGGCCATTCTTCAAGGGCCCCCAAGGACCCAGGTTTTGCAAACGAAATAGACATTTCTGAACTTATTGCTTGTCACTTTTTGTGTCTTGTAGATAAATCTGGATGAAATTCGGGTGGCCTCATACTCCCACCCCGAGCTCCTCTCTGACTCCATCACGTCACTGCCGTTCATTACTCTGATCTCTCCCAAGATGAAGCTTCATTCTGAATGCGGTTGTCTCCATGCGCCTTGTGCTCTGGATGTGTGCACTGGTTCTCTCTAGGTGATCGTCTTTGAAGTTCAGCACAGCTGCTTGTTCACCCACGGATTCCTATCCCAAGCTACCTCTTCCTACCCCATCTCCCCGACAAGACTGGTTTGCCTCTGTCCTTTCCATCTGCTCTTTACGGTTTTGCAGTTTGCAAAATTGATGGTCCATTAAATTCACCTTTCCTGGAATGACCCCTTGCAGATAATTAATGAATTTCAAGTTTTAATCTGGATTTTTAGTGGTATTATGGCTATGTTTATTATATTTACCTAAAAGGCCACATTTGATTTGACTACAGCATAGAGAAGAAACACTGACCCTTCTTTCAAAATTTATTAGCTTTTAAAAAGTACAATTTTATTTATTTTATTTAAAAAATAAGTCTATGCAGCACTTCAAGAAACTATACAGTGTTGTATATGATAAACTGGCGACACTACTTTTGCATTATGTACAACATTTTGGTTTTTTTTAATGCTTCTTGAGGTGGTAATGAGAAAAAAGTTTTTTTTTTTTAAAACGTGTGCCTTGCTGTATTTCTTATGCCATTTATTAAAAAGCTGCTTTCATGGTAAAATTATGTTGGTTTGAAAGGAGGAAATAGCAAGGTTAAGATGTGTGAATAATTTCTGTATATATGTATAACCAAGTACAAACATTGATGTATAATGACAGTATAAATGCTTTAATGTTTGTGATGTCTAGTGATGTGGAAATATAAGCCTTAAATCCATTAGATTGCATGGTAATTAAAATTGGCATAATAAACATAGTTTATTGGGGAAAAGGAAAATTAGTGATCTCTTCTACCTGTGTTCTTGACCAAATTAATACATCTAGTTCTGAAAAAATATCAGCATATAGCAGCTTCCAAAGTATTCATATTGCATAAGAGGCTTAAAATTACATATCAACTGCACACAAAGCCTTTACAATTTTCAAAATCTTTCTCCTCACTCTAAAAAGTTCTTGGAACACAAATTATTAAATGCCAATTTCCCTAAACCAATAAAAATGTATTTAGGGTTGAATTTCTGCTTATTAATGATTGAATGTTGGATTTCGAATACCTAGTATATCTTATATTTTATATAATCCTCTCGAATGGGTTTGATTGACAGTAGAAAAGTATAGAAAATTTGACTTTAATTTAGACTATAGATTCAGGTATATTTATTTTGTGTTCAAAATTAGATATGATATGTTATATTTGGTTTTTATGTATGTTATTAAATGCAGCTTTTAAAAGAAGTTATATTCTCATGCCTACTAAAGTGCCTGACACACAGTAGGTATTCAGTAAAAATGTGCTGAATTGAAGTATTGAATCTAGTAGCACAAATGACGTTGTGAAGGGGCTAGAGTAATAGTACAGAGGGTAGGACTCATGCCTTGCACATGACTGGTCTGTGTTGGACGTGCAGCATCCGATATGGTCCCCCAGGCACTGTCGAGAGTGATTCCTGAGTGCTAAGACAGGAGTAACCCCTGACATTGGTGGTTGTGGCCCCCAAATTAAAAAATGACGTGACTTTTCATTTAGAGATAACCACCATAAAACATGTAAACAATTAGGAAAAAAGATGTAATGCAATACAAAACTACACCTAATGTGTAACTAATTAATCTCAGAATTCAAAGGGAAATAATATTGTGGATTCACATAGTCATAAGAATGACAATCACTCAAACAATTGATAGTTATCAAATGCTTGTTATCTGCTAGTACCTTTCTAGCAGGTGGGGTATTTAGGTTTGAATTTCTAGAAATTTGAATTTCTAGCAGGTGGGCTAGTACCTTTCTGGGAGTGGGGGAATGCTGAACAAAGCCTTTGCCCTCAGGAAACTCCTGCACTGCAGATATAATGAACCTATCAAGAGATGCTACTGAAGAGAGCAGAGAGCAAACGATGGCCAAGGAGGCTGAAAGAAGCAGCAACAAAGGGACAAGAAAGAAATAAAAAGTTTTCAAGAGAGCAGAAAGTTACACCAGTGGTTTCCAACCTTTTCATGCTTGTAGACCGGCACCTGTGCTGCATATAGGTCCATTAGCAAGCAGTATAAACACTGTGGTAGATCAGCAGTTATAAACACTGTGGTAGAATAACACCCACCCATAAATCACTGGTTGAAAACCACTGAGTCAGACTATAGAAAATTAAAGACTTATTGCAGGATTAGGAAAAAAAGATAAACTGGTAGGCTTATGAAAGGTCTTTTAAAAAGTTAAGTTGGAACAGTTGTATGTAATAGGCTAGGTAGTAAAGAAACTGTAGTCTGTTTGGCACCTGACTATCATTAGAACTTTATTAGTACTACACCAAGAACTTAAAAAAAATACTGATAACAGTACTATTTTAGGTCCTTTTTTAATCTTTTCTATATATATTTTTAAATGGATGAATCACTAAGCTTTTGAATAGGTAGTAATTTGTTCAAAAGGGGTTTTAGGCAGACATGGAGATGTAGTGCTCAAGATGCTCACAGGGGAAGAGATTAGAGATAATTGTCTCATTAGGAGGCAGCTGTAGAAAATAAGTGAGATTTGCGGAACAGTACACAGGGTTCGTTTCCTGGATAAAGAACAAATCCTAAAGTCTTCAAAATGCTTAGAGCATTCTGGATCTCTGCAAAGGTATGTTGTTATTTTATGTAGTGAAATATTGAATGCCAAGTCTACATTGATTGGTGAAACATCAAAGAACAAACTAACCACGATGATGTTCTGTTTACCTGTTTTATGCTCATTGAAGACCTTGAGGTATTAATACATTTGTTTGTTATCTACTTAGTATTAACAGCAAGTTTGTAGAATGACTTTCAGGTTCATTGAACAATGGAATGGAAGCCAGTGAGTTGGTAGTGCTTTGTAGGCACAGCCTCCACAGTCACCCTGGGAACAGTCACATTCACCCTGACTCCACACTTGCAGCCACAGTCCAGGATCTGGTGAGGCAAGCTGGCACACTAGTGCCTGTCTAGTGAGTCACAGTTGGTTGTGCCACTTTAGAAAGTTTCTTGGGTTGCTACAAACCAAGTGTTCCGCCTCTTTTTAATTTCATTCGCTGATCCTGGTTCTGTTCTAATGCGCTGTTCAGAGTATTACTACCCCTTTTCTCATGGTCATCCTGAATATCACTGAGGTCAGTGACTCATCCTTTCCCAGCTGCTATAATTTCTGTCCTTTTGTTTCTTCAACTGTCCCTCATATATCATAATTTTCTGATCCATTTCAACTTACCTGAATGTTAACAAACAGAATCCTTGATATCAAGGACTGTTTTTTATCATCCTACATGTAGAGAAATATCTGAACATTTAAGTGGTAAATTTTATCTAAAAAATATATGCAAGATATGTTTATTCTATTATTGTACATTTCAATAAAGAAATAAATAAGTAAATAAATGAGAATCCATTACTTCCTTCAGTAGCCCAGCTCAGTGCCAGAGTCATCTTGATCTTTTCTCATGTCAAATATAAAAACCTAACCTGTTTTCATGAAAAGAATTGCCCCCTTGCCATTATTCTACTTCCTCATTCATTCAGCAAACACTTGTTGATGGGCTACCTGTGTGAGGCATTATATTGGCATTAGGGACACCAAGGCAACCAAAATATGTTCTCTGCCTACAAGGTTTACAGTTTTTCTTGTGAAAGTGCCTTTTATGTCCTTGAATAGTGGTTTTTCCAAAATAATCAGACACCATTACTTTTGTTTCCTGTTTAAATTTTTCTACATTTTCAAATATTTGTTAAGCAAAATAATATGCAGAATGATATGAATCTGATGGAAGTGAAGTGTTTTTGTGTATTTTAAGGGTTCTAATTAATTACAGAAAAGCATATTTCTTTTATCTGGTCACTGAATACGTATCTGATGCAACAACAGAACCATCTAAATTCAGTGCTCAATTTTGAGAAACTGAGCTTTATGATTTTGTTGTGTTTGTTTCATCCTTCTTGGGCTTTACCTAGGCTTTTAAGTTGTAGGAACAAATTAAACAGAAACATCCAAATACACTGAAATGATCCTGGTTATTTGTTATAAGTCTAATTATTTAAATGAAATTTCAAATACAATGGGTTTTGGTTTAGGCTTTTGGTAGGTACCTAATTTTCAGGCATCATATTAATTTACTGCTTCTTTCAAGGTTTTCTAATGAAACAACTTACATGGATGTCTCCTTTTCATATTTTTCCTTTACTAATTTTTATTTTGAATCATTTTAAATCTATATGAAAGTTTAAAAAGCCCATACAATGATTTTGCATATTCATCATTAACATTCATTGTATTGATAGTTTTCTTCATTTCTTTTAAGTTTTTCTGGTGTAGTTGACCATTTGAGATAAAAAAAAAATCACAATGCTTCATATCTAAATGCTTCAGTATATATCACTGATGTACAAAGTGATAATTTTATACGTCTACAATGTCATCTTCACTTCCAAATATGTAACTTTGACACACTAATATTGTCTTAGAATCCATATTCAGATTATTATGGATTTTCTATTAATGTCCTTTAACGGTTGTTTTCATTTTAATACTGGGTCCCAACCAAGATCATAAATTTCTTCTAGTTTTTTGTATCTTTTAAAATTTAAACAGTTGCTTCACTCTGTTATTTCTTTGGTCTTTCAAAATTAACATTTCTGGCATAGAGGCTAATTTTATAGAATGACTCAGAATCCGGATATGTCCAGATGTTTTCTCATTATTCCACTCAGGGTAAACTTCTTTGTCTAGTATATTACATTGGTGATGTTGTGTTCAATAGCTGGTCTTTATTGAGAGCGAATGAATCACTGACATTCTTGATGTGCCTGAAAGATCATGACTTAACTCTTACAGCGCGTGCTTTATTAGTGGGAGGCAAGGGTCAGTGGACCACAGTTCACGGGCCAAATCTGGCCCATAGCCTGTGTTTGTTTGGCCTGTGAGCTAAGAATAATTTTGTTTTTAAATGGCTAAAGGTTTTTCAAAAGATTATTTCAATGACATGTGAAAATTATATGAAATTAAAATGTCAGTGTCCATAAATAAAGTTTTACTGGAACATAGCCACACACATTTGTTTACATATTGTCTATGGCTGCTTTTACACCATAACTTCAGAGGTATGTAGTTATGATAGTGTGCATATAGTCTGCAAGTCTAAAATATTTACTGTTTGGCCCATTACATAAAAAAGTTTTCCTGTTAGTGTTATACGGTTTTCTAAATTCTGATACCATTTTCTTAAAGGCAGATAGTTTTCTATTTGCAAAATCAAATTAAACATATTAGCACCTTTAATACTGATTGCATTCTACATTTTATTGAGTTCTCAGTTTAGTTTCATGTTATCTTAGTAAAATTAAGTGGGCTTTGTTTCATGAACTTAAAGATTGTTACACACCGTTGGCTTAAGGATTTAAATTTAGTTTACTTATTATAGTCTATCTTTGATTGATTTAGAGGGATAGTCAATTACAGTCTAAGTCATTAGTTTAATCAGAGCCATCAGGAAAATTGACACAACCTAAACTCACTTCAAATCACCAATTAACTGGATTTCGTTCCTTAAGTGTTTTTCTAAAACAGCTCAAGGAAATTTAAATACAAGCCATATCATTTTAAGTTTCAAAAATGTGTTTTTCATCCCAAGCAATGGTAAAATAATGGTCAAAAAGTGTTTAAGATACACTTTTATTTACCAAGTATTGATTATAAATAATTGTCTGAATTTACCAACGAAATAAGCATTCACTATGAATCCCATTGTGGACATAGATGACTTCTCTTACCGAACAGAAGTTATTCAAGGTAGTATCCACTTTTTCAGCACTTCCACTTCCATCTGTCACAGGCCTAAGAGACAGTTAAGTATTTTGGCTACTTCCTCCTTTCAAATATGGCTACATTTATCTTCCATATAAAAAACTGGCTCTTGATATGAACTTAATATATATTACATTTCAAGCGTGAAATAAAAAACAAAACATGCAAGTCAGGTCCATAATAGTGACAGTAAGATTTCTGTAGAAGAGACATTTTAGACCATTCTGACTCTTAATTAACATGCCCACACAAAATCTGAAAACTAATATGAAACTGGTCCCACATGTGTTGAAGTGAATCATGTATTTCAGTCTCTTGTACTTTCCAGTGTACACAACTTGGAAGATATATGCATGTGTGAGACACCTTTAAGCTTTTGCCAAGGTTTAGTAAGCTGTTCCCAGCTTCCCAGCAAGGAAAGAATCTGCCCATTTTTCACACTCCTGAAAGGGATCTTAATGCTGCTGAATCAAGGGGCATTATGGATGAATATGAAGACACAAAAAATATTCATACACAAAAATATTCTCTTTCATACACAAATATTATTCACAAATATTGTTACTTTATTACTGGTAACAAATCTTTTGGACCATCAAATTAATGAACCTCTGTTACGAGGTTTGCACTTTCTTGCTTGAAAGGAGGTGCCTCAAGCTGGATAGGCCCCCAGAGAAGAGTATCCAAACCTCTGCACTGCCTGGATACACTGCTATCAGAACTCCGGTGATCTGGTGAGTACATTCTTTAGAAGAAAGGTGAATTCAGGGAAAACAAATGATGAATGCAACAAAACTTGACCTCAGATTTGCTTTAGAGAAATGGCCAATTCTTGTGATTTTGTCAAGGGATATCTTTCACTGTCAACCCAAAAGAGTGAAAGGACACATCAATAATTTCCATATGGATATATTTGTGTCACTGCTACATACATTGTAATGTGTATCAACTTTAAATTCAGAGCTGGAAAAATAGGATGGGGTTAAGGAACTTGTCTTGCATGCTACTGATCCTATTTTAATGACTGGCTCCATATATGGTCACCCTTACAACACCAGGATGATTCCTCAGTATAGAGCCTTGAGGGAGGCCTGAGCACAGCTGGGCATGGCAAACTCCACACTCTAAAACAACAACAAAACCCCCCATAACTTTATATATAATCTTCAGTTTTTCTAATTTATTTATTTGGGTAATGTTCAAATATAGAATTTTGTATTTGTTCTACATGAAAACATGTAACAATGATTTTGTTATATGTCTAGATAAAATAACCCTGAAACTATAAAATATTTCTGTTTTTACACTTATTTTGCTGATAAGAAACAACCCAACTCCCTATAAACAAATGTCCATTATAGACATGAAAATAAAAAAATAAATATTAATCAGAAAATTTTAAGGACTAAAATTATTGAAGGCACTAAGTACATAAAAATAGAACCTCTTTAAATACCAATATTCCCTAACTACCGATTTATATCATACTCTATATAAGGTTATAGAATTGATCTAGTTCTATTAGTTAATCGAGTTATAGTATCAGCAATTTAAAGCAAATAATTTCTTATGTTGTGCATATTTGCTTGCTTGCAATTGTGTTTAACTTATTTTTTTTTTAATTTTGTATTATACCACCGTGAGATATACAAATACAAAGATGTTCATGTTTGGGTTTTGCCATGCAAAACCATCCCTCCATTTCCCACCACCAATGTTACCTGATTTCCCCCTCTCCAGCCTGCCTCTATGGCAGGCACTTTGCTCTCTCTCTCTCTCTCTCTCTCTCTCTCTCTCTCATCTTCCTTCTCTTACACATTGTGGCTTATCATACATACATTTAGAGGTTATCATGTATATATCTTTGCCTAAATTCAGTGCTAGTTCTAGGTTGGTATTATCATTTCCAAAATTGTTAGTGCATTGTTCCCTTCTCTGTCTTTTTTTTTTTGTGGTCACTATTAGTAGTAGTAAAGATCAGGCATTTATATTTATTATTACTTTTATGTGGAGTAGAAGAGGAAATTGTGATTTCTAGATCAGAGCATGAAAGCTTGAAAACTAAATGGCAAATGCAGAATGTTAGTGATAACCAGAATGTATGAGCATGTCCGTTAGGATTTTTATAGTCGCACATATCTGGTTTTCACATTCTATTTTTTTTTAGAGGTTCATCTTTTTTTAAGTATTTTATTATACCACTGTGAGATATACAAATAAAAAGATATACAATTAAAAAGTTCATGTTTGGGTTTTGGTCATACAGTGTTCCAGCACCAGGCCCTCTACATGAAACTAAAAAAGCTTCCTTTCTCTGTCTTACCTAACCTCTGACACCTACACTTGTGGTAGATTCCACCCACTGATAAGACCTCCTAATCCATGTTTTCCCTGACCTTGGATATTGGAATCATACTATTTTTTTATATCCCACAATTAAATATGGTCATTCTGTATCTGTCCTTTTCCCTCTGGCTAATTTCACTCAGCATGATCCTCTCCAGGCCCATCCATTTATTGGCAAATTTCATAACTTTATTTTTCCTGACAGCTGCATAGTAGTCCATTGTGTAGATGTACCACAGTTTCTTTATCTAGTTGTCTGTTCTCAGGCACTCTGGTTGTTTTCAGATTTTGGCTATTATGAATAGTGCTGCTATGAACATAAAAGTACAGATGGTGTTTCTCATTTTTGGCTTCCGAGGGCATATTCCCAGGAGTGGTATTGCTGGGTTAAATGAGAGCTCAATTTCTAGCTTTTTGGAGCAATGCCCATACTTTTTTTTTTTTTATTATACCACTGTGAAACACACAATTACAAAGGTGTTCATAATTGGTTCTTGGTAATACAGTATTCCAGCACCCATCCCTCCACCAGTGCCCCATTTTCACCACCAATGTACCCCCTCCCCTCCCGGGTCCCCCACCCGCCTTAATAGCAGGTACCCCAGTTTCCTCTCTTTCTCTCTCTATCTCTCTGTCTCTGCATCTCTCTCCCTCTCTATTTTACACATTATGGCTAGCCCTGCAGATATTTAGAGTTTATCACTTAAGTCTCTTTGTGTATATTCAGTGGTGAGTTTTAATCTGCCATTACCATTTCCCATATCAATTAAAACACTGGTAGCTATATCCTATTAATGAATGCAGTCATTCTATATCTGTCCTTTTCCTTCTGACTAATTTCACTCAGCATGATAGACTCCATGTCCATCCATTTGCAGGTAAATTTCATAATTTCATCCTTTCTGATAGCCGCATAGTATTCCATAGTGTAGATGAACCACAGTTTCTTTAGCCAGTCCTCTGTTCTCGGGCATTTAGGTTGTTTCCAGATTCTAGCTATAGTGAATAGCGCAGAGATGAATAAAGAAGTACAGATAATGTTTCTGCTATGTGTTTTTCGGTCTCTAGGGTATATTCCCAGGAGTGCTATTGCTGGATCAAATGGGAGCTCAGTATCTAGCTTTCGGAGGAATGCCCATATTGTTTTCCCAAAAGGGCTGGACCAGTCGGCACTCCCACCAGCAGTGGATGAGAGTCCCTTTTTTCCCCACATCCACGCCAGCACCGGTTGTTCTTGCTGTTTTGGATGTGTGCCAGTCTCTGTGGGGTGAGATGGTACCTCATTGTTGTTTTGATTTGCATCTCCCTGATGATTAAAGATGAAGAGCACTTTTTCATATGCCTTTTGGCCATTCAAATTTCTTCTTTTTGGAAGCTTCTGTTCATTTCTTCTCCCCCATTTTTTGATGGGGTTGAATGCCCATACTTTTTTACACAAAGGCTGTACCAGTCAATATTCCCACCAACAATGGATGAGAATCCCTTTCTCCCCATATCCACGCCAGCACCTGTTGTTCTTGCTCTTTTGGATGTGTGCCAGCCTCTGTATTGTGAGATGATACCTCATTGTTGTTTTGATTTGCATTTCCCTAATGATTAGTGATGATAAGCATTTTTTCTTATGGCCATTTGAATTTCTTCTTGTCAGTTTTTGTTTATTTCTTCTCCCCATTTTTGATGGGGTTGGCTGTTTTCTTATAAAGTTGTACAAGTGCCTGATATATCCTGGATATTAACCCTTTATCAGATGGATATTGGGTGAATAGTCTTTCCCACACTGTGTACTATCTTTGTATTTTGGTCGCTGTGTCTTTTTGAGGTACAGAAGCTTTTTAGTTTCATATAGTTTCATGTGTTTATCTTTGCTTTCAATTGCTTTGTTAGTGGTGTTTCATCTTTGAAGATGCCTTTAGCTTCAATGTCGTGGAGGATTTTTCCTATATTTTCTTCCGATGTACTTTATGAATTCAGGTCTGATATTGAGATCTTTTATTTATTTTGATCTTACTTTTGTGCAAAGTGCTAGACAGAGGTCTAAGTTCATTTTTTTGCATGTAGTGCCCAGTTTTCCCAGCACCACCATTTGTAGAAGAGGCTTTCCTTGCTCCATTTCATACATTTTGCTCCTTTATTGAAGATTAAATGATCAAGCATTTATTTTATATTGTCTTTGATATTTATATATGTTGCTGAAATTATTTAAATGATATGAAAATCAAATAAGTCTTCATATAACTGCTCTCTGACCTGCCTGTAGCAGATGATTGATGGTGTTTACTGCAAGGTTTTTTAAGAAGAAACTCCTTCCATTTTTTGGAAATAATCCTTTTCACATGAATACCATTTACCTGTCTTTTCAATATTTTTAGTAGTGTCTAAGTTCAATGATCAATGATGTTTTTCAATTTTCAATGCAAATGATATGTAAAAATAATTTTGAATGTACAATTACTTAAAACATAGAGACATTTTCTATATAAATTAATATTTAGTGAATATTTTTTTACATAAACATTACTGGGGCATCAGTGATGGGGTCAAATCCATGATTTTATACACACAAAGTATGTGTTCTCTTCTGAGCCATATTCTTGGTCACAAAAACAGATAATGATTGATTTTAAACAAAGAAAGCTAAGTATATTCTAGACAACCCATTAATATGAACACATGCCATGATGACAGTGTGATGTAACAAAAGATTTTAGTAAAAATTAAGCTTTGAATATTTGGTATTACTGTAATAATGATCAATTATTGAATACTAAGTAAGTTAGAGAAAATCAGGTTAAGTCAATAAACATACTCTGAAATTACTTTTATAACCTTTTTAATAGGGTTATACCAAGAGGTCTGAGTCTAGTGGTTTGGTGTTTGGGGGTGTAGGGGTTTAGGGATATCACTAATGGTGCTGAGTTAAAGCCATGCAGAGATCATACATACAATCCATGTACTTATATGCTCCAGACCTGTGTTCTGTCATGTGAGCTATCACCCCAATCATTTTGTTAGTTTTAAATCAATCCAAATATAAAATAAATCATTATTACTCAAATGCCTACTAGGCACTAAACACTGATTCTCAATTTAGCTTGAAAATTTTTTTTAATTGAATCACCATGAAATACAGTTACAAAGCCTTCATGATCATGTTTTGGTCAAGAAATATTCTAACACCAATCCTTCCACTGTCGGGGAGCCAATGGGGTCCCCAACAGTTTCAGGACAGAAGTTCTCTTCTCCCTCCAAGGCTTCTGGGGAACAGATGGAAGTTCAAGGGTCTGGTATAGTTCTAAAAAAGGCTTTTCATAGTACAAAACCTCTACCACTGCAATCCAATATAATGAAAGAACTCTAGCTCTGGTCAGAACTTAGACCATACATGAGAGCCCCAAGTCTCACACCAAAGAGAGAGGATCTCACCTGAGAGTCCTACTAAAGAGGAGAACTACCCAAAAAAAGGGGCGAGTGCCTCAATTCAGTCCCCTTATGTACACCAAAGTACTCCTAACTGTTGACAGGGAGAGTCCTGTCAACAAAGAACCCTAAACAGTTTCTAGATAGTAGAAGAGTGTAGAAGGGTGGTACCACACCCTAATTACAGGCATACACCCTATTACAAAGGAGTATGCCAAGGACTAATCCTTTCTTCTGAGATGATCTCTTATGTAAAACACTGGGAGAGAGAGGGGGCTGGTATAAAATAACACATCTTAATTTCATGGGCTTCATGTAATCTAGATGGTACCCACAAGATCCTTCTTATTTATTATCTGCACTAGAGTGATTCTGAGTATCTCGATCTCTGTATACTGAAAGGGTCACACTCACCTGCATGAGGGCAAACTAGTATGATCCTTCCTATAATCTTAAATGATAGTCTCAATGTAGCCAGGGTGGCAGTTTCCTAGTAAATTCTAACTGTCCCACCCTGGGTGCAGTGGATATAAAGAGGAGCTGTGCCCAATCTAGATAACATAGAAGTCTTAGTAGATGTATAAGTCAGAAGTTATTCAGAGTCAAGGTGACTTCCGTAACTGTCACACCCTCTATCAGTGTTTACATCAAAGAGAGATCTCATTAGTATGAATCTTGGCTTCACTTGTATCACATATCTTCCCATTGATCATCGATTTGCTCTAGCGGGCGCCAGTAACATCTCCTTAAGTCCTGTCTCAGGCTAGTGTAGCCCAAAGGCATCTGCTCACTCCAGGAACATAGAGAGCCTCAAACCGTTTCATCAGGCCATGGGAATGAGGTCTATAATTGTTACTGGTATTTGGCATATCAAATATGACACGGGTAGCTTGCCGGGCTCTGCTGTGCAGGTGGGATACTCTTGTAGTCACCTCTAACCTCTTGAGTATTGATTGATGAACCATGCAGCAGCTTTGCAACAGTGCACACCAGGCTTGTGATCAGCTCTTCTGCTGGGTGAAGTGCTGAAGAGTGGGGAGTCCAGATGTGGACAATGGCCGATCTCATGATGTGGGGGTTCCTCTGGCTTCTTGTGAGGCTCTGCTGGGGTGGTGGCCCAGTGCTAGAACCCGCTCCCCCTCTCAGATGCCTCATGATTAGCTGGACACAGGGGAGCCGGTAGCAGCTCTGCCCCATGTATGTGAGTCTTTGGATCAGCATACCTGGTCTGGCTTGAAAAAGATGCTCTAGGGTGGGTTCTGACAAGCTGGGCTTGTGATCAGCTCTTCTGCTGGATTAAGCTCTTCTGTTGGGTTAAACCTTGGTTTAAGAACATGTAAATAGACTAAGCTGTGAGAAAAGCTCTCAAGATAGCTAAGTCTGTCATCCAACACTCCACCAATGTATATTTCCCACCACCAATGTTCCCACTTTCCCTCCCAACACCCCTCTATCCAGACTGTCTCTGTTGCAGGCGCTTTACAGTACTCTGTGATTATAGATGCCCATTTTATCATATGGAAATTCATACCAAAGAGGTTGGCTAGTTATTGTTTAATTATCATGAAAACAGAGTATGGAAGTAAAAAGGTTATTTTGGACCTTTTCTACACAGATTTTTGTAGACATTTTCTATACAAATAAATAAGAGTTTGTTTTTGCCAGACTGTATATCCATGTCCACATTGTTAAATTTTCTATCTATATCACTTATAGATATATAATTTATGCCAAAACTAAAGAAAGTACTTTCATTTTTTAAAGTATTTCTTATAAAGATTTTATAGGAAGAAATGATAGCTAAATTAGCACTTGAAAAGGCCAAAGAAAATTATATACTGTACATAATTATGCCTCATTATGACCTCTGCATATTTCCCAGAAAAGTTAGGCATTAAAAACACACACAACAGGAATACCTTAAAGGTCAGAGCCTAATGAAAGAAAAGTGTAATAGTTAATTATGAAGGACTAGATGAATGTTTTAATAGTTACCTACATTTTTATCATTACATTTTGCTAGATAAATACTTAAAACATGCAATTTCCCCTCTGTGTATTTAGTTTCATAGCTGAAAGAAGTGATAGAAACCATTCTAAAAGTAAAAATATAGTCTAAAATTTCAACTTAAAGAGTTGAAAGTGTGAGTTTTGCTATGATTTCTAAGATTCTCCATGCGATTTTTTCTTCACATGATTCTATTTCTCTGAA
Source organism: Cryptotis parvus (assembly GCA_021461705.1). Classification (NCBI taxonomy): domain Eukaryota; kingdom Metazoa; phylum Chordata; class Mammalia; order Eulipotyphla; family Soricidae; genus Cryptotis; species Cryptotis parvus. The sequence continues at coordinate 479,880 of JAJIBD010021878.1, read as the reverse complement.
GATATGTAGTTTCAAGAGAAATACAGAGGTTTTCAATTACAAAACGTTTACCTCAAAATTTATTCTTATAGGAAATGGGAGAGAGAACAGGGGTTAAGTCATGAGATTTAACTTGGGTTCAATTCCTGGCACCAGGTGCCCCAGAACCCCACCCCCAGAGATTATGTAGTGTAGTCCTGGAGGCAGGCCTCAAGTCTTGCCAGGTGTTCCTGGTGGTCCCTGACCTCCTGAGGCCCAAGCAGCACCACATTCTCGGGCCCTGCACTGAAGCACCAGACAGTTGACAGAGAAGAGCTAGAATTGGTCCTGGGACCCCCTAAGCACCACTGAAAAAAATACCCCCAATTATTATTGTTATATTTAAGAGGCACTTTCTACTTATCAGACTGCCTGATCTCTGTGGTATATTTTCCCCAGGCGACTTGCCAACTATAAACATTTAAAATCACATCAATTTACAACTTTTTTGTTAATGTCTTAGACCATTTGATCAATTGTTTCATTTGTAAATATCTATATAACTGTCACCTAAATCATTTGAATGTAAGTGCCATAGATCTTGGTCTTGCATTCCTAAATACATCACTGTATGAATTCCCTAAGTGAGATATGAGACATTATTCTCTTCTGCCACCATAGGATAACTGTTGATACTTCAGTGTATGATAGAGTTAATCTACCTACACTTCTTAATTCAAGTTTTGCTGATTTTCCTAAAAATATATTTTCTATTTATAGTATCCCCTCTTGGGGGCACAATTTCAGTATGATTGAATTTGTCAAATCTCTTTAACTTTCTTTAATCTGGAAACATTCTATATTCCTCTCAATTTTCATCCCCTCCAACCTTCCAACTTTGAAGAATTGACTCCACTTTTAAAATAGATCATTTTGAGGGCCGGAGCGATAGCACAGTAGGTAGAGTATTTGCTTTCCACACAGCCAACCCAGGTTCAATTCCTGGCATTCCATATGGTCCTCCAAGCACCGCCAGCAGTAGTTCATGAGTGCAGAGCCAGAAGTAACCCCTGAGCATAGCTTGATGTGATCCAAAAGGCAAAAATTAATTATAATTAATTAATTAATTAAAACAAAATAAATCATTATTTATTTTGTTTTGTCTAAGATTTCCATATGATTATATTCAAACAAAACCTTCCCAGCATAGGTGATGCCTGATCTATCTCAAGCTATAGTATGCATAGAGACGTAGTCAAATCCCTGGCAAAATATATGGTTCCTTGAGCCTCACCACCTCTTGGGGGCACAATTTCAGTATGATTGAATTTATTTGTCAAATCTCTTTAACTTTCTTTAATCTGGAAACATTCTATATTCCTCTCAATTTTCACCCTCCTCCAACTTTCCCTCCTGAGCACAAATCCAGGAGTAGCACCTGCAGAGTGTAATGCCTCCCAAATCCCACCCATCACCACTGTGAAATGAGATTCAATAGCTAGAAAATCTAAAGAATTTTCCACTGGCCAATCTGGGGAAATTTAAGCACTATAAAAATTTAATTATCACTGTATCACTGTCTTCCCGTTCATCATCAATTTGCTCAAGCAGGCACCAATAATACCAATAATATCTCCATATGACCAGTCTCATGCAAGTAGAGCCCAAGGGCACCTGCTTGCTTCAGGAACATAAAGAGCCTCAAACCATTCCATCGGGTCATGGGAATGAGGTCTATAATTGTTACTGGTATCTGGCATATCAAATACGACATGGGTAGCTTGCCAGGCTCTGCCGTGTGGGTAGCATACTCTTGTAATCATCTCAGAATCCAGCATTTATTGATGAACTGCATGGCCACTCGCGCCAAGCGAGCCAGGCTGTGATAGGCTGGTCTGCTAGGTGGAGTTCTGACGAGGGGTAAGTCTGGATGTGGAAAATGGAGGCCCTCATGGAGTGGGAGGGTTGTCTGGCTTGTTGTGAGGCTCTGCTGGGGTGGTGGGCCAGGGCTAGAACCTGCCATCCCTCCCGGGCTCCTCATGAGCAGCTGGGCACAGGGAGAGCCAGTAGCAGCTCTGCCCCATGTCTGTCTCATGGGGCATATAATTTAATTATAGTTATGAGTTATAACTAGTTTTGGGGAGAAGGAGTTTATAGTTATGAGAGAAAAGAAAAAGAAGGAAGGAAGGAAGGAAGAGGAAGGAAGGAAGGAAGGAAGGAAGGAAGGAAGGAAGGAAGGACGGACGGACGGAAGGAAGGAAGGAAGGAAGGAAGGAAGGAAGGAAGGAAGGAAGGAAGGAAGGAAGGAAGGAAGGAAGGAAGGAAGGAAGGAAGGAAGGAAGGAAGGAAGGAAGGAAGGAAGGAACTAAGAAAAAGCAAGCAAGGAAGGAAGGAAAGAAGAAAAGAAGGAAGGAAAGAAGAAAAGGAAGGAAGGAAGTAAAGGAAGGGAGGAAGGGAGAGAGGGAGGGAAGAGATGGAGGAATGATAGACATAGAAAAAGTAGCAGAGGTACTAGAAAAACATTTTTACAACCGCCTCAGTAGGGATTCAGTTGTATCGGAAATATGGATGAAAGTTATGCTCTAAAACAGGTTTTTCATAGTTTTAAGATACTTTTTCACAAAATAATAAAACACAACGTATTTTTTAGTACACTCTCTGTCTCAGACAATGTCATTATCATTCTATTTCAACTATTCAAGATTATTTAAAATTTGTTTTGTTCTTTTTGGAGGATTGGGGTGCGGAACCTGGATGTGTGCAGTGATTATTCCTGGTCTAAACTCAGGAATTACTCCTAGCTCTGGTCCAGGGATAACTCCTGGTGAGTCTTGGGAGAACATATGTGGTGCTGGGGGTGGAAATCAGATTGGCTGCATGCAAGGCAAGCCTGAAGCTGTGGTACTGCCTCTTTGGCCCCATTCAACTGAATATCTATGCTCTCCTCTCTCTCTCTCTCTCTCTCAAATATAACTAGAAAAGCCCGAGTGATTCTTCTTCCACAAGTTTTGATATCTTCTTTTCTTATTATTGTATAGTGTTGGGAGTCGCTGGGGTCCCCAACAGTCTCAGGACAGAAGTTCTCTTCTACCTCTGAGGCCAGGGGGGAACAGATGAAAGCTCACGAGTCTGGTGCAGTTCCAAAAAAGGCTTTTAATAGTACAAAACATCTACCACCGCAATCCAATATAATGAAGGAACTCTAGCTCTATTCAGAATTTAGACCATATGCGAGGGCCCAAGTCTTCCACCAAAGAGAGAGGATATCACCTGAGAAAGAGTTCTACCAAAGAGGAGATCTACCCAAAAAAGGGGTGAATGCCTCAAGTCAATCCCATTCACTGTATCACTGTATCACTTGTCTTCCCATTGTTCATCGATTTGCTTGAGCAGGCACAGTAACATCTCCATACGTCCTGTCATAAGCAAGTGTAGTCCAAAGGCATCTGCTTGCTCCAGGGACAGGACGAGCCTCAAACCATTCTTCAGGTCATGGCATTGCGGTCCATAATTGTTACTAGTTTTTGGCATAACAAATAAATATATAAAATACGAGTAGCTTGCCATTTAGGTGGTATACTCTCAGTAGACGGCTCTCATCTGGAGCATTTACTGATGAAACTTAAAAGGAAAAGATCAGGTTTTCTCTTGGATGGAGCTCTGAGGAACTATGGAGGCTAGATGTTTAGAGAGACTTACCTCATGATGTGTGGGTTGCTCTGGCTTCTTGCTAGACTTACTGGGATGACAGGTATCTGTTAGAACCTGTCTAGAACTGTATACAATGTATAAATGTGAAAGATCCTGGGAAGGACCTTATCTTTAAATCAGTATTATCTAAGAATATCAGAGGCCACAAAGTGACCTTGTGTCAATGGAGCTGAGCGTCTGCCGTGGCTGGGTCAATCTTCCGGGGTAGCTGGCATGGAGGCGGAGGAAAGGGTGGAGCCCAAATCTCAGCTCCAAGTCCAGCCAGCGTGGTCTCTCCCCGTACAGGTGTGAGGCGAACCCTTGGAACAATGTTGGACTCAGCCAGGGGCTGGCCAAGCCCCTTACTGGGAGGGTCAGCTCCATGGGTTGCTTCCATGTGGGGCTGGCCTGCAGCGCAGCTGTGGGTCTGGAACAACCCAATCCCTTTATATACACCAAAATAATCCTAACTGTTGACAGGGAGGGTCCTGTCAACAAAGAACCCTAAACAGTTTCTAGATAGTAGAAGAGTGTAAAAGAGTGGCGCCACACCCTATTACAGGTATAAACAAAGGAGTATGCCAAGGACTAATCCTTTCTTCTGAGATTATCTCTTATGTAACACACTGGGGGAGGGGCTGGTATAAAATAATACATCTTAATTTCATGGGCTTCATATAATCTAGATAGCACCCACAAGGTTCTTCTTATTTATTATCTGCACCAGAGTGATTCTGAGTATTTCGATCTCTGTATACTGAAAGGGTCACACACTTTTCTGTGTGAGGGGCAAACTAGTATGATCCTTCCTATAATCTTAAACAATAGTCTCAATGTAGCCAGGGTTGCAGTCTCCTGGTAAATTCTAACTGTCCACACTGGGTGCAGTGGATTAAAGAGGAGCTGTGCCAATCTAGATAGCATAGAAGTCTTAGTAGATGTGTAATAATAAGTCAGGAAGATACTCATTCAGAGTCAAGGTGACTTCTGTAACTGCCGCACCCTCCATAAGTGTTTACATAGAAGAGAGATCACTAGAATGAACTTTTGGTTTAAGAACATGTAAATAGATTAAGCTGTGAGTGGGTAAAACAGCAAAGCTCCCAAGCTAGCTAAGGCTGTCATCCACAGTACAGACTACACACAGGGGTGCTCATGGGAGCATGTGATGCCAGGAATCGAATCCAGGACCATGCACATCATCCTCCCCAGGCCCTTGAAACTCTTTTAATCACTACCCATTCTCATCTCCCCCATGCCATCCCCATACCAGCATGCACACATCATTTGTGGACGTACTTTTCTGATTTCTTATTCATTTGGGGATCGTCTCTCTTTTTCTTCACATGTTTCAATTTTCCAAGTTCTTTGAGAATATTTTAAGTTGTCCTCAGCTAGAGTACAGACAATACTAATGGAACATAGGAAACAGCCTTCTCTTGACAGTGCTCTAGCAACTTTGGGGTTCTCAGACTTGAATGTGCAGAACAGCCCCTAAGTCATTTCTACTGATCATGCTTCCCCACCCCCTTATTCTGATTCAGCAGACCTAGGACACAGCTTCTGCTTCTGCTTAACCACTTTCCACTCTTTTAAAGACATTTCTCCAAAAAAAATCCTAATCTCATATAGTTTGTTTCGAAAAGCTATTTAACATGTATTTATATACTGCCTACTGCCCCAAGTAATGTATGATATAAAAAAATGATTAAGTAGAAAATCATTAGTAAAACACAAAAATTAGGATATTAAAATTTGAGAGAATAATTACATAAAAATTATTTAAATGGAAGTATTGACACTGAGCAAAAAATTTACTTGGCCTGTTAGCATTTATGGTAAAAAAATGGAAAATATTATCAATGGCAATATTTTATAATGAGAGAAATAACTTTCTCTTGCAACTGCACCTGGGTATAATTTACCCTATGGATATTTTTTATTGATCATTGAATAACAATATTTATTGGGTGTAAATATAAGAAAAACTGCATGATGCAATTTCTTTCAATAAGTTTAGATGAAAGCTGAGGGCATAAGGTTGTATTATTTTTGTAGTTTTTTAAATCTTTTATTATACTACCATGAGATATACGGATGTTCATATTTGGGTTTGGTCATACAGTCTTCAGCACCCATTCCTCCACCAGTGCCCATTTCCCACCACCCATGTCCCCAATTCCTTCCTCTCTCCCCTAGCCTGCCTCTATGGCAGGTTTTTTTATCTCTTTTCTCTTTCTCTCTTTCTCTCTCTCTTTCTCTCTTCCTTCTCTTACATATTGTGGATTGTAATACATACACTTAGAGGTTATCGTGTGTACCTTTTTGCCTGTATTTAATGCTTAGTTCTAGGTTGGTATTAGCACTTTGACAATTCTTAGCAAACTGTTCCCTTCTCTGTCTTACCTATAAGGTTGCATTTTAGAGAGTGCTGAATATGAGTGGTTTGTAGCCTCCTCAAAAATCCCTTGCACATATCAATAACCTCAGCCAGTCTTTTGAAGGGGGAACAATAGAAAAATTGTTCAAAATTCAGATTACTACCCAATTTTACTCACAGATGTTCTTTAATAACTCACGGATAGCTACAGTTTTGATTGGAAAAAAAGTTGATGTACAGATGACCAAAAAAAATTCCTTAAAGAGAAAGAGATAGAGAGGAAGAGATAGAGAGAAAGAGAACGAAATAAAGAACCTGCCATAGAGACAGGCTAGGGGGAGGGGGAGGGAATCGGGGACATTGGTGGTGGGAAATGGGCACAAGTGGAGGGATGGGTGTTGGAAAACTGTATGACCGAAACCCAAATATGAACATCTTTTGAACATCTTTGTATTTGTATATCTCACAGTGGTATAATAAAATATTTTTAAAAAGCTTCCTTGTAAAAATAAAAGGACTGTCTAATATTTATCTTAATAGAGAATCACGTCACTTCTGTACAATAGAGAGCCAATGGGCACTTCCGAACAGATCAAGAGCAATTTTCAAAAATCAGTTCAATGTCTGCATGAATTGGTGGGATGCCAGAACTCTGCCATACAGCACATTGGTGACAGACCATCTTTAAAGGTTTTTACAAAGATCAAAGGTCAGTCCTGACTGTAGACTATGACCCTTCATATGACCTCTGAAAATGTTAAATTTATAATCAGATAAATCACAGGTTGTAACTGCATGTGGCCATCAGTTGTGCAGACAAGTTTAATATTACCCACTTAGATGTCAAAGGATGCCTGCCAAATTTGATAATTTTGGTTTTAGGATAATTAATATTTAGCAGCTTTCCCTGACAGAAGTTGGCCAATAAATTGAATTTCTTGTCAGAGCTACTTCTGTGACCATCCAGGAAGGCAGGTCATCAACAGGAGAGGTGCTTGTCCTACTGAAGCTAGGTCAGCTAAAGACAACCAGTTCTTTTTGGTTATAAAATTAAAAGGAGGACACTTGGGATCCAGCCCTGTTTCATGCCATTTAAAATAGACATTTCATCTGTCAATAAAAGACCTTTCCTATCCACATTAATTTGTGCCATATTGCACAGCAGTAATGGCTCTGAGAGAATTATAAGCCTTGAATCTATGTTGAGATCATACACTTAGGCCTCTTTATGGATTCAATGACCAATGATAAATCAATAAGACTTTTCTATGAAAAAGTCTTAAAATGCTCCTAACTGATTGAAAGACTGCACTTTATCTTTAGAAACAGAGACTGCATGCGGATTTCTCAACTTCCTTTCAATTGTCTAAACCTATTTTCCCCAAAATGCATGTATGCTGCTTCTTTATGTATCATCTTATATCACAGGTGTTTAAGCATATATTTTATAGCACTATTTAGCTTTCTGTTTTATTGAATCATCCAAAGCTTTGAATGGGCATTCTATAAATATATAAATGCTCAGAGTGTTTTCTAAATAAAATAATTGATGAGTACATGTATGAATACTTCCCACTGTAGTTATGATTGAATATGGAATTCCTAAGCATGTAATTTGGAAAGACAAAGGAAGGAAGTACAAAGCCAGAGAAGATGAAGAGTACAGTCCGGAGGTTGCTTTCAGCTTTCTGTGGGGGGGAAATTTAGAGCCATAACTCTCCATATTTTTTCAGGTGTACGTGATTAAAAATAGACAAGGTGCATCTGCCCTTGTCTTGAAGTTATAGCTCTTATCACAGTAGCCAAGCCACAGTCATGTTCCACCTGGATTCCTCTGATGATGTTCTTCTGAGGAAATTCAAAAAAATATTTCAACTAAATAATGGGCTTTGAATTCCTTAACATTCTAATTTCTCTTCTAGCTTCTTTGTGTGTATTAAGGAATTGGTTTTAGTTCCCAAAACATACTTACCAATTTTTAAGGTGGTTCACTTAGCGATGCAAATGTGGCTAGATGATAGAGTACTTAATTTTGCATGTGTGAGACTATGGGTTCAATACCTTGCACTACTAGGTAGTATAATATGATATGATATGATATGATATGATATGATATGATATGATATGATATGATATATGACATGACATAATATAATATATAAATTCTGTTTGCTTATTAGCCTCTCTTATCAGTATGTTATATAACCAACCAACCAGTGGTTGCCTTTATTTTTCACCCTGTAACATGAATAAAAGTGGCAATGTTATACACCAGCGTTATGGAAACCCTGGGGACTGAGAACATTCAACCTCTAATCTCAACTCCATAGTGGCATTGCATTCTGGTTCCTGCAGGGCTGTGCTTGAGAAGCTCTAATCCTTACACAAAACCAAATTTTGTGTAGAAACTGCTCTGACCCTGTAGTGGTAGACCATTGACACCATACCCAGCAGAGTGGAGGGCCTCCAGGCCTAAACCTATAGGTACTTAGGAGGCCAGATGGTGCCAGGGCTCAAACCAGGGCCACCCTGAGTTCTGTACCATCTCTCTGGCCCTTGTATTTATTCTTTACAAATAGGTGAAAAAGTAACCTGAGTAAGGGAGTGAAACTATATAACTGTAGTTGTTATTAACCATTGCTGTTATTGAGTAAAATACTGCATTTAATGGTGCTTGGCATATGTGAATCACATTGTATGCTCAAACAATGCTACAGTTAGTGAATATCTGAGTATTCCCCTTTGCCATATGAGAAAGTTGAATCTTCAAGGTCATTTGTTAAGTTATCCAAGGTTCATCTTGAATTCAAATAAATTAATGGAATTTGTCCCACCTATTTGTGTTTTATATATTATCCTGTTTCTTTCTGTAGTTACCTTGAAGTTGAAACCAATTTCCATTTGAAGATGAAAATATTTTTACCTTAGATATTAGTAATAACCTTCTTGAGAAGAGCAAGTAAAACTATAAAAGATAATTCTAAAATGTGCTTTGAGATATACTTCCTCTAATGTAGTATAATCAAGTTACTTCTTATAAAAACTTTATCAAGCAAGTGGTGATTATATAACACTGCTTATGTAATAAGTACTCTCCTAGTTGCTGTACAAATACGAACCCATACAAGCCTGAAAGTTCCATACAAAAGGCCAGAATGATAGTTCAGAAGGTAGGGCATTTGTCTTGCATGCAGACCACCCAGGTTTGATCCCAGGCATCCTATATAGATCCCTGAGCATCACCAGGAGTAATTTCTGAGTGCAGAGGCAGGAATAACCCCTGAGCATTGCTGGATGTAACCCGAAAAGCAAAAACACACAGAGTTCAATGTTAGCCTCTAAATTTAAAAAATGAAGATTCTAAGGGTTAGAGAAAATAGATAATTGTCCCCATCCTAAAAGCTGATGGAAGGAGAACTGGGGAGAGAAAATAATAATTGACCCCATCCTAAAAGTTGCATGGGAGAACCTGCTCAATAGAGGCCAAATACTTATTCTACAATCATCTATTGCTTTTTGAAGTATGTCACAGAATATATTATGACAGTTTTAATTCTGTTACTGAATTTAAATCCATAAAGAATATGTTCATACATAGGTGTATACAGATAAACATAGGCATATAGAGACCCACTTAAAAAAATTCTAATGGATTGAGAACAAGCCCACACTACTGAGGAATGGCTTAAGACATTTATCATTGGTCAAAGACAATATAAATCTCACATATTTTTTCTTTCTTAAAATTAATTTTATTGAGGTTAAAGTGATATTAATTTCAGCTATGCACTATAGTGATTTGATATTAGTAGACCTTGTGAAATTATAATATATCTAGTTGACATTTGTCACCTTACAGACAGTAATTTTTTCTTGTGACAAGAACCCTATGTCATTTGTTGTCAGTACACCTGATAACAACTAATACCAAAGGGATTACCACCTTGTTTTCTTATAGGAGTTTTTTGTTTCAGGTCTTTTTATCTTCTTCAATTTTTATTTAAGCACCATGATTTACAAAATTGTTAATGGTAAGGATTCACTCTCACTTCATACAGAGTGCTCCACATTCTTAATCAATTTTAGTTTATTTGTGTAGTGTGAGAGGATTTTTGGTTTCATTATTTGTTGTTATTTACCCAACACTATTTATTGTTGATACTCTTGTCTTTTGTTGTGATTTCCAGGCTTCTTTATGGTAAGTGGGTGACTGAGGAGAGATGACTTTATTTCTGAGTTTTCTATTCTAATACATTGAGCAATTTGTGACTATCTTTATGGCAATACCATAGTGTTTTCATCAGTATAAAACTGTTATTTAATTTTTTAACTTTTATTTAAACACCACAGTTTGCAAGGCTGTGCATAATACAGTTGTTTGGGGCATTCAATTTTCCAGCACCAATCCTATCACCCGTGTGACCTTCCCTCCATCATTTCTCTAGTTTCCCTTGATCCTCCAAGCTTGCTCCCTTAGCTGAATCAAAATAATTTATTTTATATTGCTTGCTACAATAAAATGGTCCATTGAATTATTAAAAATAGTTCAGTGAAAGAAAATTTGTGAAAATTTTTTATCTTATAATGTTTTCATTAAAGTCATATCTGAGGACTTATTGAGCTATATTGCTAGTTTGTTGCTAGTGGAGCTATCTGTTATTGTTTTAGAATATTGAGCTTAGTGGGCTTCTATGCTACCTTTCCATTTAATTTGTTGTGCTCCCCTTGGGATTTCAGAATTGTGGGGTTTATTTTTTTATTAATTTTATTATACCACCATAAGACAAACCTTTAAAAACATGTTCATGATTGAGTTTCAGTCATACAGTGTTCCAGCACCCATCCCTCCACCAGTGCCCATATCCCACCTTTCCCACCACCAGTGTCCCCAGATTCAGTCCCCCTCCCTAAGCCTACCTCTATAGCAGGCTCTTCCCTCCTCTTCTCCTTCTCTCTCTCATTCTCTTTCTATCTATCTATCTATCTATCTATCTATCTATCTATCTATCTATCTATCTATCTATCTATCTATCTATCTATCTATCTATCTATCTATCTATCTATCTATCTATCTATCTCTATCTATCTATCTATCTATCTATCTATCATCTATCTCTCTATCTATCTATCATCTATCTATCTATCTATCTACCTATCTCTTCTCTTACACATTGTGGTTTGCCTTACATACATTTAAGGGTTATCATATATATATACCTTTGCCTACATTCAATGCTCAGTTCTAGTCTGGCACTACTATTTCCAACAATTAGTAGAACACTGGACTATTTATATCCCACAAATGAATGCAGTCATTTTATATCTGTCCTTTTCCTCTAATTACACTCAGCAAGATAATTTCCATGTCCATCCATTTGTAGGCAAATTTCATGACTTCGTTTATCCCTGACACCTGCATGTGTGAGACTCTGAATTCAATCCTCCAGCACTGGTGGCCCGTTAGTGATAGTTGCAGCCCATATAAGAACAATAGCAACCAGTCCTCTGTTCTCGGGCATTTAGGTTGTTTCCAGATTCTAGCTATAGTGAATAGCGCAGAGATGAATAAAGAAGTACAGATAGTGTTTCTGCTATGTGTTTTTCGGTCTCTAGGGTATATTCCCAGGAGTGCTATTGCTGGATCAAATGGGAGTTCAATATCTAGCTTTCGGAGGAATGCCCATATTGTTTTCCAAAAGGGCTGGACCAGTCTGCACTCCCACCAGCAGTGGATGAGAGCACTATGGAATACTATGCGGCTGTCAGAAAAGATGAAATTATGAAATTTACCTGCAAATGGATGGACATGGAGTCTATCATGCTGAGTGAAATTAGTCAGGAGGAAAAGGACAGATATAGAATGAATGCATTCATTAATAGAATATAAATAGATACCAGTGTTTTACTAAATATGGGAAATGGTAATGGCAGATTAAAACTTACCACTGAATATACACATAGAGACTTAAGTGATAAACTCTAAATATCCGCAGGGCTAGCCACAATGTGTAAAATAAGAGGGAGAGAGATGCAGAGACAGAGAGAGAGATAGAGAGAGAAAGAGAGGAAACTGGGGTACCTGCTATTAAGGCGGCCTGGGGGTGGGAGGGAGGGGTACATTGGTGGTGGAAATGGGGGCACTGGTGGAGGGATGGGTGCTGGAATACTGTATTACCAAGAACCAATTATGAACACCTTTGTAATTGTATGTTTCACGGTGGTATAATAAAAAAAATTAAAAAAAAGAACAGTAGCAACAACAAAAGCTGGTATAGTGGAATCGTGTCTTATGCCTTATCTTAGAAGGAAAGTGTTCAGCTTCTCACTGTATTAGAGGTGGCTTGCTCTGTATGAACTTATTATGAGCATTTGTCCAATTTACTGAGCATTTGTCATAATGGATATGGAATTTCTCAGCTGCCTTTCCTTTTTTGAGATAATTATTTTATTTAGGGGAGTGAGTACACCTGAAGATGCTCAGGTCCTGTTCTTGGCATGGTACTCAGGGACCATGTGGTGACAAAGATTGAACCCTGGCATGCAAAGTATATGCTTGACTCTTATGATATGAGCATTCCTGATTCTGTGGCTCTAATCCTTTGTTTTGTTAAAGAGGTGCATAATTAACTTGTAGATTAGAATCATCCCTGCTTCCATCCCTTAAACAATTCACACTGATCAGGGAGTGTGTTCCTTTTAATATAGTGTTGGATTTGGTTTTCTAGTATTGACTATTTTTGTATTTTTGTTCATCATGGATATTTGATATTTTCTTTTTTAGTCTGCACATGGTATCAGATAATAATACCATGTGAAAGCATGGTATCATTAAGTATGAGAGCACTCTATCATGTTCTATTTTTGGAAAAGTGTGAAGAATATTGGTGTTTACTCTCGATAAGTATTTGTCAGCATCACTCACAAAGTCATTTGCAAACCTAAAGTTCCAAAGAGTTCAGCCCCAAGTTTCATATATCTAGTTTTCTAGAATATATACAATTTTGTGTTGAGTTAAACTCCAAGAAAACTTAAAAAGGCCCAAGAGTCCTGAAAATTTCCCTGGACTTCTCTATTTGGAAGGCAAACTGATGGGTTTTGGAAATAATTTGACTGAGGGTCTAAAGTAAAATAAGACAAAACCCAAAAAGCACAACAAGTTTAAACAGAAAGATTACACAAAATCCCATGACAATAATCTCTCTCAACGTCAACAGTCTAAATGCACCAATTAAGAGATACAGAATGGCAAAATGGATTAAAAACTGAAATCAACATTCTGCTGCCTACAAGAAACACATCTGAATAATCAGAGCAAACACAGACTCAAAGTCAAAGGCTGGAAGACAATTTTCCACGCAAGCAACTCCTCCAAAAGGGCTGGTGTGGCCATACTAGTATCTGACAATATAAACCTCAGGCTGAAAAAGGTTAGAAGGGACAATGAATAATTAAAGGGTATGTATATCAGGGAAGAAATCACACCACTAAACATATATGCACCCAACAAGGGGCAAGCAAAATACTTAAACCAACTGCTAATAGATCTCAAAGAAGACATTAACGGTAGCATAATAATAGTTGGAGACTTCAACACTGCTTTGTCAATTATTCGACAAGACTGAAACTTACCAAGGAAAGAAAGAGAGCTGGTATATATATATATATATATATATATATATATATATATATAGATATATATAGATATATATATATATATATATATATAGATATATATATATTTATATATATATATATATATATATATATATATGTATATATGGCTTTTCAACCAGAAAAAGCTGAATACACATTTTTCTCCAGTGCACATGGAACATTTTCCAAGACAGACCACAAACTGAGCCACAAAGCATACCTCAATAAAATAAAAATTAAGCCCGGGGGTCCCAGAAGCAGCCGGATGGGACTTGTCCACCACACTAGCCACCATTTTCGTTGTCCAGATGCTGGGAAAATGTCCCACGACCAGAGGACCAGCAAAGCCGGTTCGAGTCCAGGTCACGCGACCGCTATGCGGCCGGGCCACTAGGGTGGTGAAACAATGATGTTTTTTGGTACACTGCATTCCGCGAACAGCAGGAGGGTTTGCTGAGAGGGAGATATACAGAGGAAGGAGATGACATATAGAGCCGCCCGGTGGTTGGGATTCGGGAGGGGGGAGGGAGACAGGACGTTGGTGATGGGAGATGGGTTCGGTGGAGGGTGCATCTTGGAACCCTGTGGAGCCAGAACTCCACATGAGCATCCTTCAATTAAAAAAAAAAGGAGAAAAGGTGGAATAAATAAATAAATAAATAAATATCTGCAGGGCTAGCCACAATGTGTAAAAGAAGAGGGAGAGAGATGCAGAGATAGAGAGAAAGAGAGAGGAAGCAGGGCTACCTGCTATTAAGGCAGCCTGGGGGTGAGTGGGAGGGGGTGGAATACATTGGTGGGGGAAATGGGGTACTGGTGGAGGGATGGGTGCTGGAATACTGTATTACCAAGAACCAATTGCACCTTTGTAATTGTATGTATCACGGTGGTATAATAAAGAATAAAAAAATAAAAAAAAAAAAAAGAAAAAAAGAAAAATTAAGAAATTGTGTCAAGTATCTTTTCAGACCATGATGCACTGAAAATGGAAGTTAAGCATACACAGAAACAGGGAGTCAAACCAAACACTTGAAAACTGAACAGCTCACTGCTGAACAACCATTGGGTCATAGAAGAAATCAAACAGGAAATCCAAAGATTTCTGGAAACAAATGAAAATGAAGACACCAACTATCAGAACTTGTGGGACACAGCGAAAGCAGTGTTAAGAGGAAAGTTCATAGCTCTGCAAGCATTCATCAGGAAAAAAGAAAGGGCCCACATAAATGACCTGATTATACAGCTCAAAATATTAGAAAAGACCAATAAAAAGGAGCCCAACCTAGGCAGAAAGATGGAAATAACTTGAACCAGTATAGATATGAAGTCTGCCTCCGCTTTCACATTAGTGAGGATAGTACTTGGGGTGACATAGCTATCATTTTTAATGGCAGCAGTAATTTATCACAATTATTTTATTGTCAAATATTGGTTATTGAATGACATTTAAAGGCTGTTTGTGGCCTTGTCCAGGAACTGCCCCGGGGAGACCAGCCATACCATGCAGAGCCTCAGACGAAACTGGGAGAGCTGGCATTCAGCTCTCCCCTAGTCCAGCTGACCATGAGGCTCCCAGGAGGACAGATGAGTTTTGGGAGTGGGCCCATAACCTCTGGGGGGACCCCAGAAGCAGCCAGATGAGACTCTCCCACCACAATAACCACCATTTTTGCTGTCTGGATGCTACAGCACATCAGAACCTGCCCAGGAGAGATGCCAATCTCAAGATCAGATTAACAGAGTAGCGAGTTTTGGCCCAGGTAGGTGGCTCCCAGAAGTGGAAGTCAATGGGCATTCATAAAAATGGAACTGGGGCCACCTCTTCCCCCTCTCTATCTTGTTCAGGAGTCAGTGGCCCCACCCAGGAACTGCCCTGGGGCGACCAGCCATAGCATGCAGAGCCTCAGACGAAACAGGAAGAGCAGGCATTCAGCTCTCCCCTAGCCCAGCTGACCATGAGGCTCCCAGGAGGACAGATGGGTTTTGGGTATTGGCCCATCACCTCTGGGGGGGGGCCCTGAAAGCAGCCGGATGAGACTCATCCACCACAATAGCCACAATTTTCACTGTCCAGACATGGTCCATAAAACTAGTGGAACCAATCATGTCCTAGAATATTTTACATTCCACGGTGTGTAGGAGAGGTAGGCGGGAAGGAGAGATAGAAAGAGAGGAAATACAGAACCCGCCATGGAGGTGGGCTGGGGAGGGGGAGGTGGGGACATTGGTGATGGGAGATGTGCACGCGTGGAGGGATGAGTGTTGAAACACTGTAGAACCAAAGCTCAAGCATGGCCATCTTGTAACTGTATGTCTAAGGGTGGTGTAATAAAAAGTAAAATATAAAAAGGCTGTTTGATCCAATTTAAACAAGAACTTTTTAATATTTTATTTTATTAATTTTTATTATACCACCGTGAGATATACAGTTAGAAAAGTGTTCATATTTGGGTTTGAGTCATACAGTGATCCAGCAACCATCCCTCCTCCACCAGTGCCCATTTCCCTCCACCAATGTCCCATGATTTTCCCCCCTCCCCCAGCCTGCATCTATGGTAGGCAATTTTCATATCTCTCTCTCTTTCTCTCTCTCTTCCTTCTTTTTACACTTTGGCTATACATTCAGTTAGAGGTTATCATGTATATCCTTTTGCCTACATTCAGTGTTCAGTTCTACACTGGTATTATCATTTACAATAATTATTAGTACACTGTTCCTTTCTCTGAATTGCCTAACCTCTGACTTCTACCCACTGACAAGACCTCCTGATCCATGTTTTGTCTGGCCTTGGATATTGATATCAAGGATTTTTTTATATCCTACAAATATAAACAAGAACTTTTTATCACATGACATTTTCTAGCTGATTAAATTTAATGTAATTTTGAAAATAATTGGAGGTTCATCTATCTAATTTTCTGAGGTCTCTGAGATATTTTCAACTTGTTGAAATCCACATATATTTCAGGGCAAGAAAGGAGTTACCCTCTTCAACTCATGGTTGGCCTGATGTGTATAATTAGACCTCTATATCTGTAGCCACATCTCTAATTATAGGTATTGTCTAAGTAGGGAGTGAAATCTGTAGATTAGCTTAACGTGTTTTTGCATGCATAGACCAGCCACAGTGAGGAAGAGCTCTGGTAACCTGTGTGTCTCAAATTTGTTTTTTTTTAATTATTGACTTATTGGGGTAAAATTAGTTTACAAATGTTCTAGGTTTAGAGGTACTATGTGGCTACTGTGCTCCTACCACCAGCATGTCAATATCCTTCCTGTGCAGTCCAGACCAGTAAGTCCTTCCACGCCTCTCACCCCAGCGTTCTCACCATTCTGCCATCTGAGTCGAAGTTTTGTTTTCATGGCACAGAGTTTCTTCCTTTGCTTTACTTCACTCTGTATCATATACATGTGAGATCACCTGTTGTCTGTTCTTCTCCCCTCTGACTTATTTCATTAGCATAATATGCTTCAGTTTTATCCATATTGTAGCAATTTATTTTTAAAATTTGTTTTTGATCCATACCCATCAATGTTCTGTACTCAGGTATCACTCTTGGTATTGCTCAGGGACCCAAATGGAGAGCCAGGTGTTGAAACTGGTTTGGTCCCATGCAAGGCAAGCACCCTACCTGCTGTACTATCACTCTGACCCCAATAAAAGACAAAATTTTGTCTTATAATAGAGTGGCATTCCATTCTATCACTTTGTGTCCACTCACCTATGCATTGGGTGCCTCAATTTGAATCACCTTTCTGCTAATCACTGTCTATGTCTCTATGTAGATTTCTTATTCTTTTTAGATTTTCAGAACCTTCACTTATATAATAGGGATGGTAAAACTTTTAAGAGTGTTCTGATTATGCCATCTAGCTATCCTAGTTCTTATCTCTTTATAGGTACATGTTTCAAAGTGCTGTTTTTATTATGAATATCTATAGTTTTATAATTCTTATAAGTCTTATAATATCTATAGTCTTATAGTCTTATAGTCAGTGGAACCCCTACACCATGAGGGCCGCCATTTTCAGCATCCAGACTCCACAGCTCGTCAGAGCTCCACCCAGCAGAAGAGCTGATCTTTTCCCATCTCATCAATACATGCACAAGGTGAGAGGCTACTACAAGAGTATTCCACCCGCACGGCAGAGCTTGGCAAGCTACCTGTGTCATATTTGATAGACCAAAAAACCAGTAACAATTATAGACCTCATACCCATGACCTGAAGGAATGGTTTGAGGCTCTTCATATTCCTGAAGTGAGCAGTTGCCCTTGGGCTACACTAACATATGACAGGATGTATGAAGATGTTACTAGTACCCGCTCAAGCAAATAGATGAACAATGAGAAGACAAGTGATACAAGTGATCTATAGTCTTATTTGCAGCTTCAATATGAGAAATTAATAAAGAGATAAAATGTATTTGATATCAACAATATAGCAAAAGATCAACTCCATTTTGGTGCTCAAAACTCACAACATGTTATGACCATATATATTAACCCATGTTATGCAATTATATTGCACCTTATGTTTATACTATCACCTTGTTCACTGTGAAATTCCTTTAGAAACAAAAAAATACAACTTCAGTTATTCTATAGGATATTGTGATGCTGACAGACTTGTGCAAAGTGGAATCATCTTGCACAGCTTAGTGCTCTTCAAAATGTCAGAGGAAACACGCATTGTCTTTGTACACTTTACCAGATGTGGCAAGCTGTGTAAATTATATCTCAACAAAGAAAGTACTTTTATTCAAAGCAAGTTTGGAAACAATATTTCAGAAACCTAACCCTTCTTTAATCATATACTTTGATAGAAGAATGTTCTTATGCACATCAGCTTTGCTCAATTCCTTCCAGAAGGACTGACATCTTAAAATGCACTAAACAATGAATCACCTTGTCAAATAAAGTGCAAAATGGAAAACGTGTTACCAAACTCATCTGATATAATGACATTTACAACAACATGTTTGAGATGATAAACCGACAATAATAATTATATTTCCTTTAGACTTTGATTGTACTTTGAAAATTTGATGCAATCTACTTTCTTCCTTCAAGAAAATTTTACACTCCGACATTCAATTTCTGAAACTTCAAACCTTCGATGAGCATGCAAATCACAGTTGGCATTAAGAAGCACTCTGTCCTCTCCTTCAGGATCCTGGAATACTGATGACGAAGATGATGCAAACAGTAGCTAAATTTACAGGAGACTTTTCCTGTAATTCAAGGTTGATGAAAGCATTTCCGTTCATAAATGACAAGTAGAACATTTTTCTCCCCCTAAACAACGAGATTTTGTTTCTCTCTGGAGAATTAAAGCAGAAATAACTTCACATGGAACAGATTACAGATGCATACATGGAGAAGTAGCCCATAGTAGCCACTTAATTCTAACAAAATAATCATGTTTGTGAAATTTGCTTACAGTGTTTCTAAACAGAAGACTGGGCCAATCTCCCCAATGTCGGTTTTAATACCCCGATAGAGCAGGCTGAGACATTTTCCTCTGAATTTCTCTCCCCAGTCATTCTTGTAAGAATGTCCCATAATAATTGTGAGCATCAATGCCACACACCTGTGAGCATCAGTGCCACGCACCCTCCCCTCTTTCACATTGCTAATGCTTTACTTTGCCCCCAACCCCGGACTTGCTATTCAGTACACTGCTATATCCCCAAGTAGTGGGAACTACTTGGGCAGATATGTTTCATGACTCAGTCCAAATTAGGTCAGCAGAATTCTACATCTGTTTTGCTATTTGAACTGAAACTCTGGCCAAAATTCACTAGGAGATGGTGTTCAAAACTTTTGACTAAAATAAATTTCAGGGGCCGGTGTGATAGTCTAGTGGGTAGGGCATTTGCATAGCATGCAGCCAACCTGTGTTCAATCCCCAGCATCCCATATGGTCCCCTGAGCACCACCAGAAGTAATTCCCGAGTGCAGAGCCAGGAGTAATCCCTGAGCATTGCAGGGTGTGACCCAAAAAAGAAAATATTAATAGCAAAATAAAATAAAAATTCAATATGCTAGCCCCAGGTTCCAGTTATCCCTGCTCTTTTTAGTCATAAAATTCAAACAGAATCAAACATGGGCTTGAATCTCTTTCTCAGAATACTTTGATTATAAAATCTACTTAAAACCCAATGATTTAAAATGGAAACAACATGAAAGCTAAGACCCATGTAAAAATGGGGCTTTTATTCCCAGACATAACTTTAGGTGCTCTACTTAACTTAAACACTTTATTTTTCTAAGAATATCTTGTAATCCTACATAAGTGAAAGATCATCTAAACATATTTTTTCTCTCCAACCTATCAGATATTGCATGAGTGTCTGCCACAGTTGAGATGACAAATTGTTCTCTCAACACCTAAATTATGAGCATGTTATTGGGTTACTAATTTAAAAGACTTTGCCTACAGCAAACTGTTAGATTACAAATTTCAAATAGTCTGTATTTTGTTCTAGTGCTAACCCATGTTACTGCACTAAAAATAAGTTTAATATTATAAGAAATTTAAATACTTAAAATTTTCCTATATTTAAAACACATATTAAGGGGGCCGGAGCGATAGTCCAGCGGGTAGGTTGTTTGCCTTGCACGCGGCCGGCCCATGCCGGCCCGGTTCGATCCCCGGCATCCCATATGGTCCCCGAGCACCGCCAGGAGTAATTCCTGAGTGCAGAGCCAGGAGTAACCCCTGAGCATATCCGGGTGTGACCCAAAAAGCAAAAAATAAAAAATAAATAAATAAAAACACATATTAAGTTTCAAAAAATTATTTCATCATTTTATTATTTAGGATTTAACATTTTTCCTCAAAGTGGTATTGACTTACAATGGGTTGACACTACTATATGTTTCTGGAAAACAAATTCACACCTTAATATGTGTATTTTTAAATATTTAATTTTTTTTAATTTTGTTAAAACACTATGAATTAAATATTTATTCATAGTTTGGATTTTTAGATAAAATGTTACATCACCAATTTGGCCACCAGTGTCAATTTCTCTCCACCAGTGTGACCTTAATATGTGTTGAAGTCTCACTGTACCTACCAACAAAGTTCTAGCCCTTCGATTTATCGATTTATCAGCTCTGCTCTGCTGCTTCTATCATTTCTCCAACCCCCTTCCTCTCTTTTTAGTAACTATTCTATATTTTGCGGAATCTGAGGGAGGTGTGTTTGAATGTGTGTGTTATGTTATGCTATGCTAGCTTGCTTTAATCATTACACATCACACATATACATGACTACCAAGGCCATACTTACCAGTACTTTTGAGCTCTGCAATTTAACTAACAAGTTTCTGGGAGTCATATGTTACAGGGAATCAAACTCGGACTATGCACATGCAGGTAATGCAATCTGAACCCTGACTTATCTTCCTAGCCCCTGTACCACAACTACTTTATCCAGTCATTAATGAATGGGAATTTTGGTTATTTCTGTGTCTTGGCTACTGTGAATAATGCTTCTATGATTTTTTAATTTAAAATGGTAGCATGACGAGGTCCTGACAGGAGGCAAAGAGATACCTAGAGCAGCTTGACTGGTGTCAAGCCTAGTACATAATAATGCATAGTGTATATTTGTTAAGTGAATAAATGATGAGGGTATACTGCAAGAAGATGTTTACCATGTGAAATATAAGAGAGTTTTACCATGTAGACCCCAATGGGAGACGGTCCTATTGATAAATGAACAAACTAGGCACTCAGAGGTGCAGCCAATAGCAATGACAGCTGTGATCACTCATGGCAAGGAAGGGACTTAATAGAGATCTCATATGTATATGACCTCATAATGTCAACTTATAAGAAGTATATTAGGGAGGCTGGAGCTATCCTGAAACAAGTAAGGAGCTTTCTTTGCACATGGTCTACCTAGATTTAATCCCCAGCACCACACATAATTCTCTGAGCATTGCCAGGGTAATTCCTTGGTGGACAGTGAGGAGTAAGCCTGAGCTTACTCCTCACCTGTGTGACCAAAACCAAACAAGCAAATGAAGAAAGAAGTGTAAAATGAAGACTATTCTACATATGAAAATAAGCACTTTCCTGCAGTCAAACCCAAGATGGGGTGAACTAATACTGAAAGTCAAGGACTGTCCCTTCAAAGTATATCACTTTCTTGCAACTCTGCCCATCTTCTTGTCATCTGAGGTCTATAAAACCCAAGGAGGTGGGGGGCAATGAAAAAAAAGAAGTCTATTAGCTTTATCGCATTTTAAACTCACTAAAAGCATGTCTATTTGATGCAGAAAGGGTCATTAGGAAAGGATTGTACAATTTTGTTGCTTTTAAAAATAAAACTTTTCTACATATGCATGCATAGAACTCTAGCAAATTTTTTAAGGGATTTTTTCTGACCTAAAGTATAGACTAATACTTGCCCATTCTTTGAAAACAATAAGAGATGATTGGTGGCCACATGCTGAAATGGTTATCTTCCCTTTGCTCTACACATCATTATTTGTAAAATCATTGAGAGGGGGGAAAATGATAGACTCCATATTGTGCAAGATATTGCTGCATTCAAATAGCTTTGTCCCATTCTTCAAAAAATCAGGCCGGAATACTGGCTAATTGGAAGGCCAGCAGGTCCATGAAGCCCACATAATGAATTCCAGGGGCAAAGACATTTCAGAGTTCAGTCTAGTAAATGACTTTAGGAGCAAGGAAACAGGGAGATTGAATTCTCAGTGGCAGCATCCTTGGGAGCAATAGTTCGATGTAGCCTGCCAACATCATACAAGTGGAATCTGGGCTAATGTCTTGATTAATTTAACTTTCAACTTGAATTTCTGTTCAACTTTTTCCCCTTTCAAGTGAATCACTGCTTTACAAAATGAAAAATTTATAAAATATAACAAGGCCTCTATGACAATTAGTGCCTTATGCTCTTTTGAAATCCTCCTTTAGGAACAGAATTTTTCATGATTCAGATAATGTTCCAATAATTAATTCGAAAATTTGGCACATTTTTCTGAACCATTGTTCTTGATTTTTCTTGAGGGAAAGAGGTAAGGAACTATAAACTACTTACTTGCCTTCACAGTAACCTAGTGAGAACAAGGTAAATCATAGCAATGGCAAAAAGATTCCAGTTATCTTCAGGCCAGGAAGGAACATGTTGTCACTCAGCAACTTTTGCCTACAGAGTTCAGCCCACTTAGAAAAAGAATGGGCACCAAAAGTCAGTAGTCTGCACAGATTTGGGGAAAACATATCCAGAATCCTCAAAAGAACTTCTCCATTCCATAATTACTATTTAAATTTCAAGCTCAAATTAACTTGGGCTATCTTGTAAAGGCAAATAAGTAGTTTACAGTTCCCTACCTCAGGCCAAATGCTAAACTCTACAGATAGGAAAGGTTTTCTGTTAACAGTTATAGGAATTAACCCTGGCTGATAATCTTCCTTCATCTCACACATTCATTCCTTTATCTAGTGATGATAAGTTTCTTTCTGAAGAAAGAAAATCTATTACTTTCCCTCATTCATCCTGCAAAAACCCAAAAGAACCACCGACTCTTGCCTCTATTACCGTATTCTTCCATCTGTCAATTCATTCATTTTTTTTTTCTTTTTGGGTCACACCTGGTGATGCTCATGGGTTACTCCTGGCTCTTCACTCAGGAATTACTCTTGGTGGTGCTCGGGGACCATATGGGATGCCGGGATCAAACCCAGGTCAGCATGGGCTGGCTGCATGCAAGACAAACGCCCTACCCGCTGGGCTATCGCTCCGCCCCAATTCATTCATTTATTCATCCATCAATTCATTAATTCGCCCATCTACCCATCCATTCTTCTACTCATTCATTCATCTTCCTGCCCTTCAGCAAATGTTTATTGAATCCCTTCTTATGCCAAGCATTTTTCAGTGCTCAAAGGATAAGTCCTTTAACAAAACAGACAAGGTTCCTAATCCCATAGAAGAGAATTCTAAAGAAGGAGTACAGAAACTTTATAAGAAAACTCCAGTTAATATTAATATAATAATAAAGTGGTGTTTTATTGTCAGAGACAATAACTGTAGGTGGAGATGCTGACTTAAGGTCAGCAGATTCAGAAAAATCTGCTATTTGTTCTTGCCTTAACCTCATGGAGCCAAAATAGTTATATGCCTCCTCCAAAGACATTTTCGCACTTCTAAACTTGTCATTAATAATCATTTAGTTACATTGGTTTTCAGCTCTGCTAAGTAAAGTAATACATCTATTACACAAGGAAGGTGTTCTCAACTTTTATTCTTAATTTATTAATATTACTTTAACTACAGGTAAGCATTCTACACATAATTTGAACAAAAAATCTGTTTTGTACCTGAAATTCTACAAAGAGGCAATTGTGAGAAAACATTATCACAAAAATAAGTTCTGCTATATAATTATGAAAGTTTTAATCTTTATTTATGACAAATGCAATTATGAAGATCTTTCAGCTGTTAAGGAAATAGACTAAAAGTAAGCCAAAATAAAGCACTTAGAATATGTATTTAAGTTTAATCTCTCAGATTCCATTTAAATTGTGATTTTTGAGAAAATAGGTCCATTGGAAATTCTTCATATCTGGTTTAAATGATTTAAAAATGGCTAGAGAGACAATACAAATATAAGGTGCTTACTTAGTTTAATTCCCTGCACAAATTTGGTCCGTGGAAATTTGAGATGTGGAGAGGTGTGGAGAGAACTATACCTCTCTCCATGACAAAAACCATAAAAAAAAAAAGCAGAGTGCCAACTTTGACCTATCAAAGTTTTCTGAGAGGAGACTTTTTAAAAGAATGCTTAGGAACTGGAGAACTATGCCCAAGGACTGCAATATGTAATTTGCATGCCCTAGACTCCAAGCTCTATCCCTCATACCACATGTCTCTCAGACCATGCACCACTGGGTGTGGCCCCAATACCACTGGGCCCCTGTGGTGGCAAATCACCAGGCCTGAATACAAAACTATTAGACCCATAGTCAAGACAAATATCACGGTGAATGGCCCTAGAGTCCCTTAGTGCTGGTAGGAAGGTCCCCTGTATCCTCAAAAACCTGCTTACATTACCCCATTAACCCTAACCATGCAGGAGACTGCAGCAATCCTGCAAGCTAAAATGCCCAACACTCTTGCTCCTCTACTAAAGTAACGAGGTTGTAGTGTTGCATTGCAGCAGTCTGGGGCTGATTTCTATCTTCTGATTCCAACTTCCAAAATCAGTGGCTAAAATCTGCTATGTTAAAGTTCTCGAAATCACTACATTTATTTAGATGTTTGGATTATTCATTATTCAATCACAATGAACCAAAAATTAAAAGTCACACTTAGCCATTCAGCACTGATACAAAGAAAGTATTAGCTAACACACCTAGCAAGAAGTAAGAAGGGTCTCTCTGAGAAGGCGACTTGAAACTGTTTAGCTGAACGACAAGAATAAGCCTTGCAGACAGCGAGCTAAGAGAATATAGATGGCTCACGGTCTGCAGCGAGCAACTAGCTTATCAAGTCATATGGGAAGGATTGAAAACAGCAGGGAAAGATGCAAAATTAGGACTAAAGGTAGGCAGCAGCCAGAACCTGGACTTCCGCTTTGTACTCTTGTCCCTCCTCCTCTACATCTTGCTTCATTTACCCTCAGCATGATGGAAAAGGGCCTTTTACAAAAATGCAGTGACCTGATAGCACTCTGCCTCAAATCCATCTGTGGCATTCTACAATACATTGAAACTACCCAAGCCAGTCAGGTCTGGCTCTGGAGGCTTCTCTAGGCAGAGCTCAGGAGTAAGTCTATTGGCCCATTCATTTCCAGCCTCTCCCTCTGTCTTTATTCACACTAGCTCTGTTACATCCAGCTAGTAGTTGTTGGTGCCATTCACTTTGCAAGGACTCTTCCCTTCAGTGTTCTTTTTTTTTTTTTTTTTTTTTTTTTGGGTCACACCCAACAATGCTCAGGGGTTTCTCCTGGCTCTGCACTCAGGAGTTACTCCTGGTGGTGCTCAGGGACCATATGGGATACCGGGGATCCCGTGCCAGTAGTGTGCAAGGCAAACGCCCTACCTTCTGGGCTATGGCTCCGCCCAACCTTCAGTGTTTTGTGTGTTGTCTCACAGCTTTTTCAGACCTCAACACACCTATTATAGACATCTTTTCTTGTAATAACCACCCAAAAGGGATATCCCCCTTGTTTCCTACTGCTAATTGCCCTTTTCAGTCATTCTAAAAATTTATTTGTGTGTGTTTTGGCGGGGAGTGGAGTGCTGCACCTGGTATAGGTGAGGGCTCACTCTGACTCCTTCTTAGGAATCACTCATGGCAGGGTTTGGGAGCAGATGCGCTGCCAGGGTCAAATTGGGGTCAGCCACCTGCAAGACAAGTGCTTGAATTCCTGTACTACCTCTTTGGATCCTCCTTCCAACTTTCTTTCCTCCTGAATATTTTTTTTGATTCCCTTCACCATTGGATTGAGAACTACTTATGGACTGGGACCTTCTGCATTTTCCTTACAATTGCAGCCTCAGGATTCAAATGACGACTAACATTGGTGGGCCTGCAACAACTCTTGATTGAATATTTATAAGTTTTAGACATAAAATTATTTACTGTGCAAAAATTTCACAAATTCTAATTTGCAAAAAAAAGAACGCTAATGATAACATGCCCTACTTAAGTGGGGGTTTTTTTGTTTGTTTGTTTGTGTTTGGGTCACACCCAGCGATACTCAGGAATTACTCCTGGCTCTGCACTCAGGAATTACTCCTGGCAGTGCTTGAGGGACCATGTGGGATGCCGGGTAACCCAGGTCAACCGCGCAAGGCAAATGCCTTACTCACTGGGCTATCGCCTCCGGGCCCCTTAAGTGTGTTTTAAACTCATTATTGTTTATACTAAATTTTTATTATGAATATTTTCAGTGAGTATACATTGATTAATCCTGGTAAAGCAGCAACAACAGAGGGCAGGAGCTATAGTACAGTGGGGAAGGCATTTGCTTTGCATGTGGCACTACCCAGGTTCTAACTCGGCATCCCATATGGTCCCCCAAGCACAGCCAGGAGTAATTCCTGAATGCAGAGCAAAAAATAACCCCTAAGCATCACCATGTGTGACCGAAAAAAAATTACTAGAAAAAATCAACAACAATGAAAATTCCTGCGAAGTGTTTGCCCATATATATATGGGCAAACAAATATATATATATATATATATATATATATATATATATATATTTGTAAGTTGAAGAAACAGGTTTTGAACTTGTGTTCAGCTTTTTTAATGAAAATCCAAGGACCAAAGAATGTATCTTTCATTAACACAATAGTTTGTGAAAAAGCTACTTGCATCACTTCACTTATCTTCCCATTGTTCATCGATTTGCTGAAGCGGGCACCAGTAACATCTCCATATGACCTGTCTCATGCAAGTAGAGCCCAATGGCATCTGCCTGCTCCAGGAACATAAAGAGCCTCAAACCATTCCATCAGGTCATGGGAATGAGGTCTATAATTGTTACTGGTATTTGGCATATCAAATATGACACGGGTAGCTTGCCAGGCTCTGTCGTGCAGGTGGGATACTCTTGTAGTCATCTCTCATCTCGTGCATTTATTGATGAATCACGCAGCCCTTTGTGGCCCCACAAGCTGGGCTTGTGATCAGCTCTCTGCTGGGTGGAACCCTGACAACCTGGGGAGTCTGGATGTGGAAAATGGCAAACCTCATGGTGTGGGGGTTCCTCTGGCTTCTTGCAAGGCTCTGCTGGGATGGCGGGCCAGGGCTGGAACCCACCTTCCCTCCCAGAAGCCTTGTGATCAGCTAGGCACAGGGAGAGCCGGTAGCAGCTCTGCCCCATATATTTGAGTCTCTGTATCAGGCTAAACACTTAAATAAATCTTTGCCAAGATTTAAAAAAAAGTATTAAGGAGAATGTCGGCACAGACTAAATGAACTTTCAAGTTGTAAGGACTAATTTCAAAATTACAAAGAAAAGTGGAATTTACTTAAGTGACTCTTTTCCCTAAATACTCTGTTTTGTTCTATTTTATATGTCATCAAGTTCTTTTCACAATTTGTGTCACATGAAACTTCAACTTGAAGCTAGGTTATTATTTCATTAACAGAACTTCTTATTTTAACAAAACTTTTTTTTTTTTTTTTTGCTTTTTGATTCACACCCAGCGATGCTCAGGAGTTACTCCTGGCTCTGCACTCAGGAATTACTTCTGGCAGTGCTCAGGGGACCACATGGGATGCTGGGAATCAAACTCAGGTCTACTTGTGCAAGCCAAGCGCCCTACCTGCTGTACTACTGATCTGGCCCCAAGATATTTTTTGATTTATAGGTTTAATAATGTAAAAACAATTATCCCACCTGGATGAAAATATTCATAAATATGAGCTTTAATAAAGTTTAACTACTTACAATGAAATACCAATACCCCCCATTTTAACCTTGTGTTTTCAAGTCTTTCGAACTGTATATACCCACACAATGACTACTTTGATTAAAAATGAGAATATTTCTATCAAAGACTTCTTTTGTGTTCTTTCTGTCCCTAACCCAGGCAATCATTAGCTGCCACTATAGATAAGTTGTACCTGTTCAAGAATTTCACATGAATGGTATCACTGCTAGAGGCCAGTAGGGTGCTCAGGCTCAGGGGTCTCCAGGGCTACGCCCTACAATGTTAGAGCAGTTGTGCTGTGCCAGGCATTGAACTCCGGTCCTTATAGACAAAGAATGTAGTTCTGCCCCCAGCTATTCATTTCTTGGCTGTACTTTGAAGATCATAAGTTTTAAATTTGATGGAATTTAATTTTTTATGACTTGTACATGTTTGTGCTCTAGCCAAGAAGTTGTCTTTCCCACAGTACTTTAATAAACTTTGCTAATTTACTAAGTGAGAATAAATAATGTGGGTGTTTTCTGAGATTAAAATATACACCAACTTGATTACCTCATAGGGCTATTGTGGGAAGTAAATGAAATCTATGTAAAGACATTATGTGACAACTGGGCGTCCTGCTGTTTAACACATGGATGTTAGCTATGATAATGCTTGTCATAAACTTGTGTTTCCTATTTGTAAATTCCTTGGCACACACAATTTTAAGAAAGCATTATCATTGAGTAAATACATTTTTCCATTTTTATTCTCAATTTTGTCCAGGGATGGTTTTTATCTTTGCATCATTCATTGTTTTATTCACTCTGAGAATTTGCCCCCAATGTTTCAGTCATAGAAAGTCCTTCCTCATCCAGAATCTGGTCTAAACTGAAGACTTTAATGATGAAATGACCGGCACCACAAACTGAAGAGGGAAAGAATTAATTAGGGACTGAGTGTTTACTTATTAAGTATGTTACAGTGTTAATCTTTATTTCATAATTTGAAATGTGAAATAAATTTAATGTGTTAAAATATTAACTGAGGCTAGAATGTTGGTACAATGGGCATTTGGCCAACCCTGTTCTATCCCTGGCATCCCATACGACCCCCAAGTATTGAGAGAAGTAACTCATGAGTGCAGATTCAAGAACTGCAAGAGTAAGCCCTGAGCATGGTGGGGTGTAACCACCGCCCCAAAAAAAAGATACTAACTTTAAAATGAGACAAAAGTAAAATAAATAAGATCTGTGGTTTGAAGCAAGCCCAATCCAATAAAAAAGCTGTAATAAGGACTTAGTAGACCAGAAAGTAGTGCAGTGAGTAAGGCACTTGCCTTGCATGTGGCCAACCTGGGCTTGATTGCCAACATTCTAGAGAACCACTAGGAGTCACTTATGAGCACTAAGAAAGGAGTAGCATCTGCTGCATTGGGCCCCTGTTTGATACTGCTGGGTGTGAAACCCTCCAAAATTTTTCCTCACAAAATACTAAAGCAAATGACTCAGTGACAGTGCCATTATTGATGACTGCTACAATGGATGAGTCTCAAAATTACTCTAAGGGGGGAAACAAGGAACAAGCTGACAAAAGAGAGCATGTACATAGATTCTATTTACATAAATTATAGAGAATGCCAAGTAATCTATAGCACAGGGTTCTGGCCGAAGTACAACCTAGAAATTTAAAGGAGGTTGCACCTTGTTGGCAAAATTTCTGATTAATGGGAGGGGGTGATGCAATCACTTGATAAATGCACCCTTCCTTTTTCCTCACACCATTCCATTCGTCCCTCCCCACTGCTTACAGGTCTGTCCTTCTGTACAAAAAATTGTGCCTTAACTTCAGCCTTCAGCCACCACCACCCCAGCAGAGCCTCACAATAAGCCAGACGACCCCTGACTCCATGGGGGCCGCCATTTTCCACATTCAGACTTCCCTCTTGTCAGAACTCCACCCAGCAGACCAGACTATCACAGCCCAGTTCGCTCAGCCACAAGCAGCCGCGGTTCATCAATAAATGCTTTATTTGGAGGTGACTGCAAGAGTATGTCTCCTGCATGGCAAGCCTAGCAAGCTGCTCGTGTCATATTTGATATGCCAAATACCAGTAACAATTATATTAGGTCATTCCCATGACCTAATATAATGGTTTGAGGCTCTTTCTGTTCCTGTAGCAAGCCAATGCCCTTGGCTCTACTAGCATGGAACAGGACATGATGAACGGGAAGATAATGATAGTGATAGTGAACTTCAGCCTTGGAATTTGCTATCCAACTGAGACACTGTTAGACAAAAAGTCTTTCATATTGTTATCACCCACATAGAAATAACGCACATCCCTTTTTTACTTTCATTTTTATTTTAATCAACAGGATTTACAATACTATATTCCACATTCTTAGGCTTTTGGTCTAAGAATTGCTGATGATAGTGAGGCAGAATATGACATCTTCCCAATTACCTTCTGGTTATTTGAAAAGTGGAGTTATGGAAATATGGGGAAATAAGCATGAGGCAAAATACTAAAATACTAAATTTTACTAAAAAAGTAAAATTCTAATCATGGCCTAATCTTTTCGAACTGGCATAACTTTATAGATGAATACTCGGATGTTTTTCTTCCTTCCACTCTTACCTCTTTTTCATCAAACATGCACAGAAATTAAACGAAAATCACAATGAGTACATCAAGAAGGAGAGAGGTCTTCTCAATGTTTGGTACAGTAAAAACCTTCAGATCCTCGATCTTTCTCTCTCACACACACACATATACACACATAATTTCTCCCTCTCTTTCCCCTTCTCTCTCTCTGTCTTTAAAACCTCAGATATTGGCTGCTTCTCTCCCTCAACACCCCCATTTGAACTTACCTATAGACTTTTTTTTCTAGTTAATGCCTAAGAGACAGCCAATATCTGAGGATTTAAAATGCTTTTGCATATGCTTTGCCACCACCAATATAAAGGGCTAATACCAGAAACTATAAACTGAACTCTGTGATGTTATACCAAGATTACAGATAAAATGTATCTGTAATACCTGGAGTCAGACAAACTAAAACTCAGAGCACATTACAATTCAGTACCAACATTTTCCAGTGGTTGGGAGTGTCCTTGTTCTGAGATTGGAGTCACAATAAATCTGTTCTTCCTAGCCCGTTTCATTGGCTTGCTGCATTTCTTCAAATACTTGGAATTCTTATGTCATTTCATATTCTTCAACAGACTTTAATCCAGGCTCACCTGTTGGATAAATTAGAACATATTTGTTTACTTGCTTATGAGCAGACTTAATTTAAAAGAAATACTGCAGGGACTGGGAGAGAGAGAGAGAGAGAGAGAGAGAGAGAGAGAGAGAGAGAGAGTACAGCTCAGGTAAATCACTTGGATTGCACACAGTTTACGCTGGTTCATTCCCGGAACTGCTTTACCATTCTTTCCGCCAACCACTGTCTGGAATGATTCCTAAACAAAAGCTAGGAGTTAGCCTTGAGAGTTTCTGGGTGTGGTAAAAACACAAAACCAAAATTTTTAAAGCCCCCAGACAAAAGACAAAATCCCTACAATAAAATGTACATGTTGCTTCTGTGGCTCAGAAACTCTGGGTACCTCTGACTGAGTGTTCTACCTGAAGTTCACTCAGATATCAACGAGTGTTATATTAATCTGATGTTTGGACTTAAAGGAAGAATCCACCTCCAAAGCGGCGTTAGTCACTCTCTCTCACAGGCTGCCATGGTGGTACTGACCGCCAGAGGCAAGTTTTAGCTCTAGTTCACCCTTGACCTCTCTGTAGGGTCTCCGAGTGTCCTCATGGTATGAGCTCTGACTTATTCCAGAAGAGCATGATCTAAGAGAACAAGGTAGAAATGTTGTCCTTTATGACCTAGCCTAGAAAGTTTCATACTGTCACTTCTGCTATACATTCCATTGGTCACACAGATGCCTTGTATCAGGTAGAAGCTACATAAAGGTAAAATATCCAGGAAAGAAAATCAGAGCCCATCTTGGAGGCAGCAACCAAAGGTTTTGAAGATTAACTCGAACAAGCTCTAGATTGACTGCTTTATCCATTCATGAGCTCCACACTGATGAATTGTGCAAATTAGCTGCATACACTAAAAGCAGACTATCTGATTCAGACCTGTCTAGCCACCTTTCTTGGGCACAAATCACTGACACCCAGGAAAAATCACCTAAGAGTCCTTGAAGGTTTCCTTGCTATTTTAAATTCTCTTACTTTCAGTGAGCAATCTCAAGCTCCTGGACTGGCCCTGAACACTCACAACCTGACCAAGCAAACACATCTTTGCTTTTTG
Organism: Cryptotis parvus; assembly: GCA_021461705.1. Lineage (NCBI taxonomy): Eukaryota > Metazoa > Chordata > Mammalia > Eulipotyphla > Soricidae > Cryptotis > Cryptotis parvus. The sequence goes on along the minus strand of JAJIBD010021878.1, from coordinate 447,465 downwards.
TCTAAGAGTCTTATAATTGTCAGGCCAAAATTAATTTCCTTATAATCCCATCCTTCATTCAAGTCTTAAAATAAAAAATAAAAGTAGAAATCAGGGCTCATATTACTATTTGTCCCCAGCATTTTTGTTATGAATAATCTCCCATTTAAGAGGAAAAGGGGATGCCACAGGAGGCTGGTTTAGCTGCAATGGAGTGTGATTTTACTGAATTTGTTAACACTTAGCTATTGCAGTGTCTTATGTTTGTCATATCTCTTGCATGAAGAATGGTTAACTCAGAACTTAAAAGATCCCATCCTGGCACAGTGCCCAGAGCAATACATCTGAATTGAGTCCCTTACAGGATGTTTCTAGTCAGGAGCAAACTACAAAAATGTGCCCAAAGTAATAAGTTTACTCATATAAAATATTAAATTTTGACCTCTGAATTTGGGGTGTGTTGAAATTCTATTTATCTTTGGAAAACTATTTTTCTGATCCAGAAGTGAGCTTTATTAATTTTTAATGTTTTTATTATACCACCGTGGGATATACAATTGCAAAGATGTTCATGTTTGGTTTTTAGACATACAGTGTTCCAGCACCAATTCCTCCACCATTTCCCACAACCAATGTCCACCAATTCCCTCCCCCACCCTCCCAGCCTGCCTCTATGGCAGGCTTTTGCCTCTCTTCTCTTTCTCTCTTTCTCTCGCTCACTCATTCTCCCTCCCTCCCTCCCTCCCTCCCTCCCTCCCTCCCTCCCTCCCTTCTCTTACACATTGTGGCTTGTAATACATACATTTAGAGGTTATCATGTATATTCCTTTTCTTGTATTCAATGCCCAGTTCCAGGCTAGTTTTATCATTTCCAACAATTATTAGCACATTGTCCCCTTCTCTGACTTACCTAACTTGAATCCCACACACTTGCAGTAGATTATACCCACTGACAAGACCTCCTGATCCGTGTTTTCCATGACCTTGGATATTGGTCTCATACTATTTTATGTTTATATCCCACAGATAAATGCAGTCATTCTATATCTGTCCTTTTCCCTCTGGCTAGTTTCACTCAGCATGATCCTGTCCATGCCCATCCATTTATAGGCAAATTTCATAACTTCATTTCTTTCTGACAGCTGCATAGTATCCCATTGTGTAGATATACCACACTTTTTTTATCCAGTAATCTGTTCTCGGGCACTCTGGTTGTTTCCAGATTGAGGCTATTGTGAACAGTGCTGCGATAAACATAAAAGTGTAGATGGTGTTTCTGCTGTGTGTTTTTAGCCTCCCAGGGTATATTCGCAGGAGTGGTTTTGCTGGGTCAAATTGGAGCTCAATTCTAGTTTTTGGAGGAATGTCAATATGTTTTTTTCAGAGACTTTTATACTTCAGCCTTATCTATGCAAAGTGCTATCAAACCTGACCTTGGATATTGGTATCATAATATGTGTATATGTATGTATGTATGTATGTATATATATGTATGTATCTAAATATTTATGTCATGCAAATAAATGCAGTCATTATATATCTGTCTTTTTCCTTCTGGCTAATTTCACTCAACATGATCTTCTCCATGTCCATCCATTTATAGGCAAATTTCATAACATCATTTTTCCTAACGACCGCATAGCATTCCATTGTGTAGATGTACCAAAGTTTCTTTATCCAGTCATCAATTCTTGGGCACTCTGGTTGTTTACAGATTCTGGCTAGTGTAAATAGTGCTGCTATGAATATAAACGTGGGGATGGTGTTTTCACTGTGTGTTTTTGGCTTCCCAGGGTATATTCCCAGGAGTGGTATGGCTCAGTCAAATGGGAGCTCAATTTCTATTCTTTGGAGGAATGTCCATATTGTTTTCCAAAAAGGCTGTATATTCAACATTCCTACCAACAATGGATAAGAGTCCCCTTTTCCCCCCGCATCCACGCCAGCACTTGCTGTTTTGCTTTCCTGGATATACACCAGTCTCTGTGGTGTGAGATGATATATCATTGTTGTTTTGATTTGCATCTCTGTGATGACTAATGATTATGAGCATATTTCATGTCTTTTGGCCACTAGAATTTCTTCCCTTGTTGAAGTTTCTGTCAAAGTACAAAGTTTTTCATAATACAGTTGTTAGATTCATCATTCAACACCAATCACACCATCAGTTTGCTCCCACACCAACAAAGATCCTCATTTCCAACCCACCCCCATCATCTTGTCTGCTCCATTAGCCAGCACTAAATACAGCCCATATATTCCCCTGCTTTGGGGGTGGTAGGAAGCAGGCAGGAAGTTTGGCCCATATCAGCTTAGGGATCTTTCCTGACAGTATTCTGGAAAACATATGTGACACCAGGCATCAAAACAGGGTCTACTGCACATAAAGCAAGTGCCTTAACCTCATTTTATCTCTCAACTCTCCCTTTCTGAATTTAGAACTATTGTCTAAGACTCGCTTCATTTAACCTTTCCTCCATGCACAAAAAATAATGTTTCCTGAAAATTCCAGTTTCTTTTTTATGTCTACTCAGCATAATTTACTTTCTGGTCCTTTCTAAGTGAATGTCACTGAATTTCACATTTCTTCAAACTTTTCTATCATTGTTCCTATGAAAATGTAGAAATTTTATTTACAGTTTCTCTAAAATAGAATTAACAGATGGTAAAGATAAAATATTGAGATATTAGGTTCCTTCTCTAATTTAAGCTTGAGATTTAGATTCCCATGAATAACTAGGCTATATCAGCATTTAACCATTTGATTATTATTATTGCATAATTTCAGAAATTTTTACACTTGGAACATGACAGGGTAAATAATAGCAACAAACCCCAATATTTAGTCACTAATGTTCTGTGAGAAGGTTTAAAAAAAATCTCTTAAATAATTCCACATTCGAGGGTAATTGCAGTATGTCTAATACATTCTGGTCCTTAACAAAAGGATGAGAGTTGTTTCCTTGATGCTCTCAGGCAAAAAAGTAACAGATCTGTAAGAAACAATTGGTTCTCTTATCTCTAAGGACTGGAAGACTGCTTAATTCAGATTTGACACAGAAAACACCTCTGAAGTTACCCAAACATGCCAGTAAAATCATTGAGGATAGGCCTGTTCAGTAGAGAAGCGTGGTTACCTGTACAGAGCTGAACTCAACTATAACACATACCATGTGTTCAATAACAACTTGATGAATAAAATAGACAAGTTTTCTGTTCTTTTCTATTATTTTTTTGTTTGAGTGTGGCCACATTCAGTGGTGTACAGAGCTGATTCATGACTTTACATTCAGGGATAACTTCTGGCAGATTCAGTACACCATATGGGGTACCAAGGACCAAACCTAAGCTAGCTGTGTATAAGGCAAATACCTTGCCCAAGTTCTTAAGTCTTTTGATTTATAAACATAGATGTCTTTCCATATTAATTTAGAACTTTAGTTCTTTCAGCAGTGTTTCATAGTTTTCAGTGTATGCATATTGCATTTCTCTTTTAAAGTATTCCTAAATATTTTACTTTTAGATACTATAAGTTAAATTACTTTTTGTTTTATTTCAATTTTTTTATCATCAACACATAGAATGCAATTGATCTTGTACACTGTAAACTTGCTGAACTTTTTGAAGTTCTAAAAGACTGTATACTGTGTACATTTCATAGTTAAAATCATGCTTAATGGTGAAAGATTGAATGCTCTTCTCCTAAGATTAGAAACTCAAAAAGTCTTATAATTTTTTTTTCTTCTGAAACTCTTTTTTTTCTTTCTTTTTTTTTTCTTTTTTTATTTTTACAATTACAAAGATATACAATTAAAAAGTTCATATTTGGGTTTTGGTCATACAATGTTCCAGAACCCATCCCTGCCACCGGTGCCCATCTCCCACCACGTCAGTCTTGTAAATTTTGTTCAACATTCTACTAGAGATATACTCAGAAAAATTAGTCCAAATAAGAATAGAAGGAAATAAATGGAAGGAAGGAAGGGAGAGGGAAAGAAAGTGGAGGAAAGGGAGAGGGAGAGGGAAAGGGGAGGCAAACCAGATTGAAAAGGAAGATGTAAAACAATCTCTTTTTAGAGGCAGTATGAGTGTATATATAGAAAATAGTCCTAAAGTATACCTCATGTTCTCCTTTTGGCTTTTTAAAAGCAGTAAGTTGGGAAGCCCTTTTCTTTTTAAAAATTTTATTATTTGTGGGGCTGAAGAGATAGTACAGTAGGCAAGGCATTTGCCTTGCATGCAGCTAATCCAGGTTCAATTCCCACCATCCCATCTGGTCTCCTAAGCACATGCAGGAATACTTCTTGAGTATAGACCCCAGAGTGACCCTTGAACACTGCTGGGTGTAGCCACAAAACAAAACAAAATTAAAGCCCTTGTTTGGTAATATGAACTGCAAGAGTTTCCATATTATTTTATACTCGCAGTGCTGCTTCCCAGTTCTTATCTCCAGAATCTCTGAGATGAAAATCATGGCCAGATCAAAAATTATCTGGGGGACAAAGAGCGGGGGCCATGATTTTCATCTCAGGTTCCTTAGCTTTTTCCTAAACACTTTCTCACTCCTTCTGCATTCAACTTAAATATGATCTTAACACAGTCATCTCTGACTGCTTTCTATTAGTCATTTCTTTTCACAGTCACTGGAAACTTCTTTCTAGTACTTCTCTTTGATCACTTGATCACTTATGAATCCCGTTATTCATCGATTTGCTTGAGCGGGCACCAGTAACATTTCCATTGGACCCTATCACGTGCCAATGTAGCCCAATGGCATCTGGTTGCTTTAGGAATATGAAGAACCTCAAACCATTCCTTCAGGGTCTTGAAGAAGTCTCACCATCTTGTAGGTGGGAGGCCACGTGATCTTTTGACATCCCTTGGGATCCAGTCAGTAATGGCTCTAGTCCAGCGGTCATTTCCAAATTGCATTACATGCCCAGCCCATCTGATTTTCGATGCCTTGGCAAGCGAGACAGCGTCTCTGATTCTGGAATAGCAACGGAGGTCAGAACTCCGGATTCCTTCTCTCACTTGAGTGAGGCGTGATATTCCAAGCATAGCTCTTTCGATTCCTCTCTGGGAGACCCGAATAGCATTCTCATCCTGCTTTCATAGGGCCCAGGTCTCTGAGGCGTATGTTAATTCAGGGAGAATGGTAGAGTCAAAGAGATGTGCCCGGAGCCAGAGGTTCTTTGTCTTTATAGCTTCTCTTTATAGCATGATTTAAACTTTATTCATTGCCTGTCATGTTCACCATACTATAAGTCCTAACCAGAGCCCAGTTTGCCACTGTTTCATTTCTTATTTCTTTTAGCTCTTCTTTTCTCTCTTCTTTTCTCTCTTCCTCTCTCATTCCTGACCCCTAGCATGATAACAGCCATGTACTGTACTCACTATATATGAACTAATGTAATGTGAAAGTGTTGACTTGACTCTTTTACCAGAATTTCAGTATCTTAGCTAGATCACATCTCTTTATTTTTTTAAATTAAATTCTATCTTGAGCCCCTGACCTGCATATGGGTAGGAAACACTCTGCTAGCCAGCATGAATGGGTGAGGAGTGAAGTGGGGAAGATGTGGTAACCTTCTCATCATTGTCCCCTGCAGTTCTTGACTCTGGGACTCTCAGATCATGGCTGTGGCCTCTCTCACATGTCATTTTTATGTCTCCAGCTCCAAACAGCATTGCTCTTGCAAACCTGCTCATCTCTTCCCTTCCTGTTTAGAACACATTGTAGGGAGCAGGGGAAAATTCCTCCCCTCCTCTAGACTGGAATCAAAGCAGCACCAGAAAAGTTAGAAAGACAGATTTATTTAGTAACACACTTAAGGAGAATCTGCAAGGTTGTAAAGTTTAAAAGAAAACTGGTGTACAGCATCTATATCAACAGATATATGTAGTACCAAGAGACTCTAGAAAGAGAATAGAGGAAAAATAATGGGGTAATTTATATGACTAAGAGGGTATTACCTCAATTGTTACTCCCCCTAGCTTAAAAAGTACACCTTTCATCTGATACCTTGATCAGCTTTATAGATTGTGTCTCCCCCAAATTATATTCATTTTTTTTTCTTTTTGGGTCACACACGGCGATGATCAGGGGGTTACTCCCTGGCTCTGCACTCAGGAATCACTCCTGGCGGTGCTCAGGGGATCATATGGGATGCCGAAGATCGAACCTGGGTCTGCATAGGCTGGCCGCGTGTAAGGCAAACACACTACCCACTGGGCTATCGCTCCGGCCCCCAAACTATATTCTTCTATATCACATAAGGGGGGACCAATGATTGCTATCTCAATTAGGAAATGAGCAAAAGTCTGCGATAAAGATGAGAGCTGCTTCAGAGCCTCTAGGACCTACCTTCACTGTTCTTATGTAACCAGTATTTGGAGTTGGAGGTAGAGCATGAAGGACTGGAGCATGAGCATGCAGCAGACTCTGGTTTGGTCCCCGCCTCCTCAAGCTCCCTGGAGGACCACTAGAAGAAAACCATAGCATCAAATGGGAAGTAGATCCTGAGTACCACCAGGTGTGACCCCCAAACCAAAACTGAACCCAACACAAGAGTGTTCTTTCAGTGAAGGTATCAACACTCAGAGGCTCGCAGTGACATTTAGTTCTAAAGATCAAAAGGACACTTGCTGGAAAAGCCTCTTCCAAATATTGAGAATTTCTGGAGATTACCCCATAAACCTAAAACAATTTCTTCAATGGTAAGATTTTTAAAGAAGCACAGAGTTGATGCCTCAAAAACTGTCACAATCTTTCCCCAGGCCAAAACAGTTTAACAACTAGAAGGAAAAATACAAGTAAAGGAAAAGTAAAGAAAACCACAAATTAATCACTCAATAACTTGTTTTTCCATAGAAAAAAGACAATGGCTGCATGAATGAATGAATGAATGAATGAATGAATGAATGAGTGTCACTACAGATAATAGCTTGCTCTGGTTGTTTTTGCTTGTCTCATGCTGTGATCTGAAAGTGTATCCACTTTTATAGGATTTTTTCAAACCTTCCCATAGATCTAAGAATGCACTCCAGGGTGCCTCTGAGCACCCAGCATTGTGGCCCTCTCAAAATAACCCTTGAGGCATGCAAACTACTGCATTATACAATCCAAAGGATATTTTTCCTCCAGCAGCTCTCCCCTATAGCAGTAGCTGGTAATTTTGGTTATGTGTTAGACACACATAGGGGATTTTAAAGTAATAGTATAGCTCTACTTCATTCCAGAATGAATATGTGTTGTTGTTTTAGCATCCAAGTGCAGTTGAGCTCTGAAATTTGTCTCAAAGTCTCTAGCCACACTTGTTGAAGAGGCTGTCCTTACTCCAGTTTGGACTCTTTGCACCTTTATCAAAGATTAACTGATCATGTCTTTGAGGGTGGGTGTCAGGATACTCAACTCTATTCCTGTGGACCCACAGGTCTGTTTTTATTCCAGTACCATGCTGTTTTTATTACTGCTGCTTTGTAGTACAGTTTGAGGTTGGGAAAGGTGATGCCTCCCATCTTCTTTTCCCCAAGGATTGCTTTAGCTATCCGTGGGGGTTTATTATTCCATATGAATTTCAGGAGTGTTTGGTCAATTTCTTTAAAAAATGTCATGGGTATCCTTATAAGAACAGTATTGAATATGTACAAAGCTCTAGGGAGTATTACCATCTTGACAATGTTAATTCTCCAAAGGAGAAAGAAAAGAGATAAAGAACCTGCCATTTAGGCAGGCTATGGGAGGGGGAGGGAATTGGGGACATTGGTGGTGGGAAATGGGCACTGGTGGAGGCGGGGTGCTGGAACACTATGTGACTGAAACCTCCAAACATGAACAACATTGTAATTGTATATCTCATGGTGGTATAAAAAATGTTTAATTTAAAAAAGTACTATTTGCATATATGTGTGAAAGTCAGATGTGCAAGTCATCAACAAGCATCAAAAAATATGTCAAAACAACATTGAAGGGGACAGAGCAATAGCACAGTGGGTAGGGCATTTGCCTTGCGTGCAGCTGACCTGGGTTCAATCCCGGCATCCTATATGGTCCCCTGAGCACCACCAGGAGTAATTCCTGAGCAAAGAGTCAGGAGTAACCACTGAGCATTGCTGGGTGTGAACCAAAAAGCAAATAAATAAATAAATAAATAAATAAATAAAGTGATTAATTAATTAATTAATTAAGCATTGAAGAATCCTCTTTGGGAATTTAATCAGAAATAGAAATAAATAGATCCTGGGGACTGTAACAAAGAGTTTTGATCTGTTAATACAATTAAAATCTCTCTTTAGATGCACTATAGATTTTCAGTGAAATTCTGCTTAATTTAAAGTATTTTAAAATTTCATAAACTGGGAGCCAGAGGAATAGTACAGCGGGTAGGGTGTTTGCCTTGTACATGGCCCACCCAGGTTCTATCCCCAGCATTCCATATGGTCCCCCAAGCACTGCCAGGAATCCAGGAGTAATTCCCGAGTGTAGAGTCAGGAGTAACCCCTGAGCATTGCTGGGTGTGACCCAAAAATGAAAATAAATAAATAAAATAGAATTTCATAAACTTATCCAAAAATGTTTTATAAGAAAAAATAATTAGAAACCGGAGCAATAGTCCAGCGGGTAGGGCGTTTGCCTTGCATGCGGCTGACCCAGGTTTGATCCCTAGCATCCAATATGATTCCCTGAGCACCATCAGGAGTAATTCCTAAGTGCAGAGCCAGGAATAACCCCTGAGCATTGCCAGGTGTGACCCCAAAAAAGCAAAAAAAAATTGTAGTTCAGTTTTTTGTTTGTTGTTTTTGGTGTTTGGCTACATGTGGCAGTGCACAGGACTAACTTCTGGTTCATCACTCAGGATCACTCCTGGGAGGCTTGGGAGACCATATGGGATGCAAATGGATCAAACCCTAGTTGGCAGTGTATAAGGCCAAGTGTCCTACCCACTGTGCTGCTGCTCTAGCAATAGCTTCTGTTTTTATATTGTCTCTGTTTTCCTTAAAATGTTAGTAAAGGACTATATTTAATCATGTAAACTCTTAAGTAAGTGAAAACTTAGTTCTCTATCTCATCAAATTGAAATTTAAGAAACTGCCCTAGCCAGATAGGCAGATGACCAGGAGACACTGGGTTGGATCACCAACACCACTTGGTCCCGGGAGTACCAGCAGCAGTGACCCCTGAGATCTGAAATGGTTGGTTGTGGCCAAAATTAAAAGAATGTTTAATTTAAGAATGACTTAATGGGGGGCTGGAGCGATAGCCCAGCGGGTAGGGCGTTGCCTTGCACGCTGCTGGCCTGTGCCGGCCTGGGTTCGATCCCGGCATCCCATATGGTCCCCCGAGTACCGCCAGGAGTAATTCCTGAGTGCAGAGCCAGGAGTAACCCCTGAGCATCGCCGGGTGTGACCAAAAAAAAAAAAAAAAAAAAAAGAATGACTTAATGTTTGCTCTCTCTAATTGTGGTGCCATAATAGTTATATTAGAAAATATGGGCCAGAGTTACAGTGCAAAGAGTCAAGTGCTTATCTTATATCCCTATTTCTATATATTTTCTTAGACAGTATTTATGAAGCAAGAATAGTCTTTCCTCTGTGCTAGATACAACATGCGTCCTGGAAAATGAAGATAAATCCATTTCGTGGTTTGTTTGGGGGGGTGGGACTGAAGTCAAGGAGAGGACTCAAAAGAGCCGAGTACATGCCCTGGGTAGATTCCAGCACCATATGCTCCCCTGAGCAACACCCTAAAAGTGGATCCTATCTGCCACATGTCCCCCAAAATCACAACAAGATTTTATTTGTATCAAGTAATGCTTGCTAAGTTTGTTATCACAGAGTTTGTTTTTACCTATGTGGTAAAAAGGAAGATAAAAGCCTTTGTTTGCCACCAATTAAGTTCCAGGTATTTTATATACCTGGACAAATCAATTCTGTGACTTGAAACAGAATATTTTAGCAGCCTGTTGCAGATGAAAAACCAAGTTCAGAAGCACGGAATCCCTTGTCTCTGAGTGAGAAGCAGAATTTCACCCCGTTACCTCCAAGGGCCAACTCCAGAAATTCAGAGCATGGAAGCAATGTCAGGAGATGGGCCACATCTTTTGGCTGAAGGACCTCCTTCAGAGGCTCAGAGCAAAATAGCACTCAGCATCTTAGAGGGAGGGGGAGGCCACAGTGTCCCCAGGGAAGAAGAGAGGCTTTTGTAAATTCAGGGAGGTAAGCCTGAAAATGAAATTGCCCTTTTCCAAGTACTCCACATTAGTAAATTGCTCAGCCTTCTTTGCTGGATGCCCAGGAGTTTTAATACAAGCAGTTCTTTTGTATTACAAGCATGACACCCATTTTTCTACTTTGCGCAGAGTCACTTAACAATGAAACGATGCAAATATTTGTCTCCAGGTGCTAGGCATACTGTATTTCAATCGGGGACCTGTGGAGTGGTAGCTTATGAGCCACCTCTAATGGTTGCTGAGCATCATTCCTCAATCTATATTCACATCAGTTCCATTTTCAGATGAGTCAAATGGGAAGTTGAAGTTAGCCAGTCAGAGCTTAACACCTCTGATTTATGGTCAGAAGTATCTTAATAGGATCATTCATTTTCCTTTGCTCGTTCAGAACATCTGATGTTACAAGTTTCTAGAAATGTACGTGTATCCTCTGGTTCTGCAAAAATATAATCTTTATCTCCAAAAGTGACCTTCAAATGAGCAGGAAATGAAAGCCAGCCATTCTTTCTCAGTCACCTTGCCTTGCTTTATTGATGTGTCATAATGGAAATCTTGGGAGACAGAAATCTCAGAATTATTATGATATTTTAATCTTTTTAGGTTAAGTGTAAATGTGAAGGTGTAGGGCGAAAAGCGTTAGTTTAGGCCTGGCTTTATGAAGTATCTCTTTCTTGCCCTTTTTCTCCTTGTTCAATTGCATTGGAGAGGAAGTCTCAATTTCTGTGTGTTTGTGAACTCAGACTTCTATGTCTTATGCCTTTCCAGGAGTCTTGATTTAGGAAATTGATTGCAAAATATCTAAGCACCTCCCCACCCAATCCAGACTCTCCTTTATGCCATCTGTTCCATGTTCCTCCTTACCTGACTACCTCAGGCCTAGGCACTTCATTTCTACTACCTATTTTTAAAATATTTGCAAGCAGACACTCACCTCCATTCTCACTGAAACTGTGTGTACAGAAATACTTGTACACTTGAGTGTGAAATGATGACACAGAGCTGTGTGCTGTGAGATGCCAACTTTCTCAGCAGCTTATGGTCATCACTAGTCTTACCTAACTAGTCCTATTTAAAAAACTAATCTGTTGCTCCACTTCTGAAACATGAGCTGTCAATGCTAAATGATCAGAAAATCATAAATTCTACTTTTATAGTCTACATGCATAGAATTGTTATTCTAGGAGACAGAGATAGTACAGCTGATAGGGCACTTGCCATCTACGTGACCAGCCCAAGTATAATACCTGGCACCCCATATGGTTTCCTGATTCTTGCAAGGAGAGATCTCCAAGTTCAAAGCCAAAAATAAGCCCTGAACACAGCTGGGTGTGGCCCAAGAACCAAAAAAATATCGTTATTCTAGTTGTTTTTATGTTGAGATGAACTCTTCATAAAGGATCAGTTACTTACCTGAGCTAATCATAAATTCTACTGATGTAGAAACAAATGCTAAATTAATAGATTCTTCTTATAAAGAAATCAATTTATAGAGTAAGATACCAAGTGAAAAGTAAAAGTTTCCTCTTATCAGTCTTGATTTCACTAAGGGATTCAATGTATGCCTTTCTAGGTCTTATATAGAAAAATAGATTGTGGACTAGAGCAACCATATAGTGGGTAGGATGTTTGTCTTGCACACAAACAACCCAAGTTCGATATTTGGCATATATCCCAAGCACTGCCAGGAGTATTTTCTGAGTGCAGAGCCAGTATTAACCTCTGAGCATGGCCAGGTATGATGTAATAGCAAAAAAAATTGTGATTAATGTAATAAATATGTAATGATAATAACCTTCAATTCTGGTCAACTTTATAGTGTCCGTTTCTGAAGATTGGGCAAAAATACTGTGACTGTCCTGGTATTGGGGAACTTATAATTGGGCTGAACAGTTGGGTTATCCTACAGGTTGAACACCACAGACCACATTTTAAGGCCTCAAGGATATGTTTTATGGTCAGATTTAACAGGCCACATACTCTTTTCTTGGAAAAATATAAAATTCCTAAATTATGGGAACAGATCATTTTTATTTATTTATTTATGTTAGTGTATTTTATTGAGTCACCATGCCACACAGTTAGAAGGCTGTTCATGATGAGTTTCAGTCACACAATGTTCTAACACCAATGTTCCCTCCACCAGAGCACATTTTCACTGTCAATGTGCCCCTTTACCCTCCTGCAATCCCCCATACCCCAGCCTGTCCCTATGGCAGACACAATCCTTCTTTCTCTCTCTCTCTCTCACTCTCCCAGCGCACAGTTATGGTTTGCAATACAAATACTTAGAGGTTATCATGTTTGTTCCTTTACCTAGTCTGCACACATTTCTTACACAGTGGTCATTTATCAGTATCTTTATAATAGTGATCCCGTCCCTATCCCAACTAATATAATTACCTAATATAATGGTTTGAGGCTCTTTATGTTCCTGTAGCAAGCCGATGCCCCTGGCTCCTCTGGCATGAGACAGGGCATATGGAGATATTACTGGTGCCCGCTCTAGCAAATAGATGATCAACGGGAAGATCGTGATCGTGATCCCAACTACCTTTTGGGTACAGATCTTGTATTCAAGTATTCTATATCTTAAGCTTGATTTTCCTGTTATTAAAATTAGTCAATGGTACTTGGGTTAAGTTCTCTCTTGTGGCCAAAGTCTTTTTTCTACATATTTGTTCTTATAATCATTTGTTTTTTAGAAATGCAGACTTTGCTCTCAGATAGATAGAAACTACTTTTTTGTTGCTGAGAGTATAAGTTAAGGAGATTGTTAGCATGAACCAATTTACCAAAAGTGGTAGATCAAGTCCCAGTACAGTGGGGAATGGAACTTTCCTAACATGTAGAGGACCCACATTCTATGCCCAGTAGCCCACGTGTACCCTGCACCTCACCAGGAGTGATTCCTGAGCACAGTCTAGTAAGGCACAAAACCAAAAATAAATCAAGAAAAGTGGTAGTGCAATAATAATCATAAAGCCAATGGGTCACTTCTGCTAAATAGAAAAGTTTCTTTCCCAAGTGATAACAAGAGGGCTTGAAAGAAGGCATAGCCCCCTTTCCCAACCAGGGCAGGCCTACTCATGGAAAGTTACCAATTTATGGCCTGAGTGTCCTTTTCATCTTGAAGTAACCTTTTTTGTTATCTACAAAAGGCCCAGAACAAATTCCTGTTAGAGGTTATGAGACCTCCGCCCAGAACTTACTATCTGGCCTGAATTGCCTGGATTGCATTCCTGCATACACATAGCCATTGCTGACCCATGATCCCAGCGTGTATCTAGCCGCACCAAATATAGAAAGAAGTATTAAGAATGATCTGAATTACACATGACAACCCTTTAATGTACGTTCTGTAATTCATAGTCTGGAGGGAAGAAGAAGAAAGAGAGAGTAATGGAAAGAAATCAAGAACCTGCCATGGAGCAGGGCTGGGGGAGGGGGAGGGAACCGGGGATGTTGGTGGTGGGAGATGGGCACTGGTGGCGGGATGGAGTGCTGCAACACTGTTTGACCAAAACCCAAATATGAACTTTTTAATTGTATATCTTTGTAATTTTAAAAATAAAAAAAATTAAAAAAAAAAAGAATGATCTGATTGGTGGGGGATGGTTACTTGGTACAAAGTGATTGGCTGCCTGCACGCAGACCTTGATGTAATATTTTTAATCTATTGGATGTTTATGCTCGGGCTTTTCTGTAGTGGCGGGAACTATCCCTTAAAAAGATCCTCCCTTGGAAGGGCTCAGGGCTCTTAGCCGCTGACTGCCTGTGGTCATGCTATGAGCCCGAGTATACTCGAATATTAATAAAAACCCTTGCTTTTGCATAGGACTCGGTCTCTCAGAGTTTTCCTTGGTAGGTGCGGCGTTCGAGGCTCCCAGTCAGTCACCCCATCGGGTGGCCAACTCTTTCAGGCTAAGCAATAGTACAGAGGGTTGGACTGAACCAGGCTTGAATCACAGTACCTCATGTGGTTCTCCTAAGTCTGCCACAGTTGATGTCTTTTTTTTTTTTGGGTCACACTCGGCGATGCTCAGGGGTTTCTCCTGGCTCTGCACTCAGGAATTACTCCTGGTGGTGCTCGGGGGACCATTTGGGATGCCAGGAATCGAACTCGGGCCTGCATGGGCCGGCCACGTGCAAGGCAAACGCCCTACTCGCTGGACTATGGCTCCGGCCCCCACAATTGATTTTTATGCAGAGCTAGAAGTAAGCTCTGAGCACAGCTGAGTATGGTCCCCCCAAAACAAACAAAAAAAAAATATGGTAACAAACAAAAAAGTCTGTTCAATCTTTTTAACCACCAAAAAGGAAAAGAAAGGGGAGATGTGACCCCCTCAAATATTCATATTGTGGGGTCTAAGCAGCTCCTATTGGAGTCTGGCACCTTCCCACCATAAAGTCCTGGGGTGCGGGGCACAGAGGTGGTCCCTGTTCTCAGAGCAGAGGAGCTTCTGGATGCTCAAGAGTTTACACCTTTGTGAAAGACATCTGTTCTTATCCAATGGGATACTGGCAGGCAAATGATTTACACCTAAGGTGATGCAGGATGTGCCTGGTCTTCTGACCTCTGACCACAGTAATATGTAAATCAATGGTTGTTACCTTGCAAATGTTACCTTGCAAATGCTAAATCAGTGATTGTTATCTGTTGTGATGGCCCAGGATGCTGATGATTTGTGCTTGTACCCCCTCCACCCAAAATTTGTATAAAAGGCTTAAACTGTGCTCATAAAATGAGAACTGCTACCCAGAACTCCCTGCTGAATTAGTGTCTTTTTTTTCCTCTTAGCAGCAGCAAGGCAGAGTTTCTCCCAAGTCTATCCCTCTTCTTTTTCTCAGGGAAGAAGTCCAGCAAGATCTACGTCTCCCTCATTTGTTCTGGGAGCTGCTGGCCAGGGCCTTGGACACATATGATATAAAAATCAAATACTTATAGAAGAGGCAATTCCTTGGTCTTTTGCTTCAGAAAAATGTTATCAATTGAGAGAAAAAATCATGAATCAAAAGTGTTTGAATCTTATTTTATATTGGTAGTTACTTATATTTTGTGGTCTATGGAGCTGAATTTTAAAATCTCTGTTCCCTTGAGTATACAATGGTCCCATCCAGTCAACTCTCAGTCAGCACCTTTCTTTGGGTAGAAATATTCAGCACAAAATAGCCACACTCCAGACAGATCTTCAAAATTTCTCTTTTCTCTATTTCTATTGACTTTATCTTAAAGTCTCAGAATCATGCTCACTTTCCATTGTTAAAGATCCCTCTGGCCCATCAGGTTCCTACTCTCCCACAAAAAAGAAATCTGGTCTAGTTTCTGCTCCGTTTTCTCTCCCTCTTTTCAAAACTAAAGTCAATAGTCAGCAGTTTGCACTAACATAAATCTTGTTATTGCTTATACCAACTCACCCTTTCTAATGCTATTAGAACCACGATAGGCATAGACCCCAGAGATTTGCTCATCTTAAAGCTCTAAAACCGAACCACTTTTATGACAACAATAAAGCCTTGAGCTGTCACTTTACCCCTAGGACTGTTAGTCACAGTGATTTCTTTCTTGTTCATTCCCTCCTACTCCCATCTTCCTTTTGATTGTTTGGGGGAAACAAACAAACAAACAGTTGGAATATATAAAGTAAAGAACTAATGAATAACTCCACTTAGTTGAGCTCTATGAATGTCTGCCTGCCTAGAGAGAATCATATTTTGTTTGCTATAGATACATGCTGCTTCCTGAGAAGTCATCTCGCTAATCTGGTGGGGTTTAAGGAAGCTCTGAGAACAAGAGGGTTTTTTTTGTTTTGTTTTTTTTTTGTTTTGTTTTGTTTTATAAGAAAAAATAACATCTTACTGGCAAGAAACCTGCTGCTTTTGCCAACCTCCTGTTCCAGATGCATGATTGGACCTCCCCAGGTCATGAGGTTCAGGCAAGAAATTAGCTTCTCTAAGTTTTAGTTTTCTCTTTGGAAGCATCTCATCTACCTCTCAGAGCAAATGTGAGGATAAAGTGAAAGATACATGTGGGAGGGATTTCAAACTTGTGGTCACAGGATAAACACCCAAAGTTAGAAAGTTTATGATTAACAGGAAGACGGAAAGGCTGGTTATTACAAAGAACCAGAATTCACCTGCTCAGGCCTTGAAAGTCACAGTGAAATTGTCCATTGGATTTGAATTTTAAGACTGATATTTTAGGGGGTACTTTGACAAAACCAGAGCGTTAGAATGTTTTCCATGTTCATACTGCTGTAGAAAAAGGAGGTACTGGTATTCTCATTTTACAAATGAGGACAGTGGTATAAAAAAAAAATTATGTCGCTTGCCCCAGGCCCCATATTACTTGGAATCAAAAGCTTTCCAATTCTGACAGCCTAGATATTTGTCTCACAGCCTCCAGAGAAAGGAGAGGATTTATGATGGGAAGTTCACCCTGGAAAGGTTACATGTTCTCTAATGCATGTTCACTTTGCATTAACACTTGGTTCCACCCAGAATTATATTAAATGCATCTTAAATATTCGTCTTCTGTTTCCTTATTAAAATAAATATGTTTCCCCCATAAGTTTCATTGTAAAAATGCATTGAAGAGCTTGGTTAATAGAAAAAAGACTGAACAAGAAAATCTCTATGTGTCTAAGTCAGCCACGTATCTTAAGGTTGCAAGCTTTTTTTTTTTCATTTTCTCTTTTCAGTTTACAAGTGCAAAATATGCAAAACACAATTTTTAAAATTAGTTTTATTCAAACACTTTGATATTATGATGGTGGTATCAGGACTTGTCCTTTATGTTAAGTCCTGGAGAAATTAAGAATAAAAATATACTGTATTCCTTACCCCAAATAATTTTATTTTCACATTTACAAATCCTCTTAAAATAATTTGTTGCCTCATTAAGTTTGTTTAAGTGTGAACAAAATAACTGTATAGGAAGGATGGCATAAGTAATCTGTGGCATGGATAGGTCTGGGAATTTCTGTCATTTTCTTCTAAACTTTGAAGGACATTCCTTAGCCTAACTTTCATTTCTCACCCAAGATAGCAAATAATTGATCAGAATAATCTCAGAGGCTCCCAATTTGAATAGATTCATTCTGAGAGTTAGTAAATAAGCCAGTAATCTAAACTTTTGTCTAAAGTTAATCAGATAGACACCTTTGACCTCCATCCAGTAGTGGTTGGTCACAAAGAATGAGACAAACACATAAGGGATCAAACACACAAGCTTTCAAATCCTTAGGGTCATCCCTTATTGAGCTCCCAGGCCAGCATTCAACACAATATTGCTCCCCCAACCTTCCTTTCAATATATGAGTTATTGTTTAAGTTGACAGAGGCACAAGGAGCAGTTAGTAAGCAAATCAAAATTCAATTGGTACATTAAGAGCTGAGGCTGGGATATTTCACATAGTCAATCAACATGCACCCTCAGAGTGAAGAGTAAAGGTCAGTTTCGTATTTTTGCTCATGTTGCCCTCTACATCTAGAAGATCCTATACTGTTGTGTTCTTTCCTGGACACACTTCTGCTTGCCCTGTAATCTATTCTGTTCTCTCTTGAGTGCATTTTTTGCTGCCTGTTTATAATCTAAGATATATGCTGGTTTTGTTCAGAGGGATTACCCTAATCATGGCATTGAGCTTTTGTTAAGGAAATATCTCCCACAATTTCTCAGCCAGTAGTTTCAGAAATGAAATCTGGGGTGCCAGAGCGATAGTATAGTGGGTAGGGCATTTGCCTTCACGTGCCCAATCTGGGTTCGATCCCCAGCATCCAATATGGTCATTGTCTTCCCTCCCTAACACCCCCGCCCACCAGCAGCGCCATGAGTAATTTCTGAGTGTAAAGTAATCCTTCAGCATTGCGGGTATGAGGCAAAAATGACCAAAAGATATGAAAAATAAATGCGGTCTGGTCCCCATGTCATCTGAAAAGATTGCACATAGTGATTCTAGAACACTAATATGAGCACTGTGCCTACACCCTGATGTCTTACTCACTTGTCTGACCTAGTGCCATCAAGAGTAGTGTGGACTCTTTCATCATATCAAGGATGAAAATGCCTCTAGAAAACTGGTAGAGTGGCATTTCCATGTCTAGTAACATTTCTCTTATGTTTGTCTAAGAATAAATACAGTTCCTGTTTATAACTGGGGATGAAGGATTAGTGCTCCTTGGAACTTTAATTTAGGCCTAGTTTCCTCCAGCAACCTTTCCCTAAGATGACTTCTGTGGTCGTGCACTCATTATTTGTGAAATCTTTAGCAGGATGCCTGATACCAGTGCATGGAGGGTACAGATGTGCAAACTGCCTTGTAGGAAGACTGGTCTTCACAAAACCAGAATTTTTTGAGATTCTTTTTCTTACATATGGTATCTACTTTCCAAATATAAATAATTTCTTTGGATTTTATAATAGCCATGGGAAAATGTTTGCAAGTCATATGACCTAAAAAATCAAAGTTTAGTTGAAAAAGTCTTTCATCTTTCATTTGGGGGCACAAAGAAATGTATTATTTGCTATCTTTTAAAAATCTTTGTTCAAGGAAAGGAAAACATATTATCAATTTCACTTGAATGCTATGAGAATTTATTTCCAGCAGATGTTTCCTGAAAGAGTATAACTGAAAATTCCCTTGTTTCCTAATGGTCATGTGAAGTTAAGCCCCGAGTTTATGTTGCCTTTTAGTGAAAAGCCAAAACTTTAAGGAGTAGCCAAATACCTGAGTGAGAAGAAAGCTTTACACTCAACCCCATATCCTCACTTTATCAAGGAAATGGAGAGAAAAGAAAATTTACTCCTATGGCAATAGTAGCAGAATAAGGGAATCCCATTATTAGGTAATAATTCTATGCAAAATTTGTAATATATGCTATTCTATATTATCTTTCCTCCTAGCCTTATAGAGCACGTGCAAGCTGAGTTCTTTCCAGTTCCTGGAATGACCCCTTAGGAGTGTGGGTGGGTGTGCTCATGGCCACGTATGAAGAAGTCTTATGCCAACATTGGGATCTTTGTGTTTCAGGTATTAACCAGATTATAGGTCATAATCTGTAAAAGCTCCCCTGCTAGTGCCCCCGCTTGACTTCTTTCCAGATGAAATCTCTTCAAACAAATCCAGGATCACAACGATACTCTGTATTGTGGCTGGAGCCAAAGAGAAAAAAAATGCATATAGAAAGACAAGTATCTGCCAAGGGTAAAAGCGCTAGATTGATGAGGTTCTGCGTTTATCACCTCTGCAAGAAAAAATTGTTCCTGTAAAAAGCCAATTGCAACATTTAGGATGAAGTAATTCATCTAGTGATTCTTCTTCCATTTTGAACTTTTCATTTCCTTGCGCTTTTTTTATGGATGCCCAGTTTGAACGTGTCTAGATAAGGACTTGACTTATTTATTGGCACTAAGAGCTTTTATAAATTTCATATAATTTATGGGTTTTTAATAATCCCTCTAATTGTTTCTTTACATGAGTTACCACTTTTTTTAAAAGCCAAATTTCATCTTGCTTTTATGACAGCAAATGAGAGAAAGAGAAAATTAAGGTTTAAATAAAAAGTTATTCCACTTGGCAGACCAATCCCATTCTTTGACTCATAAAACACTGCTGATGGGGGCACCCTATTATTTGAAAGGGGTACATGAAATGGACAGAATTCAATTGTTCTCATTTGTTCTCTGAGCATACGGACAGGTTATTTATGGGAAAGCACTCTCAAAAAAATTAATAAAAACCTTTCATTCACATTGGGAAGGTCGGGGTAAAGCAGCTATAATTAAGCTTGCTTACTTAAAGCCTTCCATTTTTCCTAGCTCTATCTTTTACAAAGTTAGCCCTCCCTCCACAAAAGGTAATTTTTCTAATTCAATGGATATTTGCCCATATTCATTAGTTTTTCACTTGTAAGTGGTTTGGAACTTGTTTCTAGGGTGAATATCCTGGTGAGCTTTTCAAAATAAATTTAAGGGGACATGACTACAAAGGCTATTGACCTTTGATCCAGGAGGTGTTCTCTTCCTACTCAATATGCTGCTCTACTGTATACTATAGACACTCGTGAGGACATTATGTTGCTTTCATGGATTTCATCCTTCTCTGCCTTTCCTTCCCTCATCTTCCCACTTTTGTGCTCAGACAAAAAGTCCCATTACCCCATTGAGGCAGAGCTCTCAGCCAGCCTCCTCTAGCTCTACTGGCTTGCTAAGAAAGCCCAATACATTAGCAAGGGTGAATGAGGATGCTGCCATTCTAGAATGAGTTTTACTCACTCAGTTAGACTCTACCATATCTTCCTCTACCTGGCTTTGCCTTTATTGGCAGGCTAGGGGCAATCTTCATAACTTTGTGTTTCCCTAGAACTATTCTAGATGTCCTACTTCCAATAAATTCTGCTCCCATTTCAAGTAAAGCTCACTTTCTAGCAATAGTTTTGAAGAGATAAGATTTAAAGACAACATGGTTTACTCATTTGTGGTGCAGAGCTTGATAAAATTTGGTAACTGTGTATTTTTGAATCATGTACCATAAGCAAAATAGAAACCAGTGCATTGCCCTCAAATTTTCCTTGTGCCTGTTCTTTATGAACATTTACCAGGATAGGTAAGCATGTTATTATCTTTTCTCTTTTTTGGTTGAACTTATACCACAATATGTTTATCTATTGATCAGTTGACATATTTACATTGATTTTGCTCCATATGTTTCATCTCTTTTTTGAAACTGCTTCAGAAAGTAAATTCTTCAAGTTTCTAGATATCTAGTCCCCAAAACTTAGCTAATTAAACACATGTGCACTTAAAGGTAATTGAAAGATCTCATAGAAACAGAGCATCTCAGGATTCTCAAAAAGTAAAGAATTTTTTCACAGAACCAACACTCTCAAGGGAATTATTTATGTGTGGTAAATTAAAGCCATATTGGAGAGTGCTAACATTGCACAACATCTGCAAGAACAAAGACCATGGACAGTTTATTTCTCCTCTATGATCCAGGGCCTCTTTATGGAGAAGTTACTTATCTTTCCTCTCTAACATGTTTTTTCTAACAGTCGTTTAGAGAGAAGAAAAGAGGTGGGAAAGACCCTCTATTGTTAGCTAAATATTTGAGTTCCATGATAGGCCTTCACATTTGCCCTTAATTATGTACCTTTTCTGTCAGTGTTGATGCTGATTATAAATTATTATGACTACTTCAGTGCTATCTGGATGAATGTATCAAATTGATTTTAAAAAAATAGTTCATTGGAATTCATGTAATCTAAAGTTTATGTTGTTAATATGCCCTTGGGCTCTACTAGCATGAGACAGGACATATGGAGATGTTACTGGTGCCCGCTGAAGCAAATTGATGATGAATGGGAAGACAGTGATACAGTGATGTTGTCAATGTTGGTTTTCCACTTTTACTGTGCATAACGTCACCTTAGATAACTCGATAAACAGAGGGTTCATTCCTTTGCCTCACCTTTCTAGATTCTGATTAAGAAGTCTAGGACACAGTATAAGAATATGGACTTTGGAAGAATCCTCTCACTCTGAAGCAGTACCAGTCATTCTCACTTGAACAAGTGAGGAATGAAAAGTATCTAATATAAAAGATGAACCAAACTGGCTCTTTGGCCAACATTCACATGCTAGTAAGGACTCTTTTTGTTTACAAGTGACAGGACTCCAAATCAAACAGGCTAAAACAAAGAGAGTATATATGGATTCATATCACTGTAGAAAGTAGTGATATGACTCTGTTCATGTGCTGACTTTTAGAGATATCAATCAGACTTGATTTCTTGCTACACCTTTCACATTTGCTTTCTCTATGTTCAAAGACACTAAGAAAATGGGATAAAGAGATAGTACAGAGGTTAAGTTACCTTCCTTTGCTTGCAGCTGACTCCAGTTCAATCCCCAGCACCATAAGTGGTTCCCAAAACCACTAGGGCTCACTGCTGAGCACAGGGCCAGGAATAGCCACAGAGGCATGACAAAAAAAAATGGAGCAAATTCATTGGAGAGGAAACAGGTATCTGGTACAGTAGGTAAGGTGCTTTCCTTTCTCATGGTCAACCTGGGCTTGAGTCCCAGTATCCCATATGAGTACTAAGCACTGCCAGAATGATTCCTGAACACAGAGCAAGGAGTAAGTCATGAGTACAACCAAGTATGGCCCAAAATCAATAACAAAAACTTCACAGAAAGACAAACATCTATAACTGTCTTCATAAGACTGTCTTAATACACTCTTGTTCCAGGTGTATAAGCCAATGATTAAAATTCTCTAATTGGCCAGGTTCAAGTTGGCTGCCTGCTCTCTCATCAAGTCAGTTAGATGTGTGAGTGTGTTTAAGCATCGTTTGTATGTGTGGGGAGATGGAAAACATAAAAGTTCTAATTTAGCCCTGGTCATAGGTAAGTTTGATTTTCTCCTCCCCTCAACAAAAGCAAAATCAATGAGGTAGGTATGAAAAGTAGCCCTGATTCATGATATTTTACATTTTTTTCATAAATAATACCAGTGAAACATATTGTTCTATGACTATCAGCTCATAGGAATAATTTCAAAGTCCTAAGTGACAGATTTTGAAGTCTTAGTGACAAAGGACCAAAATTAGCTTGTTATTTAAAGGGCTGAGTAGGAGTCTGCCAATACAAGCAAAATAAATACCTTTATTTTTCATTTATTTATTTATTTATTTATTTATTTATTTCCTTGTCAAGACCCTGAAGGAATGGTTTGAGGCTCTTCATATTCCTGAATCAACCAGATGCCATTGGACTACATTGGCACGTGATAGGGTCCAATGGAAATGTCACTGGCACCCACTCGAGCAAATGGATGAATAACAGGATTCAAGTGATCAAGTGATTTATTTATTTATAAATAAATAAATTTATTAATTAACGAGGCACCGGGAGGGATTGCAGGTTCTAGCCCTGGCCCGCCACTCCAGCAGAGCCTCTCAACAAGCCAGATGACCCTCCACTCCATGAGGGTCGCCGTTTTCCACATCTGGACTTCCCTACTCAGAACTCCACCCAGCAGAAGAGTCTATTACAGCCCGGCTCATCGGACCTACCTTGCAGCAGTCTTTTTTCAAGTCCGGCCCAGGTATGCTGATCCAGAGACTCACAGACATGGGGCAGAACTGCTACTGGCTCTCCCTGTGCCCAGCCGCTCATGAGGCACCCGGGAGGGATGGTGGGTTCTAGCCCTGGCCTGCCACCCCAGCAGAGCCTTGCAACAAGCCAGATGACCCCCCACTCCATGAGGGGCGCCATTTTCCACATCTGTACTTCCCTCTCTTCAGAACTCTACCCAGCAAAGGAGCCTATTACAGCCTGGCTCGGACTGCCACACGCGGTCACGTGGTTCATCAATAAATGCTGGATTTAGAGGTGACTACAAGAGTATGCCACCCGCATGGCAGAGCCTCCCACGTCGTATTTGATATGCCAAATACCAGTAGCAATTATAGACCTCATTCTCATGACCTGATGGAATGGTTTGAGGCACTTTAAGTTCCTGGAGCAAGCAGATGCCCTTGGGCTCTATTAGCATGACACAGGACATATAGAGATGTTACTGGTGCCCGCTCGAGCAAATTGATAATGAATGGGAAGACAGTGATACAGTAATCACTTCTATCATGTGTCTTCCTGTTGTTCATCAACTTGCTTGAGAAGTTACCAGTAACATTTTCACACATTCTATCACATGCATACTAGTGTAGCCCAAGGGCATCTGCTCACTCTAGGAACACAAAGAGCCTCAAACCATTCCTTCAGGTCATGGGAATGAGGTCTATAATTGTTACTGGGTTTTTTTTTTTTTTTTTGCTTTTTGGGTCACACCCAGCGACGCTCAGGGGTTACTCCTGGCTCTGCACTCAGGAATTACTCCTGGCGGTGCTTGAGGGACCATATGGGATGCCAGGGATCGAACCCCGCCAGCATAGGCTGGCCACATGCAAGGCAAACGCCCTACCCTCTAAGCTATCACTCCGGCCCCTAATTGTTACTGGTTTTTGGCATATCAAATACAACACAGGTAGCTTGCCAGGCTCTGCCAGGTGGGTGTTATACTCTCAGTAGTAGGCTCTTATCTTGTGCATTTACTGGTGAACTGCAACAGGGAGAGATTGACTTTTCTGTTGGGTGGAGTTCTGATGAGCTGTGGAGTCTGGGTGTTGAAAATGACTGGCCTTGTGGTGAGGGGGTTCCTCTGGCTTCTTGCTAGGTTCTATTGGGTTGGCGGGCCAGGGTTAAAACCTGCCTTCCCTCTGGGGAGCCTCATGATCAGTTGAGCACAGGGAGAGCCGGTAGCAGCTCTGCCCCATGTATCTGAGTCTCTGGATCAGTCATACCTGTGCTTGAAATAGGCTTCGCTGTAGGGTGGGACTCTGATGAGCAGGGCTTGAGATTGGCTTTTCTCTTGGGTGGAGTTCTGATGAGCTGTGGAGTCTGGATGTTGAGAATGAACTTCCCTCATGGTGTGGGGGTTCCTTTGGCTTCTTATGGAGGCTTCTTTGCCCCATTCCTTCCTCCTGGTTTCCGATGGCTGCCTACCTTGCCTCTCAAAGGAGATGAGGCTTGGGTTAGACACAGCAAAGTCTGCTTTTACATGCAGCAGAGAAATTAAGAAATGTCTTTCTTTTCCCTTGGTAAATGCTGGGCCATGGGTGCCCACACCCTGGACCTTGCACAGGTGCTGGGATATGCGCCCCTCCTCGCAGGGCCCCCCACACAAGGTCCTTGGCTGCAGGGCCTCCGGGTGAGGAGTGATTGGGTGCAGGAGAAACCGCTCGCACCTGGGACATTAATTATTATACACTAATATAATGTATTACATGTTATATTTTAATATTCTATTATTATATAAGATATACATTCCCCTAGTAAAATTACAAAGTATTATTACATAAGTATATTGCTTATTTGTTGACTTTTACAATATTTGACCGTAAATTCTTCTCAGGAAAGCAAGTTCAATGAAACTATAATAAATTAGACACCAAGAAAAGGACAAAAGACATGAATGTGAATTGAAGTGACTTTTAGGGCTAGATATAGGATGACATCAGCAAGTTGGCAAGAAATGGAGATAAACAGCAAGGCTAGACTGTCTGATGTTCTTGTCCGCATAGAACAAATGAAGATGAAGGCAACTGCAAATTGCCAGCAATAAATACAACTGCCTTAAATGTGCCCTTCATGGCATGGCTATTAGGATATTTTCTATTATAAAGGAAATGATTTGACATAGATGACTCCATTTTACCACCCTCTTCAACCCCCCCCACACCCCATGCTTTCAATTCTTTCACCCTCACATTAAGTCTGAATGCCACCCATTCAAGAAGTTTCTCTTGAAACTTGTGTTCTGTAATAAATTCCTGTCTTTCTCTTTTAACCTAATTGAAACTGACTTTTACTTGACCATGAAACTTTCCTCATTGCTACTTAGAGACTTTTACTTATGGATAATGGTATTAAGTGCTTCAGATGGTCTATTTTAAGAAACAGCTCCAGAGAAGGGAGGGGGCACTTGCAAGTGTGAACCCAAGAAGAAGGGAAAGATGTGTTGTGAGACTAATCACTGCTAAAGCAAAAGGAGTCCTAGCCACCTGGCCTACTCTGAAGAGTCTTCTAGAAAGCACCTAGAAATTATTTGCCCAAGGGATGGAAGAGAGAGACATATATCCACCTGTGAAGTGTCGGCCAGTCATTGTCTCAGTATCATCTGTAGACCACACATAAATAGGTGTGCGTAATATTGTGGAGAAGCACACGGACAGAAAGTCAGATCTAAAGGATGCCACTGGGCTGTTCTACTCTCAGGTCACACGGTGTGAACCTAGTTGCTACTGCAATTTCTTAAGTAAGTGGTGTCCTGGATTGCTGAAGATAGACATGTGAAGTGTTACCCAAACAGAGACAACCAATTCCTTAATTGCTGTCACATCTAGCTGATTTTCTCCTAATTTTGCCCAGCCAACAAACTCTTCTAGAATCTATCACATCTCCTTAAACTACTCCTTCCCTCACATCAGCCTCCAGGCACCAGGATGTTACTCCAGTCTGCTCAATGATGATGACATCAAAGTCTCCATCTTCCTCTCCAATCTGTTTAACACTATTTTCCATGGCTAAGTACTCATGGTGAAGGTCCTCCAAATTCTAGTCTCTCAACTCTTTATCTTTACTTGTCACCCATCTTCAGCTCTTTCTTTCACCCAAGATTTCCACACTTATACAATTTGTACACAAGATTATTTTCCTATTATACAAGTCATTTCCTCCCTCTCAAATCTCTTGTGTCTTTTCTTTATTCTCACGGTGCCCTTGAAATGCATCCCTTCTACCCAGATGATGTACAAGTGGTTGTAATTTATTTGTTTTCTTTCTTGTTTATTACTTCTTGAATAAACAACCGTGCCAACACTATATGAAAATTCTATGCCTCTTACCTAGCATACACTTCCTTGGTTCTATATCCTTGACTCTTATCAAAGGTTGTTGGAGAAAATTCTCAAATCCGTAAAATGAGTCTCATCAACAAATACATTCGATTTCAGAAGTTTGTAAATAATAATCTTATTTTACATCCTTTAAATACCTGGATCAGTACATTCTATGGAATACCGTTATATGCCCTTTGCATATTGCCATCTCTAACCTAATGTACTAATTCTCAGTAGATGCCTGTTATAACTTCATTGCCCTTAGGTGGACTTAGGGGTCATTATAATACAAGACAACTTCTCTTATTCTTTCCCTAAATTTTCAGTTTCAGCCAAACTCTGTCTTTGCTTCTGTCTCTGAAAATCTTATTATACTATTTAGAAAATATTGGTATAATTTTTAGAAAATACTTTACTTTCCTGTAGGGCTAAATTGCTCCTTTAAGGTGATATCAAAAGAAATTAAAGGCTCTAATCTGAGTCTTTATTTTCTTATTTTTACTTCATTGTTTTACTCTGTCAGTGCACTAGCATGCTTAAAATCCTTTCAATCCTTCAATCTGAAATGATAAGTCTCTTTGATTTGTCAACATCTTTCTATACAATCTATGCCCAACTGCAATAAATTTATCTTTTGGGGGAATGTATTTTCTTTTGTCATGCCTCTTGGAGGTGTTCTATACATATCCTACCTTAGTCTTAGTACTTTTGTCTCAGCTGTCTTAAGAATGCTGTCACTCTCATCTTATACCAGCCCTTTCATGAATAGCTGAAAGGAATGTTCAAGATTTAAACCTTGAGTTACACTCCAGCACCTTTGTAATCAATCATCTCAAATATTCACATATGCTAAAACATCTCCCTAACGTAGAAAACCATGTTTCTTAGCCCATGCTGTGTCTATTATAATACCTTCCCCCTTAATCTAGCTAGATTCTTCACATTCTGCTGATTCTCCACAGATGCCAGGAGTGTGCTCATCTTTCTCTTCTCAAAATATGTATTGTATATAGTCTTCAATATGTTTGTTATTATTATATTAATGTTTATTTTTCTTTTAGGATTTGTCTTTAAAGAAAGGCTGTGTTCCTCAGGAGCAAGGACTTTGCTTTAGACATCTTTGCCCAGATAATGGTGTCCACTTGTTAAGCACTACAGACAAATACCCATTGACTTCACTGCAATGAGTCAGAGCTTTTAATTTAGAAGAGGAACTGATTTGTGAGCACCTGAATCTCAAACAGTATACACCAGCTCTTCAAAATTCATAATTGGAATGAATTGACTTAATCAGGATAATATTCTTGACTTTTTTCTGAATGTTGGTTGTGGATGTCCTAGCCTCATGAAAACCTTGGACTGAAAAAAATCATCCATAATTTTATATTATTAATGGAGCATCACTATCTATCTTCCCATTCATCATCTATTTGCTAGAGCGGGCACCCGTAATATCTCCATATGTCCTGTCTCATGCTAGTAGAACCCAAAGGCATCCGCTTCCTCCAGGAACATAAAGAGCCTCAAACCATTATATTAGGTCATCGGAATGACCTAATATAAATGTTACTGGTATTTGGCATATCAAATACGACACGAGCAGCTTGCCAGGCTTGCCATGTGGGTGGCATACTTTTGTAGTCACCTCTAAATAAAGCAGTTACAGAGGAACCGCGTGAGCTGGGCTGTGATAGTCTGGTCTGCTGGGTGGAGTTGTGACGAGAGGGAAGTTCGGATGTGGAAAATGGTGGCCCCCATGGAGTCGGGGGATCGTCTGGCTTGTTTGTAAGGCTCTGCTGGGGTGGCAGGCCAGGGCTAGAAACCGCCATGCCTCTCTGGAGCCTCATGAGTGACTGGGCACAGGGAGAGCAAGTATCAGCGCTGCCCCATGTCTGAGAGTCTCTGGTTGAGCGTACCTGGGCCGGATAGAAAAAAAAAACTGCTGCAGGGTGGGTGTCGATGATTCGGGCTGTGATAGTCTGGTCTGCTGGGTGGAGTTGTGATGGTGATGAGAGGGAAGTCCGGATGTGGAAAATGGCGGCCCCCATGGAGTAGGGGGTCCTCTGGCTTGTTGTGAGGCTGTGCTGGGGTGGCAGGCCAGGCCTAGAACCCGCCATGCCTCCCAGGCGCCTCATGAGCGGCTGGGCATATTGCTAGAGCATATTGCTTAAGTATGGATCTAAAACTATATAGATAAATAAATATAAATATAAATATAGCCTGTGTCTACACATTCATAAATGCTCAAACTATGAAAACATGAAACATAAAAATCTGGAAACAAAGTTTTAACTTTTAAAAACAATTTATAGGCATGTTAACAGCAAGAGTTTGGACATTAAATATATAAAATTTGTACAAATCAGAGTAAATCATTCGAATTTTATGCACAAGTTTTATGTTTGCAGATGTTTGAGTCACTAAAATCTATAAACATTAGCAAATACCTAGAAGTCTTTTTCTGAAAATAAATTTGATAAGTACTGGTCTAACCTAATGTCCAGACCCATGCTGGAGTAAACTCTACAAACAATACATTAGATTTGGACACATATTCCATTGTCTCAGGATTTTTTTAATCACTTTCACATATTGGAGGTACACAAGCACAAATACTTCTGGCTAGAAAGGGAAATCACTGGATAACTGTCTAGGTGGGACAAGAGGGGGTGGTGGTTCCTTTGGTTACTGAAATATTTCATCCTAGTCCAGCTGAACATTGCCTTGGGAGTGATGGACCAATGTTAACAAGATATTCCTGTGATTCAAAGAAGTTAAGAATCTAAAATGTATGTATCTTCTGACTTTTGAATATGAGTGAGTCAAAACATTATACAAAACACTAGGGAAGAATGTGGCTAATACTACACACTTGTAAATTAGAGTTGCTTTCAGGCCCCTCAGGTTATCAGCTTCAGTATTAAATATTGCCTTACATGGGGAGGGGGTATTAAACTTACACTGAGGTTAGAAAAAGAAACATTTCATTAAAATACTTAAGGATAATTATTATCCATACTTACCTTAGTAAATTTGAGGTACCTAAGTCATTTGAACACAAAATACAAAACCAAATTATGTATATTAAGGGTAAGAGTCATGATTTAGAGGGTTCTATAATTGGGTAGATCAGTCTCTGTGATTATTTTCCTTAGTTTAGGTCCACTATTAAAATTTATTTTGAGGGGCCGGAGCGATAGCCCAGCGGGTAGGGCGTTTGCCTTGCACGCGGCCGGCCTGTGCCGGCCCGGGTTCGATCCCCGGGCGTCCCATATGGTTCCCCGAGCACCGCCAGGAGTAATTCCTGAGTGCAGAGCCAGGAGTAACCCCTGAGCATCGCTGGGTGTGACCCAAAAAAGCAAAAAAAAAAAAATTATTTTGAAACCATGCCTAGTTTCCACTAGATCTCCCAAAACTTATGTGATATGTTAATTTCCCCTTAAAAACAATCTTAGAATCCAAGAAGTGAATTTCTGACTATCTTTTAAAATCTTATTTTATGCACAGTGAATGACAAAATTGATAATGGTAGGGTTTCATGCAAAAAGCATTCAGCATCACATCCTCCACCAGGGTGTCATCTTTCCTCAACCATGTTACAGTATTGTCGCCCACCCATCCTATCTCTTCACCCCCCACACAGTGATATGCTAAATACCAGTTTTGGGTTTATGGTGCCTTTGAGTATGTGTTGTTTCTTTACTGTGTTACTTTATGTAGCAACTATTAGTGAGATCATTTGATATCTATTTTCATTCAGCATGATACTCTCCTGATTCATCCACGTAACTGCAAATTGCAAGATTGCATCTTTTCATATAGCCAAGTAGTATTTTGTTGTGTATGCATGCAATTTCTTTACCCAGTCCTCTGTTCTTGGATATTTGGACTGTTTCTATGTCTTGGCTATTGTGATTATCAACTGGTTCAACCTCTTTAGAAAACTATCCAAACTGTCCTCAAAGTAAAGAACTGAGCTTTCATATAGCCCATTATGGAAGCTCAGTTCTTCATTTTTGGAGATAGATCCATATTGCTTTCTAAAGTGGTCAAACCGTCTATTTTCCCACCAACAGTAAATGAGGATATCTTTTGTCCACGTCATGGTAGCACTGATTGTTTTTGCTCTTTGAGATGTGGGCCAATCTCATTGGTGTAAGGTAATACCTCATTGCTGTTCTGATTTTCATTTCCTTGATAATTGATGCAGAACATTTTATATATCTATTAGTCATTTATAGGGATTCATTAAGGAAGCATATGTTTATCTCTTCTCTTATTTTTTTTGCTTGTCTGGTTTTTGTTTTCGAGCCACACCAGGCTATGCTCAGTCTTACTCCTGGCTCTGGACTAAGTGATCACTCTTCACTGGGATTTTGGGAACCATATGGGATCAAACCCAGGTCCGCATACAAGGAAATCACCCTACTTGCTGAACTATGTCTCTGGCACCTCTATGCCCCATTTTGATGGGGTGGGTTGATTTTTTTTTGTTGTTAAATTTTACAAAGATTTTGCTAGGCTTTATATATCTTGAATATTAACTCCTTGTCAGATGAATAGTGAGCTACAAGGTTATAAGAAAATATGAAATCATGCCATTTGTGAGTATATGGATGGAACTAGATGGAGGGTATCATGCTGAGTAAAGTCGGCCAAAAGAAGAATATGCGAAAGATGTACCTCTTTCAGAGGTGGGATATTAAGAATATAGTATAGGGGTGTAGGGTCCTTGAGAAAGGGAGATTGTACACTGATAGTGGGTATTATGTTGGAATTTTTAATCTTAGTAATTGCTGTGGAATTCCAAGGAAAATATATTTAATAGTCTGTATGTATTATTCACTTTACTTAATAAACATATAGTAATGGTTATCTCTTAGACTAGCACACATCCAAAAGAATAAGAACAACCAGTGCTGGCATGAACAGAGGGAGAAACGGACTGTCCTTCATTGCTGGTGGGACTGCTGACTGGTCCAGCCTTTTTGGAGAACAATATGGGTATTCCTTAAAAAAGCTAGAAACTGAGCTTCCATATGACCCAGCAATACTACTTCTTGGAATATACCTTAGGGCTTTGAAAACACACAATAGAAACACCATCTGCATTTCTATCTATGCTTATTGCAGCACTATTCACAATAACCAGAATCTGGAAACAACCCAAGTGCCTAAGAACAGACGACTAGTTAAAGAAACTATGAATACTACCCAGCTATTAGGAAGGTTAAAGTTCTTTATATTTGCTTATAAATGAATGGGCATGAAGAGTATCATGCTGGGTAAAATGAGTCAGAAAAAGAGGGAGAGACACAGAATGATTGCGTGCTCATTTATGGGGTGTAAAAAACATAATATGAAACCAATATCCAAGGAGAGTAGAAACAATGGTCCACAAGTGGAAGCCTGCTACAACCTCTTGGAGAAAAGGCTGTTGGGATAGGAAAAGGACAAAGATAGTGGTAAATTACCACTGTATAAAACTGTGCAGAATAGGTAAAGGAACAAACATGGTACCTCTCAGTGTCTGTATTGCAAACCACCATAACCAATGAGGGATGAAGGGAAAGGGAGAGAGAGAGAGAGAAAGAGAGAGAAAGAGAAGAAAAGTGTCTGCCATAGAAACAGGCTTGAGGCTATGGGGTGGGGATGTGTCAGGAGGGTAAAATGGCACAATGGTGGTGAGAAATGTGCACTGGTGGAGGGATGTGTGTTGGAATATTGTGTGACTGAAATCCAATCATGGGCAGCCTTCTAACTATATGGCACAGTGACTTAATAAAGTAAATTTAAAAAATATAGACAAATAAATTTTTTTTTTTTTGCTTTTTTGGATCACACCCGGCAATGCACAGGGTTTCTCCTGGCTCTGCACTCAGGAATTACTCCTGGCAG
Organism: Cryptotis parvus; assembly: GCA_021461705.1. Taxonomy (NCBI): domain Eukaryota; kingdom Metazoa; phylum Chordata; class Mammalia; order Eulipotyphla; family Soricidae; genus Cryptotis; species Cryptotis parvus. Next base: position 414,895 of record JAJIBD010021878.1, on the reverse strand, counting down.
TGCTTGGGGGACCATATGGGATTCCTGGAATCAAACCTGGGCCGGCATGGGCCGGCCTTGTGCAAGACAAAGGCCCCTACCTGCTGGGCTACGGCTCCAGCCTTGTGCAAGGCAAATACCCTACCTACTGGGGTATTGCTCCGGCCTTGTGCAAGGCAAACGCCCTACCTGCTGGGCTATCAATGAACCAGAGACTCTCAGACATGGGGCAGAGCTGCTACTTGCACTCCCTGTGCCCAGCCGCTCATGAGGCACCCCCGGAGGCATGGCAGATTCTAGCCCTGGCTTGCCACCCCAGCAGAGCCTCACAACAAGCCAGACAACACTCCCGACTCCAAGGGGCTGCTGCTGTTTTCTCCATCCGGACTTCTTTCTCGTCACAACTCCACCCAGAAGACCAGTCTATCACAGCCCGGATCATCGACACCCACCCTGCAGCAGTTTTTTTTCAATCCGGCCCAGCTATGCTGAACCAGAGACTCTCAGACATGGGGCAGGGCTGCTACTTGCTCTCCCTGTGCCCAGCCACTCATGAGGCGCCCGGAGGCATGTCGGTTTCTAGCCCTGGCCTGCCACCCCAGCAGAGCCTCACAACAAGCCAGAGGACCCCCTACTCCATGGGGGCCGCCATTTTCCACATCCAGATTTCCCTCTCATCACAACTCAACCCAGCAGACCGGACTATCACAGCCTGGCTCGCGCAGCCACTAGCGGCCACGCGGTTCATTAATAATTGCTTTATTTAGAGGGACTACAAGAGTATGCCACCCACACGGCAAGCCTGGCAAGCTGCTCGTGTCATATTTGATAATGCCAAATAGCAGTAACATTTACATTAGGTCCCTGACCTAATATAATGGTTTGAGGCTCTTTATGTTCCTGGAGCAAGCGGATGCCTTTGGGTCCTATTAGCACGAGACAGGACATATGGAGATATTACTGGTGCCCGCTCTAGCAAATAGATGATCAACGTGAAGATAGTGATAGTGATAGTGATAGACAAATAAATAAATTAAAATTTTACAATTTGTTGGTACAAAAATAGATTACCTCTTAAAGCAGTTTTTGGTGAACAGTATTCTAAAGGGCCAGTGTGCAGATATTTTATATTTTACAGATCACATGTCAGTCTTTGTCCCTTATTCTTTTTACTTATTTTCCTAGAAGCTATAAAAGTTGTAATGGTTGGTGATTCAATTAACATTAAGATGAACTTAGTGTTTTATTGTTGTTTTATTTTTATACTATACACTAACAGATACACACATACACACACACACACACACACACACATAACCTAAGCAGTTTTAACATAGCAACTTGCCAGATGTTTACAATAACCTAGGGAAACCAAAGCTATTTCTATCTTCTTATTTTAAGAAACCCCAAACAACGTGGGGGTTAAGTAACTTCCTAAACTTTATGATTATTTTGCTTTTACTAAGAAATTCTTAAAATTGTGTCATACATACATGAAAGGATCAAAAGTGCAAGTGGATACAGGGAATTGTTATTTGTTTCTATATAACAAAAAGCGGGTCCCTATTTTATAATTTTCCCCTATATACCACAGACACAACTGCAGATGTGTGTATGTTTTCACTATAGTATGGAATGATAAACTGATACGAAAAGATTTTAAGTAGCATTCCAAAAATGTCTTCACTGTGCACAAAATGGACATAGTCCAAATGTTAGTTTAAATTTCATATTATCTACCAATCTTTCCAGAGGAATATGAAAGATGTTATTGTTTAAGTCACGTAGTTCTTCTGAATAATCTTTTCTTTGTAAACAGTTGGCAATCCAAACTCTGGATTTTTCCACTTAATGTTCAAAGGAAGCTTATTTCTAAGGTCAGTTTTAATCAGTCTATCTGTTACTTTACTCTTTTTTTAACCTTTATTTTGCCATTACTTTCTGATTCTGGCACTTACTTGCCTGAAACTTGAAGCTGTATTCATTTTCTCCTTTAATAATATAATTTCCTATTTCTAAGATCTCTACTTCCTCCTTGTTTTTCCTAGAACAAACAATTCACAGCAGTTTTCCTAAAAGATGTAATCTTATTTTAACATTAACTTGTTTCTTTTCATTGTTGCTTCTCTTTCAGACAGAGTTGGGGGAGGGGTGGCTAACAATGGGGGTGAGACTCCTCCTTCAGCCAGGTGAATGCTTGAATCAAAGCTGAAAAGAGAAACCCAGTGATAGGCCACTTAATAGCAAAGTAAAAGGACAGGAGGAGGGTGAGATAAAGATAAAAAAAAAAGGGACGACCTTGAGGTCCAATCCAAAAGTAAGGGGCCTTTTAGGACACGTCACGAAAGATTTCTGAAAACTGAAACAGAAAGCCATGGAGCTGCGGAGGGAGGGGAGGGGGTGAGTGGGCTGGAGCACCTCATTTTCATACTGTGGGCCTGGGTTCAATTCTTGGTACCGCGTGGTCTCAACACCACGGAGAGCAACCGCTCAGCAGCACCAGATGCAGCTTCACCAAATACTAAATAGAAAGCCATGCCCAGGTTCCTATAAGTCAAAGAAGTCAAAAATGCCCCCCTCAGAACAGCCCACTGGCCCTACACATGAAGACATTAACAAGAGAATGTTTCAAGATCTGTATGTTTCAGGTTCAGAGGAAAACATTGCCCACAACTAAGCAAACATAGTAAAATCCTTTGGAGGACTGGAGTGACAGACACATAGGAGTTAAGACACTTGCTTCAATGTGGCCAACCCAGGTTTGATTCCCATTCCATCCCTGCCAAGAGTGATCCCTGAGCACAGAGCCAGGAGTAAGTTCTGAGCACAACTGGGTGTGGTCCCCAATACTAAACCAATCCTTTTGCAGAAACAAGTGTATGTTCACAGTTCTTTTTTCTTTTCCCTGTGGTGCTTTCCAGCTTAGTGAGCCTCACTGATTATCCACCTCCTTAGCATTGTAGTTAGATTGTTTATCTCCTGGAAGAGGACTTAAAATGCTTTTTAAGGAGGGTCCCGCACCTGGAAATGGTTTGTGAATATGAAGCAGTTTAAGGAAATAAATCATGAGAGAATTTTAACCCAGTTCCCTTTTCTATTTTAATTTAGATAAAAAAAGAGGCTTGAGAATTAAAGAACTTGGATATTCATATTCAGTAACAGATTTTAATTTGTTTAAAATTTTTAAGTACTCTCAAGATTGAGAAATAATGATTTCAATCTTAGTTCCATAATTTAAACATTTAAAATTATATGTCTAAAATTTTCCATCAAAAGCCTCCGTTTTAGGGTGTTACACAGAGGCACAAGCCAGGGAAATGGTCTGGGATCCCCTGTGGGGACTTGAGAGCCTAGACAAAATCAAATGACCAGCAGATCAACAGGAGAAACATTGGGAGCTGGAGCAATAGTACAGCAGCTATCACTGCTGGGTGGTTGCTTTGCACACACCCAACCTGGGTTTGATCTTCAGCATCCCATAGGGTTCCCTGAGCAACACCAGGAGTGACCCCTGAATGCAGGTCAGGAGTAACCCTTGAGCATCTTCCGGTATGTTCTTTCAAAATAAAAGACCATTTTGTATGGAGATCTATGCTTGGGAGATACCCATGATATCTGAACAGTTCTGCCTGGTGTTTCCAGTTGCTTCTTTTAATAAATCTCAGGAGGGCAGGGAGAGCTCAAAGGGCTGATGCCATGCTTTGTACTCAGGAGCAGGTTCAATCCTGGCTGCTGTATAGGCCCCAGATCTCTGCCAGGCATGACCTTTCCTGTCACAAAACAAAGCAAAAGCTTCCCTATATCTGAGAAAGAAGAAAAATTAGCAAAATGGTCGGGAAATAAAGGTTTGCAGATTTAAGTTCTTCTTTGTCAAGAGGAAAGAACTGGAGATTTGATCTCCCTTCTCCTGCCTAATTTTTCCAGAGTTCCCATAAAATTAAACTTTTGCTGAAGACATATTTTGAGGGTGGCATGATTTTGCTCCCTTATCATTCTATCACAAATATCCCCATTGGAAATTACCACAGTTTTTTTTTGTGTTTTTTTTTTTTTTTTTGCTTTTTGGGTCACACCCGGCGATGCTCAGGGGTTACTCCCTGGCTCTGCACTCAGGAATCACGCCTGGCGGTGCTCGGGGGGACCATATGGGATGCCGGGGATCGAACCCAGGCCCGGCACAGGCCGACCGCGTGCAAGGCAAACGCCCTACCCGCTGGGCTATCGCTCCGGCCCCAACCACAGTTTTTTTTAAACAAAGTTTCTTTTCCAACATTTTCCCCAAGTTTCCATAGTCATAGATATCTGATAGTGTTTAATTTAAAAATTATCTAACTTTAAGTATTGGTTTTCCTGCCTGGGTGTTTTAATTAATAAAACTGTTATTTTTAGTATGGTAATCAAATCGATAGGACATACCTCTACCAGATTATAATAATTAGAAAGCATCATTTATAGTAGAATCAACATTAATTTTCTATAGTGTAATAAATCATGATGAAAATAAATACACAGCTTACAAGATCAGTGCAAGGGGATGTTTTTATACAGTGCTTTCAAATCAACTCTTTTAATCAAAGGACTTACCAATTCATCCAAAACCTGGTTGATGATGTTTTTGTGTTTTTATGTTCAGGGACAAATATTTCATGTCCCCTTAGCTGGAATTTATTAAGCAAGTTCCATAAGCATGGCCCTGAGCGGGAGTTCTTTAACTAGTTCACTGTAAATGTATGCCATTTGGCACTTGTACACCAGGAATTACTACCAGTCACAGAACAGTATCGGGGACAGGGATGGAGGGACCCAATGTTTTTCTGCAACAATGACTCATTTATTATATGGAAAGGATTGGCCTAATCTGAAAAAGATGCTACTATAAAGAGGTAGATGGATGTTAAGAAGGCAAATACTTACATCTGGAAAGGGATATTTACAAACAAAATGCTAATCATGTGTTAGATACAAGCAAGATTTGTGGGGGCGGGGGAGAGTTGCCAGAGACAGAGCCAGAGTTCATCCTCATGAGAGGCATGTACATTAGGCCTGCACCATGTTCTAGCACTAGCAAGATTTTTTTTAAATCTTTTCTTATGTATCTGTAAAAACTGTAACTATAGAATATCAGGAACATTTACAAAGGACTGGTATAATCAGTGCCCAGAACTCATAAGCGACTCACTCTTCTACTTGGGGGGAAGACCTTGTGATCCTCTCTCAAGATGGGCTATTTTGTCTGCTTTGATTTTTTTTTTTTATAAATTGAGGCCTGCAGTATAAACAATTGTGCCTAACTTGTGTAGGTCTACCTTAGATTGGTGAGGTTTAGTCCTGGGTGTAGTTATTGTTCTTATATTCTCATTCTCGCTTGAATGTGCCTAGATTTATTTTTCGATTCTATTGTTTGATGGATCTAGGAAAAATGTTTGCTTTGGAGAGCTCATACAACTGGTATTGCTGTGAACAGCCTCAGATTACTTCTAGCAAGATTTAGAGAATAGAGGGGCGGAGTGATAGCCCAGCGGGTAGGGCATTTGCATTGCATGCAGCCAGCCTGTGCTGGCCTGGGTTCCATCCCCAGCATCCCATATGGTCCCCCGAACACCGCCAGGAGTAATTCCTGAGTGCAGAGCCAGGAGTAACCCTGGAGCGTCGCCGGGTGTGACCCAAAAACAAAACAAAACAAAACAAAAGATTTAGAGAATAAAAGAGTGAGGGAGAGAGGAGCTGTTGCTTTACTTTAGCAAAATTTTCCAATAGAAAGTGGTGTGATGGTGAATGCTTGAATTAGAGTAGTGCAGTAGAGGAAAGGACGTGGGGATGAAACATAGGTCAGATGTGGAGGTCGGTGATAGATAAATTAGATTGGAAAATGAAAAAGAAGGACAGGATTACACGTAAGATTGGAACCAGGAGTTGATGGACTAGGAAGGAGAGCATGTAAAATTTGGGTCATTAAGTGAAGGGTCCTGTGGATACCCAAGATCTGCCACTTGCAGATCATTGAATAGGGTTTCACAACTGGGAACAGAATCTAGTTGTTGAGTCTAACAGAAGACCAGCTTCCAAAGCACAGGGAGAGGTTCAGCCACTGAATATCACGCAGATCTATCAGCTACCTGCTACAGCTGCAGGTTTGATCACTATCATCTTTGCGAAGACTAAAAAGCACCAAAGAAAAAAAGTTGTTCAACATGGAATACTATGCAGCTGTTAGGAAAAAATGAAGTTATAAAATTTGCCTTTAAATGGATGGACATGGAGATTATGTTGAGCGAAATTAGCCAGAAGGAGAGAGACAGATACAGAATGACTGCATTTATTTGCATAACATAAATACCAATATCCAAGGTCAAGTGAAACATATATCAGGAGGTCTTGTCAAAGGTGGAAATTATCATAAACGTGTGGGAGTCAGAGGCTAGGTAAGACAGAAAATGGAACAGTGTGCTAACAATTGTCAAGGGTACTAATGCCAACCTAGAACTGAGCATTAAATAGAGGCAAAAAATACACATGACAACCCTTTAATGTATGTTCTGTAATCCATTGTCTGGAGGGGAAGGAAAAGAGAAAGAGAGAGAAAGGGAAAGAAATAAAGAACCTGCCATGGAGGCGGGCTGGGGGAGGAGGGAGGGAACCGGGACGTTGGTGGTGGGAGATGGGCACTGGTGGAGGGATGGGGGGGGGTGCTGGAACACTGTATGACCAAAACCCAAATATGAGCTTTTAATTGTATATCTTTGTAGTTGTAAAAATAAAAAAATTTTTTTTAAAAAAGAAAAAAAGAAGAAAAAAAGTTGTTCAGAGGAACTCACAAATATAGGTATCTAACTGTTTTATTAAATGATTTATGAGCCAGGCAGCATCCTGTTTAATAAATGGAAGTGCTCAGTAAATTATTTTTTATTTAATATGAATTTATTAAATAGGAGAGCACCAAAACACAAAACAGAACAACCCAGGATCTCTTTAGTAGAAAAAATTTCCAGATATGAATTTTGCCCTTTATAATTAATATGCCCATGTTTTTCTTTCTTTGCTTTTCTTGCCATCAGTGAATTTGCTGATTGTGTTAGGTCTTTGTAAAGTTACTTTTTGCTTATGTATTAAGTACAAGTGCATCTACTTGAAATTGTGATACCTTAAATTTGTATGATGATCCTTAAGCTTTAAGTTGAATATTTCTATAATCAGGTTCATAAAAAATCAAAAGCCCCAGCTGGAAAAAGAGTACAGTTGGTAAGATACTTGCCTTGCATGCAGGTGATCCTGATTGGATCCCAGCACCACATATCTTTCCTTGTGTCCTGCCAAGAGTGGTCCCTGAGCACAGAGGTTGGAGTAAGCCTTAAGCATAGCCAATTGTGACCCAACTTGCTTTACCCCCTTAGAACATATTGAAGCAGAGACTAGGGAGATAATGAAAGTCGTGGAAAACATGCCGAATATGATCAGGTCTCTGAGTTTGATCCCCAGTACCACATGGTCCTATGAGTATCAGGGATGTAGCCCTGGGGTCCCCAAACTCTACAGGAGAATAGCCTTTATAGAAAAATATTCTAGAATGATAGTGGGTTGCCAAGTGAAGCTTACATAATCCACACTGTACTCTCCTCACTGCCCTCTTCAGTTTTTGTCTGCAACTCTACTTTTCTTTTGCAGTATATAAAATTGATATACTCTGTGAATTGTAGGATGGTAAACATATAATTGACTATAGGGTTGCTTTCATTAAAATATTAAAAACAGGCAAACAAAAAATTATGCATACAGGAAAAAATACCTGAATATTTAGTATTAGAAATTGGGCTAGAGAGATAGTGGAGCAGGTAGAGATTGTTGAGTAGGCCATGAAGTTGATCTAGATTCAGTCCTCAAGACTCATATGGTCCCTCAAGCACCAGCAGGGGTGATCTAGAGCATAGGGACAAAAAGTAAGCCCTGAACACGACCAGGTGTGGCTCAAAAAACCCCAAATGATTAGAGATATCAGAATGCTTCTGTAAAACAAAGAAAAGCCTGGAAATAAAGCTTTCCCAAAATGTAAAACCCCCAGCTGTTTTATAAGCCTTTTCTAGAAAAAAAAAGTTATAAAAGAATTAACTACTCAAATGTTTCATCTTTTCCGTAAGATATTTTAAGTGAACACAGTTATCACTCAAAACTCAGTGTTTAATTTAACCTTTTAAAAGTAAGAATACTTTTTTCTTTAATGCTGCTTTGAGACTATGTTATAAAAAAGGGAGGCACTGGGCCTCAAGATAGACGAGTCTCTCAGAATGTCTTTAAAATAAATAAGAGTGTGTTAGAAAAAAGTTTATTTTAGTTTTTCAAAATGGTTTTCCTCTTATAACATCCTGTATTTTACCAATAAATTCCAGAGAATATAAATGTGCTGAACAGAAAAAGAACATTGTGGGTCATAAAAAATGGAAAAAATGAATTAGAATTAAACATTTTCATATGCTGCTCAAAAGCCATATTTGGATTTTATTCTTATTTAAGCCATGGCTAAATTATACTGTGAAGCCCCACAGGAGTACCTACTCTTTGATTGCCACATTATCCAGGATTATTGGCATTAAATGCTAAATAAGCATTAGCTGATATCTGTTATTTGTAAATTAAGTTTTTTTCCTCACATTGTGTAATCTTCCTTCTCTCAAGGGACATAGGGTTTATCAGAAAAAAGAACTGTTGACTGGAAATCTGAAAGCAGAGAATCAAGATGGGATTTGCGACTAAGTGGCTCTCTGACCTTACATGAGTCACTCAACTTCCACTGACTTTCTTTTCAAGACCTAGGGTTGGAACTCGAGATGTGGGAGGTCTTTGTTCATTTTAATATTCAATGGCTCTTCCTTGTCCAAATGGAGGAAGATTACACCCTAGCACACCCCACTCTCTCAGACAACATTTTCTCTACCATGCTCATATGAAAACTCTCCTATTAAAGTGACTAAACCCTTCTGTCTCAGCCTTAAGCCACAGAGACTTGCCACTGGCTCACATAAATGAGAGTTGCAGACCCATCTCCCAGGCTGAAGCCCTTCATCACTGTGTCATCCAAATGCAGTTCCTGTGGTCCTTCCTGGCTGTGCTTTCCACTGCTTGGTTCTTTCCTAGGCAGAGTCTCTTCACGTGGTATTCTCTGGTGAGTCTTGACTTGCCTTCTGGTATTTCCAGCACAAAAGTCTTAAGTGGCTGTATTTGAGTTACACCGTCTCCATAAAGGTACTGGGATGGTGGGGGCAATTTCTTTGTGAAAAAAAGGGGAAGAAGTTTCCAAAGAAAAAGAGACACAACAGAAAGGATACATAACAGAAACAAAAATCAAACATATCAAATAGACCTTACAGATGTATCAGTAATGAGTAATTTTAGTCATGTTTTTGTCATGTATAGCTCTTTTTGTGCTATCTTTTCTGTTTTTGTATAATAAAAGCCATATGTATTCACTCTGTATCTCCTGTAAAACTTCATGCTAGTCTTTTGGTGCAGAGAAATAGATGTTCGTTAGTAGCCATACAAGAGCAAGTATGACAGGCTACCCACCCATCCCCAGCCCCTGCTATAGTGATTCTAAAATCTACCACATTCTGTGAGCTAAGACCAGCTCTCACCAGCCATCTTCCACAAGGACTGAGCACTGGGGCATTCTGGGACCTTACCATTTCTACCCATGCTCTAATACAACAGAGGTAATTTCTGATCAAGAGCTTCCTTACCGGTTGGCCAATACTTTTTCAAATATGCATGCCAACCAGAGACTCTGAGCTGTGTCTTCCCACCTGCTCTTATAATCTGATCTGTTGGATCTCATTTGAGATCTGCTGGATCTCATTTGAAAGTTTTCACTGCCTGCCCGGGGCTGGAGCAATAGTGCAGTAGGTAAGGCATTTGCCTTGCATGAGGCCAACTGGGTTCAATTCCTGACATCCCATATGGTCCCCCAAGCACTTTGAGGAATTATTCCTGTGTGCAGAGCCAAGAGTAACCCATGAGTATCACTAGGTATGACCCAAAAAGCAAAACAAGAAGTTTCCATGGCCCAATCCTGTGACCACCCCTTTGGTGTTCACAGCAGTCACTTCTGTAAACCAAGTGTGTTTTGCTTAGGCTCTGCCACTTGGGGAACGCAAGCAGATAAGATAAAACTAGGCTTTTTCAAATTTATCAGGCAATGTGAACCATACCTTGAGTGGTAAGCACAACACATGTAGTCCCTGGTGAAAAGCTATAGCTCCATTACTAAGTCCATCACACCTAGTTTACAGAAGATGGGAATTACTATAAGGATGCTGGACTTAGTAAACTGCTAAGCAGAGGTAGGGAAATAATGTCAAGAATGATGCATTAGAATCTTTTATCAGAGTGAATTTAAGCTTATTAGAGGATAAGAATGAAAAATTGGAACTTCATCCTATATTAAATTCCTCCCTATTTGGCAGTTTTCTTTTCTTTCCTTTTCTTTTCCCTTCTTTTTGACTTTCCAATAAGCTTTTCAGCTTTCAAAATAAAAGAATGAAAAATTAAGGGCAGTCAATGAACTAGAAAAGTGAGAAAAATCCAGGACTCCCTCTTGGCATCTTGCACTCTTTAATTTCTGTAGTGATAGAACAAGAAAACAGAAACTAAATTCCAGACTTAGAATCACTGAGCTTCCACTGATTGAATGCTCAGTGGCAGTAGGTTTAATAACCAGGGTACAATTCAGAAGAATAAGAAAACCTAACAGTGGGGGGAGGGAGGGCACTAGAAAGCCCTAAAGATCATACTCTCTTCATGTCAGAAGATACTTCAAAGGGCTTCTCAGCAAGGCCGTCATAGCTTCCTTTTAAGACTGGTCTCCACCTCCTCTGGCTGCCATGTTAATTACACACCTTAAGTCTCAACCATAAAGAGATTTCCTTAGTTTTTTTTCCAAATTTTATTACACCATTTTTAGACATACAGTTGCAAGGTGCTCATGTAGAGTTATGGTTCTACAGTGCTCCAACACCCATCCCTCCACCTGAACCCATCTCCCATCACCAATGTCCCCACCTCCCTCCCCCTCCCACACCTCAACTACTTGGCGGGTTCTGTATGTCTTTTCTCTTCTCTCTATCTCTCCCCTCCTGCCTAACTTTCCTACACATCATAGAATGCAGTACATTAAAGGACATAACTGTTTCCACTAGTTTGATGGACTGCGCGCCGCAAAGCAGCCGCGCGACTTAGGGGCCTCATGGTCAGCATCTGGACAGTGAAGGTGGTGGCTAGTGTGGTGGCTGAGTCTCATCCGGCTCTTCCGGGACCCCCAGAGGTTATGGGCCCACTCCCAAAACCCATCTGTCCTCCTGGGAGCCCATGGTCAGCTGGGCCTGGGGAGAGCTGGGTTCCAGCTTCCCCCAGCTGTGTGAGGCTCTGCATGCTATGGCTGGTTGCCCCAGGGCAGTTCCTGGGCTGGGCCACCAGGCTCAGCCAAAATGGAGGGGGAAGGGTCCGGCCCCGGCTCCATCTGAGGAATTCCCAGTGATTCCCGCTTCTGAATGCTGCCTACCTGGGCTCGAACTCCTTTTGTTCGGTTAATCTGGTCTTGAGGTAGCATCCCTCCCGGTGGGCTGATTATGTTGCAGCGTCCGGACAGTGAAGGTGGTGGCTAGTGTGGTGGGCAAGTTTCATCCGGCTGCTTCCGGTACCCCCAGAGGTGATGGGCCCCTCCCAAAACCCATCTGTCCTCCTGGGAGCCCCATGGTCAGTTGGGCCTGGAGAGAGCGAGTTCCAGCTTCCCCAGCCACGTGTGAGGTTCTGCAAGTTATGGCTGGTTGCCCCAGGGCAGCTCCTGGGGGGGCCACCAGGCTTGACCAAAATGGAGGGGGGGAAGAGATTTCCTTAGTTTTATGATAGAGAAAGTAACCAAATCCTGGGCCTACTACAAATATTAGTCAGAAAATCCCAGCAGAAGTTGGGGAAATACCCCTAAAATAGAACTTTGAGGGTGCTTGAGAAGGTAGGGGCAGAACATAAGACTGATGTTGATCTTAAAGATGGCTTTCTTGACTCAGAGATACTCTCTTTAAATAGATTTTTTCCCCTTGGCAAAGTCTTCAAATACATGACCTACAACTTTTGATTAGAGGAATGTATTTACTTTCCATCCATATCCAGAAAGGTGAACAGAAGGAGTTTACATCTACATGGTAGAAATAACAACATGTACTCATTGTTTTGCCCTAGGAGTAAACTCTTAAAATATAGAACTATATTATAAGGAGAGCTAGATCTCCCCATAGCTTCCAGAAGGCAATGTCTACTTATTCCATTGATGATACGATATAGTTCAAGCAGATTGACCAGTGGCTAGTATACTGAAAATCTTACTTAGTAAGATATATATTTTGGTGAGAGTAAATAAACCATACAAAGAATCAGGGACTCTCAGTTCAATAAAGTGATACAAGCCCCGCTTCTAAATAGAATCAAACAAAAGTACCAAATCAATATATCTTGTATCTACTCTGCAACACAGCAATCATGCTTTTAGGAGGCTTCTTTAGGCCTCTGGAAGCAGCATAGGGAGATTGCTCTAGCAGAATTCTATAGCAGCTCAGACTGTATATACAAGGCACCCTGCTATTAGGGAGCACATGATCAGACTTATGCTATGTGCAGATGTCAGGGTGTAAGATCAGCAACAGAGTTTATGGAAAGTCTAACAGAACCTTCGTGCAGGTACTATAGACTCTGAAGTAACTTTAAGCCATAAAACCATAAAAATAGACAGTTTTTCTAGAGAGAGACAGAGAGAGAGGCAGAAAGAGAAGGAGAGACCCCGCATGAGTTTCTGGGGATGTTTATGATGAGTAGATCTGCATGATGGGGGTGAGTAGGGCTATGGTACCTCCCAGAGTGACCACTTGGCTCTTTCTTCAAGCAGAAATTTACCATTCAACCATGAGGAGCCCATTGCTGACTGTCTCAGCCTTCAGGATAAATCCCATTTTTGAACTAAGACCACACTGCACTGATGGTTTCCAAAGAATGACTCCATAGAAAGAGTGTGGAGGGATACCAGGAACCGCTTCTGTCATGTGGTATTCCATTGGCACACACCCTAACTCTGGGGTGTCTTACAGACTCTGACTCTTCTTGCCCCATTCTAATCCCCTTCCCTTTCCTTTCAGAAATCTAATTTGTATCCTGATCTGAATTGCTTCCCCTCTCACAGGAATTGCTATCTAGGTCCATACCACACAAACTATCTAACCTCTCACAGGTCCCTCTTTATTGTAGCATTTACTACCAGGTAAAATTACTATCTGGCTTGATCCAGACCCTGGGTGTTATAGAAGTCTATTTTGTTCATCTACTTCAACCAGAGCACCTGGATTTTCTTCTAGCTTACTTTACAGAAATTGTTCACTAGAGCCTCTTTCAGAAAGTCAGTAGCAGTTCACACTCTGCTTTTGTGCCTGTTACTGGCAACCACATTTCTCAAAACCACGGTGCATGATTCAGCTGAGGGGTGAGTTGAGAGGGCGATTATTTCCTCTTCACAAGTTTTTTTTTTTGCTGATCTCCACTGGCATGGAGATCAAATGTGGTCTTCTTTGCTCCTTTCTGACTCTGTCTTGCACCAGTTCTATGGCGGGGTTGGAGGGGGTTCCTACCAGTGAGAGGCATCGAGGCCATGGAAGGTCAAGTGGACATGTAAGAACAAGAACTCCTTTCACTGTCAGCATATCTCTGCCTCCCGATGTCATCTCCCATATTATCCGGAGGGCACTTTTCCCCCCAAATATTATCTGGAATTAATTGTGAATCCTCTCTCTAGATGGCACCTCTAGCAGAACTTTGAAGATGTTTTCTTTCACGGATACTTAGGGAACACTGATTCAGGGGAGATCTAGGTTTCCTTTTTCTTGCTCTCTTTACCCCCACCTCTAGTTTTAGTCTCTTCTGTTACTTTTATTAAGCTATCTTTGAGTTCAGAAGGCTGTGTGAATATTTCTTTTGAAAAGAAAGCTTGCCTACCAGCCAGTTTTATATTTTTCCCCAAGCACTCAACAGTCTAATCTTTTTCCCATTTAAAATGAGAATGACTTTAGCAAGAAATTGACTTGATGTTAGGACAGGAGCTTCGGAAACTCTAATCTCAGTGACAGCTTTAACAAACCAATCCCACTCTCTGGCCTCCTACATATTGAACAGGATCTGTTCCTCCTGGCCCTCCAGGTAGGAAAACCAGCCTCTAAAGTACCTTTATGGCATCTTTGGTTCGCTCTTTCTTCACTTTCTGCTTTCCAGAGCTCAAGTCTTTACAATATATTCCCTACTTTTTCAAAAGCAGTATAAATTGGAAAACTAATAGGACTTTGGTTGCTTTGAAATTCTTTTTCTCTATTTTTTTGGCAGTGCTTCCAAATTGGTATAATTTAAGAGTTTTGAATTTTTTCAGATATATATATATCAAATATATATATCAAATATATATCAAATATATATATATCAAATATATATGTATATGTGTATATATATATATATACATACAAATTTGACTTCCTAAGCAGGTAGTGTTTAGGGGATCCAGGAGGAGCTATTCCCAGTAACACGTGGGGGTTCAATGCTTAATCCCAGAAATGCATTGCTACTTGAGACCCTTTGTGCTTGGGGGTCACCAGAGCCATACTTTGGCTATGCTGTAGGGGTGAATATGGGGCCAGGGATGGAACCTAGGGTCTTTCACATCCAAGGCCTGTGAAACTGAATGAACTTTGTAAAAGTACTGGGGAGATAGTCCTTCAGAACTATCTCCCCAGTATCACATTTTGATTTTTTGTTTTTGTTTTTTGGGTCACATCTGGAGATGCTCAGGGATTACTCCTGCTTTGAACTCAGGAATTATTCCCTGGTGGCACTCAGGGGGAAAATATGGGATGCTGGGAATTGAAACAGGTCAGGCACGTGTAAGGGCAAATGCCCTACCCACTGTGGCAAAGCTCTGGGCCCTCAAATTTTGACTGTTTAAAGAAATGTGTGGCATTTTCTTTACTCTTTTCATAAGGGAAAAAAATCCATGATTGAATTTCTTAGGAAAGTCAAGAAAAACAATCTTGCCTGGAGATTTATTAAAGAAACAAGACATAGTATTTTTATCTACAATATTATTTGTTGATTACTAGTTATCATCCATGATGGTGATGCACAAACTTCAGGATACATAATAATGACCAGAAGGATATATCGAAATAGATTGCTGGGTATACAGATTGGAATTTTTTTTACTATCAAGAAAGGCCAAAAATTTGTATTTCTAGCAAGATTTAGATGATAATAATGACAAGGATTGTGATTTGGACACCACACTTTGAGAATCATTGATTTATATCATTGCTATCATTGCCCAAAGAGGGAGGGGAAAAAGCCCCGAAATTTCTTTTTTTTTTAAAATTTTTTATTTTTACAATTACAAAGATATACAATTAAAAAGTTCATATTTGGGTTTTGGTCATACAGTGTTCCAGCACCCATCCCGCCACCAGTGCCCATCTCCCACCACCAACGTCCCAGGTTCCTCCCCCTCCCCAGCCCTGCTCCATGGCAGGTTCTTTATTTCTTTCCATTTCTCTCTCTTTCTCTTTTCCTTCCCCCTCCAGACTATGGATTACAGAACATACATTCAAGGGTTGTCATGTGTATCTTTTTGCCTCTATTTAATGCTCAGTTCTAGGTTGGCATTAGTACCCTCGACAATTGTTAGCACACTGTTCCATTTTCTGTCTTACCTAGCCTCTGACTCCCACACGTTTGTGATAATTTCCACCTTTAACAAGACCTCCTGATATATGTTTCACTTGACCTTGGATATTGGTATCATAATATGTATATATATATATATATATATATATATATCATGTTATGCAGATAAATGCAGTATTTCTGATTCTGTCTCTCTCCTTCTGGCTAATTTTGCTGAACATAATCTTCTCCATGTCCATCCATTTATAGGCAAATTTTATAAACTCATTTTTCCTAACAGCTGCATAGTATTCCATTGTGTAGATGTACCAAAGCTTTTTATCCAGTCATCGATTTTCGGGCACTCTGGTTGCTTCCAGATTCTGGCTATTGTGAATAATGCTGCTATGAACATAAAAGTAGGGATGGTGTTTCCACTGCGTATTTTTGGTTTCCCAGAGTAGATTCCCAGGAGTGGTATGGCTGGGTCAAATGGGAGTTCAATTTCTAGTCTTTGGAGGAATGTCCATATTGTTTTCCAGAAAGGGCTGTACCAGCCAGCATTCCCACCAATAGTAGATGAGTGTCCCCTTTTCCCCACATCCACACCAGCACTTGTTGTTCTTGCTCTTTTGAATATGTGCCAGTCTCTGTGGTATAAAGTGGTATCTCATTGTTGTTTTAATGTGCACCTCTCTGATGATTAGTGATGATGAGCATTTTTTCATATGTTTTTTTTTGCCATTTGAATTTCTTCCTTGCTGAAGTTTCTGTTCATTTCTTCTCCCCATTTTTTTGATGAAAAAATCCCGAAATTTCTATCAGTACTTCTAACTGAATTTGAACAATGCAGTCATTTTAAATTGTAACTGAATGAACTTTGTAAAGAAGGTAAAAAATGATCAGGTTTATTTTAGAAAAAAAATTCATTATTAGATATTTATTAAGATAGAAAACCAAGATTTATTTCCTTAATCTGACTGATACTAATATAGTCTATTGTTTCTTATAGAAAAATATTTATAGTCAATTTTTAAAAAACAATAACAGGCAACAGGTATAAAGGCTGTTTTCTTTGTCTTTTTGTCTTTAATTGTTCCAAATATTTATTGAGTATGTTACAATGTATGGAAGTTTCTCTATCTATAAATTTGGGGGCAAGTCATGACTGAGTACTTTATATGAGAGTTAAGAAAGAGTCTGTAGAGAATGTGTGCAGAATTCTATCTAGGTGTTAAACTAATATCAGATCATCAAAAATAAGTACATGTCCCTTAGGAGAGCATATCTGTCTTGATCGTTTACTTCCAAAATTATAAGAAATAGAATGCTACATTGTATAAGCAGTTAATTGTGCTTGGTTATATAAAGTTGAAGTGGCTTCATCTAGCACTCAGTATTTCTTTTTAGAAAATGTTTAATATAAAGTATAAAATATAATAATAATCCAAGGTTTTTTGACAATAGGAAAATTTCCAGTTAAAGTACTGTGTATCCTCTCTAAAATAAGATGAACAAACTTTTTAGATCTGAGCAATTCTTAGGTGTTTTCTTATATAAATTATATCTCATTGAATCTTTCTCAATTTTATAGACTATGACAACACAAATTACTTTTCAGGAGGGATCATTTCTCAGTCAAAATAGGTAACATTAAAAACCGTTGAGCTAGTTTCTTAGCTTTGCATAAAGATGCACAGATAACATTTCTCTGACATACATCCTTTCTAGATTCCCCTGAGATACAAACAATGAAAACTTCTTTCCATAAATATATCAGCCAAGAAACTTCTTCCAGAGTTTTAATCAAATACACATCTGACAGTTGGGATGTAGTTCTTGGACAAGATTATTTAAAATTCTATATTAAATGATTAATTCTTCAGTAATTCATCATCTTTGAGATATGGCTTTGATTATGAATCACTAATAGCAAGTAGTGATTTAACTTCCAATGGCTGAGTTATCCTCCAATTTAGGCTCTCTTTTGAGCAGCTGTCCAGGGTACTTAAATAAAATTAATTATCATAAATATATAAATAACATATTTCCCCTTTTTTTTTTTATTGTAGACTTTGAGAATGTAAAGGTACTTTCCAATGCTTTGCATTTATCTCAGTTTGTTTTTCTATGTTGAAAATGACTTTAAAACCCCTCCAACCTGCAAATAATTATGAACAAGAAAAATACTTATATTCAGTTATCTTATAAACAGTGCTATGCTATTTCTTATGTTATAAATAATATGTAAGTATGGATTATATCTAGGGTCAGGACAATAACTCAAGAAGTTGGAGCATATGCATGGAATGTGGAGGCCCTGAGTTGGACTCCCAGCACTGCATTGTCCTCTGAGAATCGTCAGGAAGGCCCTAGTGACTCCGAGCACTGCTGAACCCAAGCAACACCAGGATGAGATTGCCAAAAATGACCACCAGCCCCACAGTACAGTTTGAATGGCATCCCTAAATATCACATATATGCCAATTATAAAGTTAAATAGTAACAGGGTCTTCAACAACCCCCAGTAAAATATATCTGCACCTACTTTCCTAGCAAGTTTCTACTTTTGTTTTGCTAAATTAGTTTTAAGAAAGGGTGACTTAGCACCTCCAAAGATGCACTCTTCAGTCTCTGCATACAAGAAATTTTATTTCAAACATAGAACTTAATCTAGTTATTTGAGTTTTATTTTACCACCCTTCCAGGGTGTTTGATTTCTGTGTTCCCATAAATTTCTTGGAGGATAGAAAAGATAAGTTACTAGGTTTTCAACATTAGGTACTTTAGTTACTCAAAAAAGAACAATTTTCTTGATTTCAGCATAAAAACAAAACATCTATGAGTTTCACACAAATCAAAATCCTAAGTACAGTATTTTAATCATTAAATTGTTACATGATAGCAAATCTCCTAAGCATCGTACATGAACTCCTGTGAACTGCTAGGAGTAATTCCCTGAGCACAGAGTCAGCAATTGGAGTAAATCCTGAGCACAGATAGATGTGACCCCCAAAAAAATAAGAATTTAATTAAAAAAAATTTAAAGGAACAAAGCTTATCCCTGTTTGGGGCCGGAGCAATAGTCCAGCGGGTAGGGCATTTGCCTTGCACTTGGCTGGCCCATGCTGGCCTGGGTTCTACCCCTGGCATCCAATATGGTCCCCTCAGCACTGCCAGGAGTAATTCCTGAGTGCAGAGCCAGGAGAAACCTCTGAGCATTGCTGGGTATGACCAAAAAACAAAAACAAACAAACAAACAAAAAAGCTGATCCTAGTTTAATCCTCAGAACCTAATATCATCTGCCCTTCAATAATGATTCCCAAGCAGGGTCAAGTAAGTGCTGAGCACAGCCAGGTATGGCCTAAAACCAAATACAGCAAAGTGACTGGACCAGGAGATAGTTCAAAGGACTGGAGCACATACTTTGCATGCAGAAGTGCCAACTTTCATTCCCAACCCCACATAGTCCCCTGAGTATGGCAGCACTGGGCTGAGAGTAGCCCCTGAGCACAAAAAATCAACAAACAGAAACAACCAAAGAGAGATTAAACCTTAACTTTTATATCCTGAAAATAATAACAGCTTAGGATGTATATCGAATTAAGACAGTAATTTTCAAAGTATGAATTGACCATTACAGTGTATTCATAAGGTAAAAATCATTGTACAATATGACTATTATTTGTGCTTTATCACAGTGGATATATGTACTTCTGGCACATGAGTAATGAGTCAAATACTGAGACATCAGCACTATTCCACATAGTGGAATCAAACTGTACTAGTATCACTGCAGTCTTCTTTGCTACAGACTTGTAGCAAAAAATCTGCTGTTTTCCTTTGAGAATGTTCTTGGTGAAGCAGTAAGAAATAGTAACTCATTAAACTTTGCCCTCTAACACATCACTTTTAAATATTCTTTGTGATGAAATAGGATTTATATACAAAGCCCTATGATGGAGGGGTACTCTCAGAGGTGCTTAGGGAACCAAGACATCAGGGAGGGACCCTGGGGTCTCTGCATACTAAACAGATGCTATAGGCCTTTGAGTCATATTCCAGCTCTACTTAAATCATTTTTGTTTCATACATATAAATATTTTATAAAAAATATTTATTCCATTGTTTAAGTTGCAAGCTAAACTAGCCATTCTTATTTTTGTTGTCATGTAATACTTCACACTTGAAAAAATGCCTCAATTCCATAGTTGTTCATATGTCAGTGTTTGGCAGACGATCTCTTGAAAATGAGTAAGTGGCACCTGTGGCTTTGAACATACAATTAATAGTATTTAGTTGCCTATAATAATAATATTCAAGCTTTCAATTACAATTATAATTATAGTTAGTTCATTTATATGAGCTATAATGAGAGATGTTCCCATTATACAACATTTTATCAATCACCATAGATGTAACATTAGCAAGCATTTTTGGATACTGGGTAATAACCATTGGAAAATTTTCACAGTTCAGTTAATGTTTTTGAAATTATGTCCACATGATTGTACAAAGCCATGCATGGGGTAAGAATGAACTATTGCTCTAATGAATTTTAATGACTAGGGTATGAATATTTTATTTAACTTTAGGCTTTTTATTTTGGATCCACCACGGATCAAGGCACCCAATAGTGCTGTTGATCCAGGGGTCACTCCTAGCAATGTTCAGCCTAGTAGTACAGGTCCAATATGTTTGTGGTTGGACCCAGACCTGTGGTTTCTATGGTCAGGGACCAACTGTACACAAAGGGCCACAATACCTGGTGATGATGGAGAGAGCATGCAATACTGGGGATTGAATTCAAGACCATGTACATATTTATTAAGCATGACTTCACTACTTTTGGGCTACCCCAGTTCCATAAGGTTTCTTAATGTTAGTTCACATCCCATTGAAAGATTTATTTCTTGTTGAGTAATGGTAAAGAATATTCACTTATCTAATAATATTATTCAATTTTATCTTAACACTTTTCTAAATACACATCATTATAAAACCAGATTTTGTTCACATGATTTAACCAAAATGGCACATTGTAACAGATTTAATGTGTAAGAGATGTGGGACTTGACTGTATTCTACAAGGAGATAACCAAAATTATGATACTATCCCTTCTAGTTTGTGCAATATAATTCTAAAATAATATTTTTTGTTAACATATCATGGAGGCTTCATTATTTTTTTTGCTTTTTTGGGTCACACCCAGCAATGCTCAGGGGTTACTCCTGGCTCTGCACTCAGGAATTACTCCTGGCGGTGCTCGGGGGACCATATGGGATGCCGGGAATCGAACCCGGGCCGGCATGGGCCCGCGGCTGCAAGGCAAACGCCCTACCCGCTGGGCTATCGCCCGGCCCGAGGCTTCATTATTTTAAAATGACATAGAATGATTTTTAGTATGATTTAAATGGCAGTGGGGGTGGTATTGGGGCCTTACTCTCTGGTGCTCAGTGACTTTTCTGGCTCTTTGCTTGAGTGACCCCTGGTGTGCTTGGGAGATCATATGCAATGTCAGGAATTGAATTGGTGTTGGTCTGATGTCAAGCAGTGCCTACCTCTTATATTATCCTCCATCTCCTGTTTTAATTTTAATTTTTGTAGACTTATCATTGGTTTACAATATTATGGGATTTCAAGAGTTTAACATTGAAGTGCCATTTTATTACCAAGAAGAACCCTTCTTTTCATTCCTCTCCCATTACTCTTTCTTTTGTTAATCATGATAGTTTTCATCAAGTCTAGGAACTGCTTTTATTTTTGATTGTAGGTTCATTTGTCATAGTAACTCAATGTTTGCATATACACGAAACTATCTGACAATTGACTTCTGCTTCTTTATTTCATATAGCAAAAATCACTTTCAAGATTGATTTGTTCATTCATTCATTTTGTTCTAAAGGGCACAGTTTTATATTTATGTGTGTGTGTTGTGTGTAGTAAGAAAGTTTTAAATGCAACTTATTTAGGAAGATGTGAGTGACAGAAAATAAGTATGTATTCAAAAGAGAACACAAGCATCACCAGAGTGGAAATAAGCAAGCAAAAATACATAGAATCAAACAAACAAGATACGTGTTCAAGGGAGAATACAGGTGGCTTGAAGTTCAAGTTTTAAAATAGATGATCCTATTCCTCTTTTTTTTGGTTAGTTTGTTTATGGGCCATAGCCAGTAATGCTCAGGGCTCACTCCTGATGGAGCTCTGGGGACCATATGGGATGCCAGGAATGAACTCAAGTGAGTCATGTGCAAGATAAGTACTCTATTTGCTCCTACCCAACACAATTTTATATTTTTAATGCTAGAGTAGTATGCTATTGTATAATATATATATATAGAGTATGTGTGGTTATATATATATATGTATATATATAAAACCACACATACTTTATTTTGTTATCTATAAACATGCATTTGTATTTGCTCTGTGTTTTGGCTCCTATAACTAAAATTTTACATATTTTAAAACACTGATAATGTGATACATGTAACCTAAAGATCTTTGAGTGACTCAAAAGTATTTAAGAGAGGGGCTGGAGCGATAGCCCAGCAGGTTGGCGCGGATGCGGCCGGCCTATGCTGGCCTGGGTTCGATCCCGGCATCCCATATGGTCCCCGAGCACTGCCAGGAGTAATTCCTGAGTGCAGAGCCAGGAGTAGCCCCCTGAGCATTGCCGGGTGTGACCCCAAAAAAAAAAGTGTTTAAGAGATAAATGGGATTTGAAACAAAAAATATTTTTTTTTGCTTTTTTTTTTTTTTTTTTGCTTTTTGGGTCACACCCGGCGATGCTCAGGGGTTACTCCTGGCTCTGCACTCAGGAATTACTCCTGGCGATGCTCGGGGACCATATGGGATGCTGGGGATCGAACCCAGGCGGCACAGGCCGGCCGCGCAAGGCAAACGCCCTACCTGCTGGGCTATCGCTCCGCCCCGAAACAAAAAATATTTTTGAATCATTTCACTAGGAGATGCCCTGGTGAAAAAATCACCCTAATAAAGTTCAAAAGACTAGGAAAGAAACTCAAATATTTCATTGTGATGGCTATTTTTTTACTGAAAAATAACAGAACTTGGGCACGTCTAAGTACTTTACATATTTTTTCAATTCCTACAGTAGTCCTTTAAAAACTATAATATTCCTTTTCAAATGAAGGACCTGAGATATGTGGAAAATAAACAAATTGCTTGAGTCCCTTAGCTTATAAATCTTAGAATTGTATTCAAACTCAGAGTACATGATTCTCACCCCATGCTCTTGACGAGATTTTACTACTCTTCTCACCTAGTTTGGTTCTCCATCTCCATGTCACTTTTTGTGCTTAAAAAAAGAAAAAATTATGTTTGCCTTTAGGACACTTTATTGCTATTTATTTCTTTACCTACATTTCTTTCTCTGCTGCTTAATAAACTCTCAACTCCCTCAAGGAAGAACATTTGTCTGAATTTCCATCATACAAGATAAATACATTATTTTTACATTATTTTTGACTGGACTAAACTAATATAAGGTTTGATTGTGGAAGATGACAGAGCTCAAATAAGTTGCCCTTAGCCATCCAAGTGTACACTCAAGTAGGTAGAAAGTGAGAATTTAGTTTCTCAGTCTTGATCTTCCAATCTAACCCTCAATCTAAAACACAATTTTTCACCTATGTGGTACTTGCTGCACCAACTGCATCTATATTGTCTAAGATCTTGATAGAAATGCAAATTATGGGGCCAAAGAGATCATTCAAAAATAGAAACAGATGCTTTTCATATTGGAGTCCTGGGTTGAATCCCTAGCAGGGCATAGTCCCTAGAGCACCAAGTTAATATTCTTACACTAGACCTATTAACTAATATTTGATAGATATAAAGCCTTGAGATATCTTTTAATTTGTCCTTCATGTTGTTCTGACATATGCTGAAGCTTGAAAATCACTCCTTTTGGCAGTGACATAACTATATAATAAAATCAGATAGCGCAGCATGGAGCAGAGTAAAACAATTTGTTTGACTTGCTATTGATTAGGTTATGAAATATCCTATATATTTGGAAATGGAAAACTTTCTTAATAATTAAGTTAAGTTAAAAATGCTAATCCCAAGTAGTAGGTACTCCTTTTATCTACCAGGCACTGAATAAATAACAATTAAAAAATTCAGTAAAGAGTTCATTAGGTATGGCAACATGGAAGAACCAAATACAATTAAATTTCCTATGAGCACTAGGGTTAATTTTTACTGAAACAATCAAGATAGGTTGCTCTCTCTGTAGTGCAAGTATCAACTCACATCTTGCTGGCTGCATGTGAGTTCTGAACGTGTGGAAGGTAAGAGGAAGAGCAAACTAAACCTTGTGCACTTGTGCATAAAGGTACAAAAGTGGCCTCCAATAACTTAAAATATTTCAATTCCAAAATCAAATTCACTATCATGAAAAAATAAGTCTGAAACATTTGCCATTGTTGCTGAAAGAAAAATTAGTATTTAAACTATGTGAGTGTATTGAGGTGTTTCACATCTAAGTTTAGCTTTAGTTAGATTATATTGAACTGCACCTGATTTAGAATAACGTGCCAGATGCTTCTGTTTTAACCAAAAATGTAGATTTCTGAGGCCCTTCCTATGCAATGTTTCAAAAGCAGTTTCTTCTCTCCTACTTCCTGTTGTTGAATATGAAAAATAGCTAAAGGATTTTCTTTCTTTTAATGAAACATCTTTTCTTTCCAGCTGTATATTTATAAATTGTTAACTATAGTTAGATTAATATGAAAAATCCTCAGCATTCTCTATATACTGTATTCATGGATAATATATCAACACTGATTTGTTTGAGTCTTAATATTAAGGACTATATTGCTAGGTTTGTTTTATTGTTTTTTAACCTCATGACACAGTTTTGCTTTTGAATGGACTGGAGGACATATGAATAACATGGACAACTTTAACAGTCAGCTTAAATTTAATTTGAACTGTAGAGAAAAATAGAAAGCTGCTTAAATGAAATATTTAACCCTTATACAGATTTTAAAATATTTACATTACTTGGAATTTTAGTTTCTGTTTCTTCATACAATAAAAATGCTTCTCTCAGATTACTTTAAATGCACATGAAACATTTTCATAGAAAAAATTCCTATTGCAGCATGATCAATTCCATAGAATATGACATTTCAGATAAAGCCTTTCTTGCTTTATTCATTATATATGGTATTTCCATCTATTTATTTTGTTATATCTTATCCTTTATGCTATTTTGTTTTCTTAAATATTGTATAAAAATAAAGTAAAAAAGTTGATACCACCAAGTTTTGTAGTTCTGCTCTACTTCCTCTCTTCAGCAGCTTCTACATTAAATAATGAAAATTTAAAACTCAAACCACTTTAAATGGAAACGAAATTTCACTAAAAAGATATGAGCAAATGTCACAGTTGTTCAGTACCAACAAGAAAGAAGCTGTAAATATATAACTGTGATGCTGTGTATTATAGCCTATGCATTTATTTAAGGTTAAGCATCACAAAATCTTTTCTGTATCTCTAGATCACTAGTATGTAGATGGGAGTATAAAATGAGAAAGTGCACAGTTTAATGCTCACTGTAACCCTTTTGGTTGGATAAGTGCCAAAGTAACTTTCAAAATATTTCAAAACAGCTGCCAGCATGTAAAGATTTTAACTGAAAGAGTAATGAAATCAGAATTACTAATGAGTGAATAAGCTTAAACTTTGCTTAAGAACCTTAATGAACATGGCGATAAACAAATCCAATACGAATCTGTTTTTCATGGATAAACTAAACTTCCAAAATTATATGTCTAAGAGCAAAAATATTTTTAGTACTGAATATATATGTCTATATACTCTTTCTCTCTCTCTCTCTCTCTATCTATCTATCTATCTATCTATCTATCTATCTATCTATCTATCTATCTATCTATCTAATGAACTGCTGTGCAAGTCTCCTTTGAGTATTTGGTGGTGGTCCTGCTTTAAGAAAGAAGTTTTCTAGAGGGCAGGAGTCATGTTAATTCTCTCAAATATGGGTAGCTGAAAGTTAGAACTTTGAAGCTGAACGTGCTCATTAAACTATTTTAAATAGCATAAAGTATTATCTAATTCACTCTGTCATACCTGACATTTTAAATGGTCAACAACGGATCTCAGGATCTCACATATTCTATCTATTGGTAGAATTTTGCCATTTGGGCTTCCCAGAACCTCTTGCCCTCGAAAAAGGAAGAGAATCAGGGCCATCTATTTTCTGACCAACTATGCTGTAAAATAATAATCAAAAAAGATAACGGCTGGTCTTTTCATAGAGTTGGTATTGAAACAAAGGATAATGGGGTTATGTTCTGTCTACCTAATCCACTGCTGCGTGTGCTGAAAGGAAAAGCAATTTTCTAAGCATTCAGTTCTTTGGGCCAAAGAGGGTTTCCCATTCGGCATCCTTTGGCACACTTGGGAGCATCGCTGCCCCAGCCAGCACTAGCTAGGAGCCCTATATCCCACGAATGGAGGGGAAGGACACGTGGAGCGGAGCCACTTGCTGCGAGCCTCCGCTGTGTGACCCAGATCTCAGCTGGCCGGCACAGCGCCACCACACAGCGGGCCAACCATTCAGACCAAAGCTGTATTCGTGAAAGCCGCTGCCAGCTTCTGGGTTCCTTTTTAGCCTCTCCCCTCGGTCAGTTATTGGGTATCCTTTGACCTCTAGCAGCACCAGTCTTGACCTATGCAGATAACTTTCCCCAGCCCATGAAATACTTCTGACCTCTTGGAGACTGGCATGAACTCCCAGGGCCTTTCGACTGGAAAGCGGAGCGGCGCCGAAGGGTGGCATTGGAAATCTCCTGGTGAGATCCGGGCTCAGGAGGCGAGGTGGGAGCAGAGTCCAGCAGTCGGACCTCCAGCCAGCACAGCAGGCACCTCCTGAGTCTCAGGACAGGGGCGGTAGGACCAAATCCAAGACCAGCCCCTTACAAAGAAGCGCTCCTACCCCGGGCTCCCCGCATCACTCCCTTGCTCCCCATACCCCCCGCCCAAGCTCCCAGCCCCCGGTCCAACGCCCTTGGGTTTGGCCTCTGAACAAGTAGGTCCGGATGCAATGCCTTCAAGTGAGAAAATGACCCCTCCTCGGGAAGGAGGGGCTTCGGAGCGCCTTAGGGTATGCATCTCACTGCTGGGTCCTTGGCGCGAGCTGCAGAGGCTCATTACCATGCTTCTTCCGTGCAACACGTGGGGAACGGGACGGGGCACTTTCCTACCTCCTGGTGTTAGCAGCCGTCCAAAGCATTTTCTTTGAGAGGAGAATGGAAACGCAGCTGCGCTGCGGGCCCCGCCAGCCAGAGCTGGACTGCGCTGCTGCGGGGGCGCCTCCGGAAACGGACATGGCTAAGAGGAGCGCAGGGGACGTCCCGCTCCCTGCGAGCCCACCCTACCGCTCCCCCACCACCAGCCTTTGTGCAACTTGGTGTTTCCGAGTAGCCACGAGGAGTCAGGGGATGCCCGGGGATGCGGCTCGGCCAGGCGTGAGGCTCTAGCTCCTGCGCGGGGACGCTGGACTGGGCGGGCGCTGCCCACTGGGCCGCACAACTTCTGGCCAATCAATCGGCCCTGCTTCTCAGGGTTTCCCCCCCACCTCACCACCCCTAACCCCCGCGGCAGGCGAGGCCCCAGCTCACAGGGTTAAGCAGGTGTCTGGTCAG
The DNA here is from genome assembly GCA_021461705.1 of Cryptotis parvus. NCBI lineage: Eukaryota > Metazoa > Chordata > Mammalia > Eulipotyphla > Soricidae > Cryptotis > Cryptotis parvus. Next base: position 387,489 of record JAJIBD010021878.1, on the reverse strand, counting down.
CAGGGAGCTAAGTGTGCGGGCTCACGCTCCGCAGAGCCCAACTTGGGTTCGCTTGGTGGGCGCGCGGAGCAATGAGTCCCCAGGCTGCCTGGCCCGGTGTCGCGTCCCGGGAGAGGGATGGCGGCGAACTGCAGCGGGAAACACGAACCGCAACCCTTGCAAAGCCGGGCGCCAGGGGAAGCGCGCAAGACCAGGGGAGTCCGGGCCGCGTTCTGCTCTGGGGTTGCGTCCTGCAGCTCTGGCCACTGCTGGAGACCCACGTGGAAGGGGAGGAAGCAGAGAGACTGGGGTCCCGGGCAAACGGTGGGGAAGCGACCCTCCTCTCTCCGCGTCCCAGTGCAGGAGTCAGGCGAGAAGGTGTGCTAGTTGCGGTGAAAAAAGGCGTCCCGACCGCCACCACTCCTCTCACCCCTAAAGAAATTCTGCTGGGACCTTATGTAGAAGTGAACGGGAGACGCCAGAAAATAAATACACGTGTTGTCTCTTTTGTTTCCCTGCTGGTTGGAATCCGCAGTTAGGCTCTGTTGGGGCTTCTAGGCTATTCATTCCATCGTTCCAAAGGGGCGAGTGGAGTGTAACTGTGGGGATGGGAGGGGCACACCGGATCTCTAGCTACAACCCTCACTTGTCAAGCGCGGCCAAGCCCAGCTGCCCACTCGCTCGATTGAGGAAGCGCCCCCACTTAGAAGGGGGAAAACTCTGCATCACACAAAAGCGACCCCCAACCCCCGCCCTCGCATACTATCCCTGTTTGCCAAGCACCAAGTTCTCCAGCAATATCAACTTGCAGTTGGCAGCCCTCGCTCAGCCTGGGGTGCAGGAGAGGAGTAGAGTGGGGTCTCGGCCGGGCGGGAAGGCTCTGCGCCCCCACTCCTACACACGCGGGTTGGAGTCCAGGGTGCTGGAAGCCGCTGCAGGCGGGAGTCGGCTAGGATAGTGCTGATTTCTCAGGAGAAAAGCGGGGAGAGAGCGCGCCACCGTCTTGCACTTTAGTCGGAAGTGCCCTGTGCGTGTGTATATGTGTGCGCGCGAGTGTGTGTGTGTGTGTGTGTGTGTGTGTGTGTGTGTGCAGGGGGCGGGAAAGAAAGGCCCCTCCGCTGCCCATCATTCCCTTGCACCGGCCAAGTCCTCGCCAAGCTCCGGGCGCATCCTTCCTCCGCCACCCCCTCCCCTTCTTCCTTGAGCTGGGCTCAGTGCGGCGCAGCCAGAGCAGCCAGTGAGAGCCACATCCTGCAAAGGGGTGGGGGTGGGTGGGAGCACCACCGCCCCCCAAAAGGGAAAAAAGGCCCCACCCTGACACGTTTCGCTGTTTGCAAGTCTCTCGCACGCCCCCACACCTCCTCCCCGCTCTTGCGCCCCCACCCCAGCCCGCTGCGCGCACATCAAAGCGCCTCTCCGCCGCGCACAGGGGCCGCGGCTCACTAATGGGATTGCAGGCTGGTGCCTGGCTCCGCCGCTGCCGCCGCCGCCGCTCGCACTGCTGCCGCCGCCGCCGCCCGAGTCCGAGCCCGAGCCCCTGCCAGCCCGCGCCCAAAGCCGCCGCGCCCGGGGGCCGAAACCGCCGCGATGATCCGAATCTTTCCGGATTTCAGCGTGCAGGTGACGGCCGCGGCGGCCGGCGGGCGGCCGCGGGGTGCCGGCCGGAGCGAGCATGGGGAGGGCCGGCGCCGCGGCCAACGGCACCCAGCAGAACGTCCAGGGCATCACCTCCTACCAGCAGCGGTGAGTAGTCCCGCCAGGGCTGGGATACCGCCCTCGCCCCGGGGCTCTGGGGTAGGACTCACTTTGCCTCCAGTTCAGGCTTTACAACGCACATGTACATCTCCAGGGCTCACTTTGCTGTCCCTCATTGTACAGACAGGGAAGAGGGGGTAAATCACAGTTCGAACTGAAAGGCACTTCGTTGCACCGGCGAAGTGAAATCAGACTTTGCCCTGCGCCTAGTTCTTAATTTTGAACCTTCGCCCCGCGTAGACAAGTTGTTGCAGCGAAGTCTTGAGACAACCCACTAGGTGCTTTTGCAAAGTTTAGGATTCCCGTCCCCGTTCAGCGGAACGTTCTTTCTGCCTGTGCTTTTTGCCGATCCGCACTGACGGGCAGCCTGGGGGCCAACTGATCACCGAAGGCTGATTGATCATTTGTTTTCGAATAGAATAGGAACGATTTTTCACGTGTAGCTATAGACTTGCAATTCTACATAATTGTGTTATCATGTCACCTGTTACTACAGGGAAATACAGCATGAAAACCGAGTCTCCCTAGGCGCTGTTAAGTATTCATCTTAAATACATTATAATGCAAATGTGTTAGATTCTGAGATTGGAGTTGTAGGCAAATTCAGAAAGTTAGGCAAGGGGATGAGAAGAAAGTTTTAAAGTTTGCATTTTCCTCAAACGTACTTCTAAATTAAAAAAGGCTTGTGGTATTAAAATAGTAACATGTTCTAGTTCACTTGGGGGGATTTACCACCACCAACCCTAGAAGCCTAAAGTGTTCCTTAAGGACAACTTTCCATGTTACAAGATTTTATTAAAAATATAGTCCAGCAAAATATGCTGAGAAAGACCAACAACGTTGTATGAAGGTAAACTTCCCAATTGTGGACTCAGTCTTATAGGAGGAAGAAAAAAAAACACATGAAAGTGTGAAATTAAATATTTGTGTTTCCCAGATTGCACACGATTAAACATCTGAGAGATTTGCCAATGGCATTTAACTTAAAATATACACAATGCATAATTCAAATAACAGTTCCTATTTTTACCTTGTATTTCAAACTTCATTGATTTGAGAACCTTTGATTTGAACCAACAGTGTTTAAACTGAAAAGGTTACGATAATCTATCACTGCCATATTTTGTGCCTTCTAACCAATGGCCCAGCGACCAGAGCAGATTTTTGCATAATACAGAGTGTTTTCCAAGTTGATGCCCAGGGTTGCAAAAGACTTCACAGACTTCATTATATGTGCTGAGTACTATCGAAGTTTTAAAAAGTCTTAAAAATAACTCAAAAAGAGTTTATTTGTTGTCAGAGTTTTCTTTTAATTGAATTATTTTTGTCTAGTTTTACTCCAGTGATTCTAAGAACCTTTAATACAAAAGATCTGGGATTATCTTTCAAACATAAAGACTAGACAAGAACTAAATTATTCCTATTCATGGTTCAGGTATGTTTTTCTTATTTAAGTTGCTTATTAAATATTTAAATGACAATAGAATCTGGCAGTCACTTTAACTGGAAGTGCAGGCAAAAGCCACAATAAGATGGTCTGACTGTTAAGTCAAAGGTCAGAAATGTCAGATGGCCTTTGGACAATTTCAGAGACCTCCGGGAACTTCAGCTACCCCAGAAGATATAAATCGGACAGAAAGGGTGACTGAATTTTCAGCCTTTAAATCTGCTCTCAAAACATGGGTCCTTTCTGTGGGTCTTTCTAGGGTCACTTTTCCAGCCATCCAGGAGCACCTAGGGAGAGATACTCTTCCTCTGTTCCCCCACTCCAAGTCCAAAGCCAGCCCCGATTGCATCCACCTCCACCTTTGAATTTGTACCTCTTGCTCAACTCTCCAAATCCTTCTGTGGCTCCGAGGATCAATGCTTAAAAAATTAACAATGGGGAAGTTTTCTTTAGCTTGGGGATATATTGCTCCTTTCCTGTGATTTAACTTCTGACATTTGAGTAGTGCCAGCCATGGAAAACGTAGCTTTCCTCATTCAGATGACACCTGTTACTACTTTTAATCGGAGTTAATTTGGGGGGTGGAAGAGTGAGTCATGCAGGGCCTGAAGATTATTGGAGGTTTGTAAAGGAGGGTCTGATCCTAGCTCCCCTAGCCTCTGGCATTATGGCATCAGGAATGCAGCTTACTAGCCTGTTTGAATTTTAGGGGCTATGCAGGGTACACTACTCTTCATTTTGAGACCCGGATGCACTTGCCAAAGTTAATTGTGAACACATCATTTTACCAAGATAAAATGGAGGCATCAGACATTTAGAGAGTCTGATGAGTGAGTGACTGAGGGAACGTGGGGGGGGGGGGGGGGGGAGGGGTTTCAAGCAGAGGATATCTTGGGAAAAAAAACCACTTGTCTCAGTTGTCATCTTTGGGCAGAAATGTCCTAAGCTGACAGTCTAGGAGTCAAAACTTCCCATTGGCAACCCTCCCCCTTACCAGCCTGTGTGTATCTTGTGCTCAACGCTCTCCACTTCAATTCATTTTCAATCACTCTCATCAACTGCTACCTGTAGAGTGTACTCCAGATAGAACTCAAACACGATCATGCAGATTAAACACCTCTGCCACGAAAAACACTTATGTTTCCCAAGTTCTAGCTCTCAGCTGCACTTTACTGGGATGGTAGGATGGAAGGGGATCCACGCAAAGGTCTCCTTTTCCTCGATTTGAAACTGTAAAGCCTACTCGTAGGACTGGTGTTTTCCATCTGGAAATTTTAATTTAGTCAAAGTGGGTAGGTTTAGATTTTCCCGGTTGACACATGACTGACCCTATGTCTGCACTCAAAGCTGCCCACAGCAGGCAGGATGGTGGCAAGAACACTCAGCAGTAAATGGATTCTAGCCGGGCCCTGAACTAAATGAGTGACCTTTCTCTAGGCCTCGCTGAGACCGCTTTGAAATGGGAAGGAAGACTGCGGGGGCTAGCTCCAGAGGTTCTAGCAGCACCTCCAGGTACCTGGAGTCTAGCCAGGAGAAGCCGTTGATCTCACTGCCTGTATACTCCGCGAGAGCCGCCCGGGGCCGAGCTCTGCAGCTCTGCAGGCCGGTGGACAATGCAGATACCCAGGCTCGGTAAACGCTGCCCAGAGGGTTAGAGCCGCCAGATCCCTGAGCCTCTGCGGAGCCCTCTCGGGACTCTGGAAGTCGGCAAGCTGAGCATCTCCCCACTTGGGTTCATTCTCATGGTCCCGATGGCACTCCCAGAGTGCTGTCTTGCTTAACTAGGTGGCCTGCCTCAGGGCCTCCCGTCTGTCCAGTCGGTGTCTCCCCCTTTGGCTGCCACACGACAGCTAAGGAAGTGTTCGAAACTGCAACTGAGTGGCGTTGTTGCTCCGGCAGCCGAGCTTTCCAGTCCCCCAAAGGGGGCGAGAGGGAGGGGAGAGAGGAAAGTGGGGAGGAGAGAATGGGGGGGGGGGAGAGGGAGAGAGAGAGAGAGAGAGAGAGAGAGAGAGAGAGAGAGAGAGAGAGAGAGAGAGAGAGAGTGACAGACAGACAGAGACAGAGAGACAGAGACGCATGCATGCGTGTATGTATGTGTGCGTGTGTCAGCGCGGGCGGGCGGGCACTCTCGGAGCAAAGACGCTGGAAAATGCCCAGAAATACTTTCACAGCGGTCAAGCTGGGAACCCCGCGTGTCCTCCCGTCCCCCGCCCCTCCTGGCCTAGGCCCCGACCGCCCCCCGTCGCGAGGGTGTGTGCCCCACCTGCCACCCGGCGGGCTCCGGGGGGCGTCGGCGAGGGGGACGGGGGGCGTGCGCGCGGTGGCGCGCGGCAGCGAACCTGGAGGCGGCGGGGTGCTGGGCCGGGCTGCCCGCGGGGCTGCGCGGGAGCCTCCCCCGCCGCCGCCGCCGCCGCCGCCTCCCCCTCCACCGCCGCTCGCCCGTCTCCGCGCAGCCGGGCATGTCTCGGGAGCCGGGGCGGCCCGGGCCGCGGGACGCTGCGGCGCATGGACGGCGGCGGCGGCGCCGGGGAGCGAGGGCACGAGAAGGCGCCTGCGGTCGAGGAGGCGGCGCCCCGCGTCAAGAGGCCGCGGCGGAGCGAGGGGCCGGCCGGCCGCCGGCAAGGCGCGGGCCCCGCTACTTTTCCGTAGCTTCCCCGCCGCCACCGCCGCCGCAGCACGGCCGCCTCCACCGCCGCGCCCGGGCCCCGGCCCCGGCCCCGGCCGCCGCTGAGCGCCGCGCACGCCGCACTCACTCCCGCCACCCCACGCACACGCACACCCCCCCTCCCCCACGCCCCCAGCCCGGGAGGGGGAGCGAGGCAAAAAGTAAGAGAGGAAAAAAAATAGCAGGAAGATGGCGCCCACCAAGCCCAGCTTTCAGCAGGATCCTTCCAGGCGAGAACGGTAACACTTTTCTGTTTATTGAACCTGCCGCCGGGCGGCCGCTCCCGCCACTCCCGCCGCCGCCCAGGTGCCGGGGCCCGCGCCGCCACCCGCCTCCTGGGCCGCGAGCCCGCGGGGACCGCTGTGCCGGCCGGCGGGGAGCGCTCGCCGCGGTCCCCGCGCGCATTGTCCGCCAGCGGCTGCAGCGAGCGGGCTCCGGCGGCGGCGGCGACACGCTCTCTGAGCAGTCGCACCTCCTCTGCTCGCTCGGCGAATGGAGTGAGTCGCTGACAAAAAAAAAAAAAAAAGAAAAGAAAAAGAAAAGAAAAAAAGGAAAAATACAAAAAGAAAGAAACGAAAAGCAAAAGAATCAAAAAGGAAAAAAGAAATAAGAGACACAGAAAAGAGATTGGCTGCGGTGTGCCGAGCAGCGGGCGGGGTGGGGGTGCCGGGGATCCCCGGGGCCGCGGCAGGTCCCCTGGCAGCTGCTCTCGAGGAAGGAATGAGGCTGGGGCGGGGGCGGGCGCGGAGGGGAGGGAGGCGGCGGCCGGGGGCGGGGAGCTCGAGCTCGCGCCAGGCCCGGGCGTGGCGCCCAGGGGCGGTCTCCGCGCTGGGCTGCTTAGGCCTCCCCGCTGCCCGCGCCGCGCCCCTCGCCTGGGCAACTTGTAGGTCTCCTGCTTGGCCCTTGGCCCTTTCCCCTTCCCGGGCTCTACACGCTCTCCGGAACCCGCACCCCGTGCCCGAAAACTAGGGGGAGAAAAAAATCAAGCGGGTCCTGAAATCCCGGAGTCAGCCAACAGCGAGGTCCAAGACGTGCGTGCCAACAGTTGGAACATCTCTGCCCCGTTAGTGACTGGGGATGGGTGTTCTTAAAAAGTTCCTGGTGAGCATTGCAGATCCAGGCGGGAGGCAGAGCCGAGCACGTCTGTCTGAAGTTAGTGAAACTGAAGGGATTGGGAAGGGGAGTGCAGATGCAAAATATCCTAAACCGCCTACGTGAGTGGCATTGTTAGATTTCTGAGCGACTAACCCCCATCCCCCACCCCCTACACACACACCGGACGACGTGGCTTTCCCTCCTGCTGTCCACCCAGCCTACTTTGTTTGGAATCCTATTTGCTATTAATTGGCAGCGTTAATGACATTAATTGCATATAGCATATCGGGTTGAGCACGGTGAATGTCTCTTGCTGCCTCCAAAGAGGAAATGCGCAGTAGGAAGTAAGAACCGTCGATCCTGTGGAAAACAAATGCAGTAGAGGCACACTTCCCTCCAGACCCTCCCCAGGCAGCGGCTTTTACTTTCCATCCAGGCCTAAGTGAACTTGAAAAGAGGGAGAGGGAAGTCCTTAGTTAAAGGTTTTAATTACTATTACCTGGGCGGTTTTACTTTGTATACAGGAATATAGCATTTAACCTATAGTTTGCATCCAGAGATGACAGGGAGATTTTCTTGAAAAGACCTTCACTTGGACTGTTTGTATTTTTTCTCTTCTCACAGCCAATTTGTCAGGGTTGAGGTAGGAATTTTGTTAAGTGGGTATAAGTAGACTAGTTCTAGCTCTAGATTAATTATATACACATTCTATACCTGAGACTAAATGATGCATAATCCAGTTTCTCTCAAAGGTGTTAAATATGTGTGACATTAATGATCTGATAACCCACATGGCTAAAATGTGGCTAAATTTTATAAAGAACTCACACTCTGAATAATACCCTTGCAAATAAAGTATTTCTCAGCTTTGTGCAAAGCTTTTAGTAATTACGTCTTATCTACCGTTGGTGATGCATACTTTTTGAAATCAGAAGTTTATAATTTCCTTCCTTCTTTCCTTCCTTCTTTCCTTACTGTCCTCCTGGCCTAACCTGCCTGACTTCTGTTTGTAGTTACTGGGATGGCCCCAGTAATCTCTCTGGCAGAGGCCTATTTGTGTGCCATTTTGGGAATTTCTCTGAGATAGGAATCTTGAAGATAGAATTAATTTCTAGAGGAAACTTCATAGCCTGTGCATGAGCGCGTTCTTTATCACCTGTCTCCATTTGGCATTCGAAGAAGGTAAATCAAAGTGCGCGATTTGTTATTCTGCTCCACTTGAGAGCTGAACTAAATAACACTTGGTCTGAAAGTCTGATTGAAGTTGTAGGAGGATATACTGTATTTAATTTAATGCCCTTTAATAGCATCTTCTTGTTCAGCGAGGATGCTGTCATTTTAAAGGTTGGATCTGAGAAGGTTTAACCTGTAGGGAGAGGGAGGAGTAATAATGAGATAGGGGACTGAAGGAGTGAAATAGAGGAAAGGAAGGAAGGAGTTGCAAATGGAGTGTTGCAAAAGACAGTAACCACAAACTTGGCCCGTTATCCAAACAGTTGTTTTATGCCCAGAGGGTTCACTTGTTATTAGGGGTTTAAATGCTCTTAACACTTTAAGTGTAAACATTACACATATTAGTTGATTTGGTTTTGTAATGAGGAATGGAGTGTTGGATGGTTTGTTCAGGAGGAATTGTTATTCAGTTTCTGGCTCCCCCCATCATTTCACCTTCCTGTGCTCTTAGTTCCTGGAACTTGTTGGATGGTTGTAGTATTTCTTTGTAATGGTTAAACATAAACATTTTTAAAAAAAGATGATTCTCTGTGGACATAGTTTATGTCCTACCCTCCCTTTATTTGGGGGGGAAAAAGTGGCTTCCAAATCATTGATTCAGTGTTCGCTTTAGGTGCATATATACTAAAATTGGAACCAAATCACTGATTTCATGAAAGTGTTTCTGGATACTTTGCTCTTAACTGCTTTCCCAATACACTAGTAATTTTAAAAAAAGAGAAAAATACATCTCACAGAAGCCTGGAGCATTTGTATGGAGTTAAGGTGGTTCCCATGCTGGCACCAGCTGAGCCTGGTTCTATTTCCAGCACCATCTATAACCCCTATGCCCCATCAGGAGTGATCCCTGAGCACAGAGCTAAGACTAAGTCCTGAGTTACTGCTGGGTATGGCCAAAATTAATTTTCTACAATTTCAGTTGTCTTGTTTATGTATGAAATATCTGTTCTAATTATAACAATAATAGAATTTTATTTCTAAGAATGGGTACCAAATCCATCTTAGAAAATGAAGTTGGTGGTTTATTTTATGTCTTTGGTTACACTTGGTACTCCTTAAATTTCTCTGAAATTTAAGGCACATAGAAAGTGCCTCTTGAGACTGTCAGATGGCAAGTTGTATACCATTTGTATTTAAGATAGTTTGAATTTTCCTTAAATTCAAACTGTAGAGTAAATAGTTCTAGTATAGAGTTTTTCCACTCTGCAGATTTTTAGCCAAGAAAATCAGGCGGACATAAGTTTCAGCCACATTAAATGCCCTTACTGGTTTGTAAAGCTCATTCTTATAGCACAATTTAAAAAGTAAAGGAGGTAGCACAGATTTTTCGAAGGTATTTTTTATACTATAAGTTTAAACACAGAGTGATAAATGATGATATGCGTTGTCTAACGCTTGCTTATATATAAATAGCTCCACAAGATTGCTTAAATGATAATTGAAAATATGAAATAGGATGGCCTTCATATCACAAGGCCAAGGGTCTACAAATGGAAAAACTGAAATAATGAAATATTTCCAAGGCAACAGACTGTCAACAAGTACTGTAATGCATGGGCATATCATAGATGCACCGGCGGGATATTAGATCACATAGCTTCAGAGCCAGGAGTTATAATGACCTCTATTATGTGGGATCCTCCCACATTACAATATCCTTTCATATTTCCAATTTCTTATTTATGAATTGGGAGACCTATAGCAATTCCATATCTGTGATAGGCCAATTATTAGATTTGCTACAGTGAGCAAACTTGAATTCAGTGTTTGACGCTTTAATTTTTTTTTGTTACAGGAGATATTTTTAATACATAATGGTAGAATGAAAAAATTTTGATACCTACAGACTATAAAGAGATGGCTCAAAGTACTGGACCCATGCTTTGCATGAGCAAGCCCCAGTATTGATTACTCTGTTACTCTCTCCCCTTGCCCTCCCCACGCATGGCAACATCAGGAGTGCCTGAACAAAGTTTTGGTCCTGGGTCTTTTACATATTCATGAAAAACGAATTTCAATTCTTACCAAAAGTTACATGAAATTAATTTTTGGTTTGTTTTTCGGCCACACTTGGCAGTGCTCAGGGGTTTCTCCTGGCTCTGCGCTTAGGAATCACTCCTGGCAGATTGCTGGGACTATCTGGAATACTGTTATAGAACCCTGATTGGTCATGTGCAAAGCAGGTGTCTTGATGCTGTGTTATTGCTATGGCCCTACAACAATTAGTGTTTTTACTAGCAATGAATTGGTAAGAATTACATTGCTACTTAAATAAAATACACAAACTGGAACTCCTTTGTATTTTTAGTGATAGGAACTTTTATTTTCTCTGAAAATCTTCTACACAATGATTATTCCTGCAGTGGAACTATATGATGGGAATGTTAGAATTTGCATGAAATCGTTTGCTGTGCCACACATCTTTGAAGTTAACTGGCATGCATTTGTTTGCCAATACAAACACTGAAGTCCCAGATCTTGTGTGCTGCCCTTAGGTTTTCTGATGGTGTGTGTTTAAGACCTATTGCTTTATATTTTGTAGGAGATATGTTAAAAACATGATTTCTATCTAAAATTTTCCTAGTTATGTTTTCTCCTATTAACCTACTTAAATGTTAAGACTCAAGTGAAAACCTTTGGGCTATTTTTCTTTTCTGAATTTAATTTTGGTGATCCTGTTTTCTATGTAGAATTCAGTCCCCAAACCTAAAGAAAATTAAGTGCACAGGAGAGCAGAACTAGTCCATTCCTGTTTTCTTTACATTTCAAATTTTTTTCTTTTTTTTTTTTGCTTTTTGGGTCACACCCAGCGATGCTCAGGGGTTTCTCCTGGCTCTGCACTCAGGAATTACTCCTGGCGGTGCTCGGGGGACCATGTGGGATGCCGGGATTGAACCCGGGCCAGCATGAGCTGGCCGCGTGCAAGGCAAACGCCCTACCCGCTGGGCTATCGCTCCGCCCCACATTTCAAATTATTTTTACCCTTTAGTTTTGCCTAATTTTAATTCACTTGAAAGAAACATCTGCATTGCCATTGGCTGAGAATCTACCTTCAGGTGTTTTATAGACTTTCCTTAGCTGCTTACCGTGACTATGACTAAAACTTGGTGGAAGAGTTAATATGTTGAAAGTTTCAGTTGATTAATTGAGTCAATATTAATGTTTAAAATTTAAAATCTACTCAAACTGCTCATAATGTGAAACTTTAAATATTTAAATTCATACTATGATTAGGTAAGAACTTCCAGAATTTGTGGGAAATTCTAGTTATGTTTGTTTTGTATTTAATGATGTTAGTATTTTCATGGTAAATAGTACCCCCTCCCCTTCCCTCACTGAGCAGTGTAGTAAACCAACTGTAACTGAATGGTATTTTTACATCACTGGGCCCCATTAGTGTGAATAGGATGTTTGCACTATTAAGTTTCATAGAACTTGCATAGTTAGACTAATTTGTAGTAACGTTAATAATATTTTAGAGCATAAACAGGACACGGCTTTAAGAGTAATGTGAATGGTACCGTATCTAAAATGAATAGAGCAGTGATAAGATTAAAGTATTCTTGTAGTGATTTAACGTGTGTACATGTTAAAGCGTGTTAACATGTACACATGTTAAAGCACATGTGTACATGTGTACTTGATTTTTAACATGTGTAACATGTACACATGTTAAAGCATGTAATTCTTCAAGTTTCCTTGAAGTTGTATGTATACATCTGTAAAGCATAATGTGTTCATGATGCTATTGGAGTGTTTGAGGTCTTGTGTACAAATTCATGGGAAGCAAGATGGGAGAAATTTGTTATTATGGCCAAATTGTTGGTGACCTCCAACAGTAATTATTGATTGGTTCAAATATTTAGCTTGATTCATTGAATCCCTCTGTAGATCAGAGTGGTGAACTAGGAGAGTTGTGACTAATATTCTCTATAAGAGCAGTTTCTCTGCTTTCAGAATTCCTTTATATTGGACGTCTCCAATATTGAAGTCAGAAAAAGTCTTGGGAATATGAAGTGTTTCTATCTCTTTTGACTTCTTTGCCTCAGTGTTCTCAAGTCAAAGGCATTCAACTTGTAAATCATTGCGGTTATTGGACTATAAAATGATTAGAAGTTTTTGAAGGAAACACAAAGAGGACATATAATATAAAGTTACAACATATTAAAAGATTTGATGGCACTGAAAAACTAAAATGGGTCACATACAATAATAATAATAATAAAATAATAATAATAATACTTAGTGGATACTGCTGTTTTAGGGTCTAAATCAAATGCTTCACAGTAAATTTCTGATTGTTTCCCCACTATATTGAAAGGAAAGCAACTAGGGAAGTGCTAATATTCCTATTTATAGGTGAAAAAATCAAGTTTCACTGTTCTTAGTAAAGGTGTTGGAATTAAGAGATTTAATTCAGCATTGTCTCTATAGAAATGTACCTTACCAACTCTGTGGAGGGACCTACATTTTTGGTCTTTGGAGTTACAAATTTCTTGAGCTGGTGCAAGAGAGTTTCTAGTGCAGAAAGACCATGTACATCTATGCTTCATGGTCCTTCATTAGATTTTTTTGGTCAACTTCAAAAGTTCAACGATTATAAAATTGGAGGAAGAATTTTATATCAATGTGGAAATTAATCTCACAGTACTATATTTTATTGCTGTAATTTTGGCAAGCTCTGTTTCTCTGGTGTGTGTGTGTGTGTGTGTGTGTGTGCGTGTGTGCGTGTGTGCACTTTAGGACACTTTAGGGGGAGATTTTTTGCTTGAGACTATGATGTTCTCAAGTACAACTTTCGCCTCCTGTCACCCATGCTTTGTACCATGCAGTTACCATTTTGTTGGAAGATCAGGGTTAAGGCAGTTCTATTTTGTAATGGTTTTGACACTAAGTGAGTAGAAGCAGCCTCATTGAGCCTTCTGACTAGCGCACTTTAGTATCAAACTATATTCTGGATATCATCTTTTGAAATATATATATATATATATATATATATATATATATATATATATATATATATTTGGAGTCATACAAATTGGCCTCTTGCCAAATTATCTAATATCATAATAAATGACAGCAAACATTTATGTAATACTATGTTCCAAGTAATATCGTAATGATATAAGGTCTTTACATATATTATTACCTCATTTAATTAAAATATAGCATGTTAAAAAGTCCACAATAAATTTATAAAAGATTAATTTCCACCCCCCACACACACTTGTGGCATCTTCAAGATTAGAAAGTCTTCCATAGCATTTTATTTTTCTAATGGAAAGGGATAAAAAAATTATACTTTAGAAAACTTTGTCGCATTCGACTTCATCACTATTGCTCATTGTAGAATGTATGCAAGATTTGATATAGTAGACAAGCATGCCACAACATATTTTAGTTTTCCCAATAGTGAAATATAATATATATACATATACATATTATATATGTATATGGAGTTCCTGGTTTTAAAACAGATAAGAAATGCTTGAGTATTTGAAGTTGAAAGAGCTGTTTTAGCTTGTGTATCTTAAATATTCACTTTTTATTCAGAAATTTTCTTGTTAATATATAGAGTAGGTTGCCTTATAAAATTATTGGAGGGGCTGGAGCGATAGCCCAGCGGGTAGGGCGTTTGCCTTGCACGGCCGGCCTGTGCCGGCCTGGGTTCTATCCCCGGCATCCCATATGGTCCCCGAGCACCGCCAGGAGTAGTTCCTGAGTGCAGAGCCAGGAGAAACCCCTGAGCATTGCCGGGTGTGACCCAAAAAAGCAAAAAAAAAAAATAAATAAATAAATAAATAAATAATAAAATAAAATTATTGGAAAGGGCTCACTTTGGTGTTATGCTAAAATACTGGAGATAAAATATAGTAGTCAAAAGGACATAATAAGTAAAAATATAAACTACAAAATTTAAACTGTCTTTCAGATCATCTTATAAAGAATTATAACTGATCATGGTACTTTATTATTATTACTATGCTAATGCAAATTTAAAGGGCTATGATTTGGGTACCTATGTTGTATATAGCATTAAAGCATAAATGTTTATCACATATTTTGGCAAAAGGTGTCAAATACCATTGTGAGACCTCTTTTAATAAAAGGTCAGTCATTTCAGTGGGATTAACTATTTCAGGTAAAAGGGGATCATTTTATTTTTAAGATTTATTAACGCTTTTTAATATTAAACTGTAATATTGTTTCAGGATCATATTTATGTATTGCTAAATGAAGACTCCCAAGTTACGTATTTCCTTTTTGTAATTTGTGATGCTATAGAAAGGGTTTTTCTCATTCTCAACTTCATTCAGGAAGATTACAGTCTTTATAGGGGAAATTGGAATGATTAAAATTATTTTTTATAATCTTTCTGCTTCTAGAAAGTGGAAATATCAGTAAAGGCTTTAAATAACTGATATTTGTTGCATTGTTGGAATACTTTTGCTTAAAACACAATTTATTCTTCAGATTTTTTTCTGAAAAATATATATTCCATATATATTACTTATATAGAATTTTATTTTATTGTATAACATTATATAGAGTATGCATGATTTATTGCATATATATACTTTTTATAACTTATCCTGTTTGTATTTGTCTTACATACAAGGGAAATGTTATGGGAAAATCATGGGAAAATATTATGAATATAACCTGAGTATATTGTTAATGTCATACTTTAGGCAGAGTTGAATTTACATCCATACAGTTGATTGGTGACTTTTTTTGTTTTGCTAATGCTGTAAGGAAAAGTAGGTTCATCATTTTTTTGCACATTTTTATTGTTCTGTGTAAATGTAATTTGTTAATCCTGTGAAATTTGTCATAGATAAATTTGCTTGGATTATCTTGTCACCACCGTATCTGCATCCTTTTGTTCATTGCTTATTCATAATTTAACAGTCTGGCAGTGAGCCTTTTTGGGATGCTCACAAAAGATATATGACCTCTACCAGCTGCTACTATAACCTGCAGAATGCACAGCAAGACATTAGAAACGTGAGGATTCCTCTACTGATTAAAGTGCTCTTCATTTAAACAGTCTGCTCATAAGAATCTTAGAACTCTTGCTACCAGCAGTTTTGAATTTTTTTTTATTTCTAACAAAATTAGTTCTAACAATTGAATCTTGGTTCATTATGGATTTCTCAGACTGACCAAAGGAAGTTGATGTATTTAATGTTGTTCCTTCTTTGTAGATGAAGACTTTAAAGTTTTGCATTTGGATGGAGGCTTAAAGTTATCCAGAAACGGTTTTATTGGGTAAGGAAGGATGAGAAGACTAAATTCTTCTAATCTTAGAAGAAATGGTTGGTTTAATCCTACTTGAAACCAAGCACTTTACAGTTTATACTCTAAACACCTCATATTATGTAGTATGTGGCAGACATTAAAAATAGAATGTTACTTGAAGTGTAACCACATCTTGAGGTTTTCATTATTCTGAATTAGTTTAGCATATGAATTTATTCTCATTCTCTCTCTCCTCTCTTTCCTCTCGCTCTCTTTCTCTCTCTCTAGAAATCAGCAGATCGGTTTATGAGTAATGGCTAGTTTTTTGCCTCTCTTCTGTGCAGGCATATGATTACAGTTCAAAATAATTCATTGCTAATCCATGCAGTATTGGTTCATCTCCATCACTCTGCTCTGTGATTAGAGCCTCAGGCCTGCTGTCTGGTTTTCCACCCTGATTTTCTTTAACTGCAACCCTTGTTTTAATATAGTTCTGTAGTCACCACTCTCCTACAGTCCCTCTCCATTCCTCATATATATCGATTGCAGTAGATTAATATTTATTTGAGGCTATTTTTCAGACTTTGTGAAAAATGTATTCATTTCTTACCGTGAATCTCCATCTAAGGGGAGGGAGGAGGGGAGATGTGGAACTCACGATGCAACTCTCCTTAGTGTAAAGCAGTTGCTGTTCCAGTCTTGATGCCTTTCCGTGATCAAAGTTTGTGCTTAATATACTAATCAGGATATTCAGTTTCCCTAAAAAATTTCAGACAGATTAAGCACCGGTGTCAACAGTTTAACTCTTTTTTTGTCATAGTTCTAAATGGCATTCTCTGTTTTCTAAGTACACACTATAGTTAGTGCAATAGCTGTCATATTCATTGATCAGCTTGCATTGAATATTTCCAGACAGGTACACAAAGCTATCATTTTCCTTAACATCAGAATTTGCCAATTTTACCAGAAGGTCATCTCACAGATTTTTAAAAGACTTTGTTTCAGATCTCAGTAGTCCTGTGTTCCTTTCAATAATTACTTTCGTTTCATTGTAGCCGTGTGTTTGAAAGTGTAGGTCAATGAGGATGATTGCATTCAGAATTTCATGATCTGTGTAGTGGAACAAATTGAAAGCAAAGCCTGTATCAATCACTGTGAAGGGAGGGTTAATTGTTACCGCTTCTCAAGCCTCTGGACAGATAAACCAGTAATGAAATACTTATTGCTCTGATATGTGAATGCTAAAGGATGAAACAATGGAAACAGAAGCAGTCTTCAGAGATAACCAAGCCGGCAAAGGGAACTGCTGCAAACTATGGAACTGTGCAGAGCATTAACTCTCTTAAAAGTAATATTGTTTTTAGCTTCCTACCCAGCTTTTCTTGGCAGCTTGGGAAAGGATCATATATCAGGTTGCTAAATCCATATAAGAATATAAATGGAAAACTCTATTCAAAATGGAACAAAAAGTACAGTTCTATGCTCTACATGAACTTTGTATATTTCATAAAAAGAATGAGGGAGTTACCTTCCTCATGTTTTTTTTCCTGTAAAAATTCTACCAGTGCTCTGTATGTGTTAAATATTATGCACACTTGACTGAAAATTCCAGATTTTTTAAAAAGATTGTTATGTTGTTTTTGAAGAGATTTTGAAATGGTTTGTCCGTTGTGGACCAAAGCACAGAAGAAATTGTGAAATACATAAAGAAAAAGAAATGGTAAAATAAGAATTAGTGTTGCCAAAGAATCATGATATTAAATACATTTAACCATTTCTTCCATATGAACTTAACATTTAAACATCTGTTAGTTACTTATATGTTGAAATATATGCAAAAATATTTAGCCAAATTGAAGTCTTAGGCCCATGACAATCATCTCAACACAGTGGGTAGTTCTGAAAATTAATGAGAATGATAATACTGTAAAGACTGTTCCAGAGTTTGCCCAAATTCATTATCTAAGACTCTTGTTAAGAACATCTCAAAGAATTTTAACCAGGAAAATATATTAATGGTTGAAAAGCATTTTAAAGCCCTGAATTATAAAAGTATAATAGAATTATATATGCAAGAGCTATAGTTAGCAATACAGATAGTAGGAGATATTACGAAACCATATATTTTCCATAACCTATACTTCTTTGTGCATGGCTTTATCCATAGGTTTTAATTTCATTCGTTATTTTTTGTTTAGGATAATTCTATTTATATAAGGAATTTGGTAGCTAAGAAAGTTATATCCTAACCGTCATTTAAGATTTGAATCAATGAACCACTATCAATATTTTTAATATTTTAGTAAATATTAAAGAATTGTAAATATCAAAGAATTGTTGCCATCTATTTATTTACAGAATGTTGAGTTTTCTAAGATCTTTTTCTGAACACTATTAGTGATTATGCAACACTGAAACAAATACTCTAGTACACACCTTTTATGACCCTTAGTGGTTTTGTATATCATAAATGATTTCTTCAATACCAATGAGATATTTATCTATTTAATAGGCCACACCTGGCAGTGTGTGTGGGTATATCTGTGTGTGTGATTGTGAAGTGGTGGGGAGGAGGAAGAGCAGAGCCTGCCACATGTTAAGCATGTACTCTGCCACTTGGACCACATGCCGAATCCTGAACCAGGACATTGAAACTGCTACTGAAATACACTAGTGCACGCTGGGAGTGCGGTCAGCTGTAGAGTTCATGCTCATGTGTGTCCTGGCCCCACACTAAGTAAAATGTCTTTGGGTATAAATCAGAGATCCCTACAAGTGAAAAAATGTACCAAAGAGTGTCGGATAGTTTTATCCACAACAAAGAGTAGGCAAACCCCCTTAGGTTTCTGTTACTCAGTCACAGATATGTACATAAGACAGGAGCATCTGGTTATGGGGCTTGTTGGGACAGTTCTTGATGACTTTTTGACTTGATTCCTTCCTCTTTGACTGCTTGTAGAAAAGCTAATAATGTTATGAATCCTGGTTGCCACTGTCATTGTCTTAGGATCTTTATGGTAAGTTATATGCTGCACAAACTCTAACCTTTTATAACCTTAGTTTCTTATTTGTATGTTAAGTTACTGGCATTCCCTTTCAGTGACTTGAAATCTATGACTGTGTGATTTGAATGACATGAATATGTAATACAAAATGACAAATTGAAATATAGGGTGTGTTTGTATATACACATATGTATACGTTTATATATTTGCATGGTATTAATGTTTATTAACATTCTTGTTTATACAAATATGAAATACACCAAAGTTTCTAGATAAAA
The DNA here is from genome assembly GCA_021461705.1 of Cryptotis parvus. Classification (NCBI taxonomy): domain Eukaryota; kingdom Metazoa; phylum Chordata; class Mammalia; order Eulipotyphla; family Soricidae; genus Cryptotis; species Cryptotis parvus. Next base: position 368,790 of record JAJIBD010021878.1, on the reverse strand, counting down.
TATGATGTTCATCATGCAGAGTTCAATCGTAAACTAAAGGATAGTTGAATACTTTTCTTCTGTTAAAATGTCTTTGGAAGGAAACTTCTTTGTCGGGGAGCTCCGCCAGGTCCCCAACAATGTCGGGAAGAGAGTTCCCTTCTACCTCCAAAGCCGGCGGGAATGGATGAAGACTCAGGAATCTGATGCAGTTTTAAAAGGGCTTTACTATCACAGATTCCAATATACTATCCAAGAGCAGGGAAAACCTCCAGACTCTGGGTTCCCAGCTAGGTCCCAGCCAGGTATAGGCCAAGATGGCTGCCACCACGTGTTGAGGCCCAACAGAGAATGGAGAGGACAGAGAAGCAAAACACCAAGAGAAGCCTAAATGGAAAAGGGGGGAAAAGAGAGCTTCTTTCTTCTTGCAGCTTATTTTATAGCTAGAAATACGCCCAAACTCCCCAGCCCAGCCCATTTTGGGTTGGGCTATCTAGAGATGAAAATAGGAAAATAGCTCTATAGAAATGTAGCAACTTCAGGAGACCATCTGGCTGTTTACAAGGACCCAGAGCTAATTTAAAGCCTCCTAGCAGAGCTGGGAGAAGCTATAAGCTAAATGTAACTTCCCCTGGCAGGAAGGATCAAATGCCCTCAGGTAATTTCTTTCAGCACCTCACCTAATGTCTTGAGCCAAGATCTGCCTGGAATTGCCTTTATAGGGTAGAGAAGGGGGTTTCTGAGATGGCATGTCTCTGTACCAAAGACTAATACTAATGCCAGTTAAATATTTCTCCAAGCCTTCACAAGAATCTCGTCTACTTCACGGTAGTTTTGTATTTTAGTTGCCTTTGAGTTATCAGGGAGCCATGCTTGCTTGCTTGGAGGCAAACAGCATTTCTGTCTGGTCTAATTACTTAGAGATCCAACGTGGCCAGGCAAATATGCTGGTAAGATCTAGCTAGTCCCACGATGCTTGTGGTAGCATGAGAGAATATTTATACCAGCCAGTACAGAATACATGGTCAGATAAGACTGCCACATTCAGACTACCCCCTATGAAGTGACCTGCAGGAGGCAATCCAGGGCAGATGCAGAGGCCTAGGCTTTTAGGTGTCCTGCAACACTTCTTACTGCAAGAATGTCCAAAGGGACATTGCAGTGGAAGCAATTGACTGTATTAAATTTTATTTTAAAGTGACATACTATGCACATAACTCAATATAACACTAAAGTAAAACCCTAGAAGTGTTTAGTGATAAAAACATTTGTTGGTTAAATTCAATTGAGTCAGTCACCATCTCTGGAAATATTTGAAAACCATATGTTATACTTTAAAGTAGGAAGTCATTAACAATGTAATAATTGATAGACAGGCAAGTGCTTGGGAGAAATAACTTATCCCTGAAAATTTTGTGTGGTACTATGTCATTTATAGGGGAATATATATCTGGAATGTAATATTTACAAAAAATATAATTGTTTATTTCAAAGAACTTTTTTTTTCAAAAAGAGCTTTTAATCTCTCCCCTTTTCTTGTAACTGTGAAGAACCCATGTTGGTAGAGTAGACAGACTTAAAAAATTTATGATTGGATATGGTTTCTTGTTTCTGTTAGACTACTTTTAAAATAGTTGTATCATTTGATCACTTTGAAAACTCCCAATTAGTGATATTTTGTCAGTACTGCAAGTAGGTGTTTTTTTTTTTTTTTTTGGAGGGGTGAATATTTGGACCAGAAGTGTTTAGGGCTATTCCTGCCCTTTTTTTGGCTGAGAAGTGACCCCATTTAGATATTTGGGGTAACATGTGGTTCCCAAGAGGGTCAGCTCTGTGCAAGGTCTTATCTTACCTCCTTACTGTCGCCCTGACCCCTCAAATATATTTTAATGAGAATTACTTTGTCCCAATTTTTGCAAATATTTTATAAATTGTCTATAGGTTAAGAATATTTTGTCCCCTAAACTAATTTTATATTCAGTTGTTCATGATAATTAAAAATATTTATTAAATAGTTTTCTAAAGACACTTTCTCAGAAGGCGACTTTTATAAGTGGGAAAATAATAAAAATATATTGTAGTTTATTGAATTGAACCTTATATAATTATTTTTTTCTCATCAAAAACCCTATTCTTTCAAAGCTAATTTTGGTCAAGTGTTAAGAGTTAATTTTATTACAACAATTTATTATTAGGTGTGACATTTATTTTTATTTTTAAAAAAGAAAGTTGATTGGAGCCAGAGCAATATTACAGTGGGTAGGGCAATTGCCTTGCATGCGGCCGACCTGGGCTCAATCACAGGCATCCCATACGGTCTCCTGAGCACTGGCAGAGGTAATTTCATCAAACAAATTACAAATTTGATTATAAAAAACACATTTTCAGTGATGAGGTTCCTGGGGAGTCTCTCCTATCACACATGTATAATCTGATTGGTTACTTATATAATCCCTCAGAGATACATTTCTCAACACTCTGAGGCATGTTTTCTAAGGAGTTACCATCTCACAATTACAGAGTTATAGAAATAATAATGTTAATTTCTCAAGTTATTGAGTTTGAGAATTGGCAAATATCATGAGCCAGGTTGTAGATTTTCTTTCTAATGGGAATCCCCACTGTGTTAAAGAATAGTTCCCAGTTGAAAAATTATAAATTGCTTTGAAGTATCTACTTAGTGCTGAAATAGAGCTTGAATTTGGGATTTATAGGTGACTGTAGAATTCTTTGAGGAAAGCAGTCCTCAACAATGTTTAGACTTGAGTTGAACCAAGCTCCAGAAGACTACTATATCACCTCTTGCCCACTTCTCCAGTAGGTTTCATCTAACCAAGTCTTGTTACCAGCACAGACATTATGCCAGCTGTGTTTTGCTGTTACTTATTTGTCAGCAGCATCCATTTCATATGTGGTCATAAAAACTTTCAACAACCCTATGTTGCCTCTTCTTTCTTAGATCCGGCTTTTACAACATAGTTTATTGATGATCTTATAGCAACTGGTGGATCTGAGACTCTTCTGAAGTGGCGTATTTATTACCTTTTTATTCAGTAGGATGGGGGCCATGTTTTCCCTGAAAGTCCTTGTTGAGAATATGAAATGTGTGAATTTAGCTTCCTTACAAACTAATAAGTTGTCCTGCCAACTTTTAATGGATGTTGGTTGAAGACAATATATTAATCTTGGATCGGAGATGAAGACAAGTCTAAATTAGAATTATTGGTAGCCAGAGTATCAGTATTTAAAGCAATTCTCTGAGATGAGTTTCCACAAATGATGCAAAGAAGGCCAAATATATTATCGACGTACTTTGTAGATCATGCTACAAGATGAATCTGAGTTTAGCGAGCCCCACATCTTTACATCCGAGAGTAACAATGTCTTCTTTTTGCTTCTAGAGGGAGAGACACTACCTCTAGCCTTTAAGACTATCTTTTGTACAAACAAATTTGAAAACAATCTGGAACAAAGAACAGTTCAGACCTTATGAGCTAGATGTGCAGATCTGTGAGAAATTCACAAAGACTCATCTTTTTACAGAGTTAATCTTATAGAAATCATTATAGAAGAAATGAGATGCTATAGTGGTAAGACAATTCTGTAGTTTAGGGCTTCTCAGTAATGTAACATGTAGTCAACTATTTGGTGGGAAAATGACAAAGTTTCACTTGATCACTTGGCATCCCAATATTCATCGATTTGCTCGAGCGGGCTCCAGTAACATTTCCATTTGACCCTATCACGTGCCAGTGTAGCCCAATGACATCTGGTTGCTTCAGGAATATGAAGAGCCTCAAACCGTTCGTTGAGGGTCTTTATGAAGAAGTCTGATCATCTTGCAGGTGGGCAGCCACGTGATCTTTTGATCACGTGGGATCCTGTGGGATCCAGTTGGTAACGACTCTAGTTCAAATCACGTTACATGTCCAGTCCATCTGATGTTAAATATCAAAATTTCCACACATCAATCATTAGATGTATTACTCCAAGAATTATAGGTTTGTGACTCAGTAATGAATGGGTTCTCAGTAATGAATGGGTTCTTTATAGTGTTATAAACATCTTTACAGTAGATATTTATCCTATTTTGTAAGCTTGTCTTCTTCCTAATTCACTCTACTTAGCCATAAATTTGCACTTATTAAGAGTTCACTTTGTATCTTTACATTATATCATTTAAGTGTTTCCTACATCAGTATGACAGGTTCTGTTAATTTCTCAACTTTATAGATAAAACCAGGGTTGGTAAAGAATTGATCCTGAGACTCAAGCATCTGTCTGTGCTGGTGTCACGCCTGATGGGAATGCCATATGAGGCTAGCGTTGCCAGGCTAGCTTTCTGTTTCACTCTGCCTACAGCAGAAGCCCTTTTCCCACTTGTTTGCATGCATCATGCTCTTTCCCCCTTTCTTTTGCCCTACTCCTCACCTCAGAATGGAGCGAGTTGATATTTCAAATCTCTTATATATTTAATACTCATCACAAACTTACAGGTAAATCATTACCTTTCTTAGCTTCTGATTTTATAGCACCTATCTCTGTAAAGCTACCAAGTCAGATAAAAGTTTGCAGATTACACCTACCATTATGTTAATAATTATCATGAGTTTATCATCTTGTTTAGCAAGTTATAATGTGCAGTACTATTTCAGCCTGTATCTTTTGTCAACATATTCAGTTATGAGTAGATTTGCAGTTATTGAATTACTGTGTCATGGGTTATAATGTATTCCTTTTTTCCATTTAGCATAACATTTCACTTTAGTATGTGCCATAGTTTGTTCATGTAGCTCGCTTATAGGGTGGTTTGAGCAATTTGCGGCTTCTGTTATAAACTAGGCGTTTACCTCCACTCAGCGCCGGATTGATGATTTGGAAATTTGCTTTTTCCCTTTCCAGTCTTTCAGCCAAATTTATACCACGGTAGAATTTAGCAATTATATATTAATATAATTTAATGAAAATTCATTATAAAGATAATGTTTAGCAACTAATGAAATTGCCCCGACTCAGCAGTTCTCTGTTGGATACCTTCTATTACCGTTCTTTGCAGTGAGACTGCTCACGTCAGTCACAAAGCTGAAGGTCATGCAAAGATATCTTGAAGAGGTGACAATGTAATATAGGAATTGGCTGTGTATTGAAGCAGGTCATAGTTCATCATCGGAATCTACTGTTAAAATTTTGAATATCTGTAATCTTAAACTACAATGATAGGTGACAAAAATAAATATATTTTCTTGATACTTGTTCAAAGAGATTGTTATCATCTCTTTGGGAGGGAAAGACTATTTCTTTGATTTTAAACATACTGTGGAGAAACACACTCCTGCAACAGAGTTTGTAAATGAATGATGACGTGAATTCCACTTCTAGTTCTGCCTATTTCATATATAATTTGTAAACTATTGCTACTTCTTGAGTACTTTGGGTATATTCTGGATTGTTTTTTCTGGGTCACATCCAGCAATGCCCAGGGGTTACTCCTGGCTTTGCACTCAGGAATTACTCCTGGTGGTGCTCGGGGACTATAATGGGATGGCAGCGATTGAGCCCGGGTTGGCCGCATGCAAGGCGAATTTCCTACCTGCTGTACTATTGCTCCAGCCCCTCTTTTAGATTTCAAAGCTGCATTATTCACACGTTTATTCTTGGTTTCCTGAAGATACTATCCCTGTAACACCACAGTGTACTGTTGTAGGTTTAAAATATGTAAAAACACTGCTAAGCATTAGACCAAGAAGATCAAATATACCATTGATAGTGTCTTTATTTCGAATGATACCATCAAAAGGATGAATTCTGGAACAATGAAATATTTCCAATTAGAATCATATTAAACCCATTTTATAGTCAATTATAGTTACATAAAATTTGAATTTCATTAATTATGTATTTCACAGAATTGTACCTATAATAATTTAGGTTGATTAGACCAAAATTAGAAAATTCAATCATGTAAAATACAACAGGTTACAAAGAGCGCTGACATTTTTCTAGAGATTTCCCTCCTGGTAGCACAATTCAACCATGCCATGGTGTTATGTACAAGAAAGCTTTTGCCCAGTAAATCTAGTTTAAAGGTGATGTATAGTTATGATTAATTGAGCCTTTTGTTATGAGTGATGATCATTGCTACTTTTATACAAACTAGTAAAGCTGTGAAACCTGATAAGCTTACTTGAGATTAATATTTAGAAATAACTTAAATAATTAATGACCTTAGTGAAAGAATGGATCTGTAGTTCAAATATACTTAATTCTTTTCACTCTTTAACATTGCTTACTTTTTCCAAATTTTAGTCTGTAGTCACTCATTTTGCCTCTAGTGACATATTAAAGTATCTTGGCATATGAATAAAATTTAACTGTACTTATTAATATATAGCAAGTTCATTGTTATTTTATTTACTTTTTTATTATTAGTGACAAGAACATTTTTTAATATGTCTTTTGTCCTTTGGATTTATTTTTGAGTTAAGTTTGTTTTTTCACCTCTTCTCCCGTTTATTTTATGGACTGGGTTGGAATGTATTTTTCTTGTAAAATTCTACCAGTGCTTTACATGACCTTAGAGAAAGAATGGATCTGTGGTTCAAATATACTTAATTCTTTTCACTCTTTAACATTGCTTACTTTTTCCAAATTTTAGTCTGTAGTCACTCTTTGCCTCCAGTGACATATTTAGATATCTTGGCATATGAATAAAATTTAACTATACTTATTAATATATGGCAAGTTTCTGTGAAGTGGTAGTTCATTGTTATTTTATTTAATAGCTAAGATATTAACCCATTAGCAGGCAAGTGGTTGTTCTATCTAATTGCTCATTTTGTCTCCTGGTTTTGAGTTTCTCTTGAAATCTTTACATTACTTAAATCTTTTTATGCTTTCTGTATCTCAGAAAGCACAAATCTCTTACTCATAGACATGGCCTAAATTCTTACAAGATATCCCTGTAATTAAAATGTGTGTGTGTGCATGCACACATACGTATCTGTGTAAGTGTATGTGTGCATGCATGGTGTGCTTAAATTTTAAGAATCCCAAAAATGAAAATGAATGTGTTTTATAATATTAAAGATAGACTGTTGAAGTAAGTTTACCTGTCAGAAAACTGTGTACGTTTGCATGAGTAAATACTTTATGTACTTAGTTTCTATTATCAATTATTTTATGTTTGGCATGTTGCTTGAATTGTGTTCAAGTTTTCGGTAGACAGAGACTTCTGTGTGTGTGGAAGTGGAGGAATGAACCTGCTCATTTAGAGTTCCCATGAATATGCACATGGACTAGTTGTAGAAGCTCTGGATTCACTTCATTTCCCTGATAACAGCAATACTATATTTGTGGAAATTCCTGAGAATTTTCAGGTATTCTGAAGAGAAAAACCCTATGTGTCAAGTTTATTGAGTAGTAAATATGAATGTAATGTGCGATTGAGAGTCTTTTTTAGGTCCACATATACTCCACTAGAAAGGTTTTGATGAGTGAAGCCAGATTGCTTACAAACATTCAGAAGCATGTTATGAACTTTGTGTAAGAGCCATATTATGGTAATGTTCCATGTGATTTTTCCATTCACGTGCTTTGTGTGATTAATTATTGAGTTAAGCAGAATATATAGCTCTTATCCTTAGAATGTGTCAGACTTTGGACAAATAAAGATCACTTGATCACTTGACATCCCGTTATTGTTATTTATCAATTTGCTCGAGTGGGCACCAGTAACATTTCCATTTGACCCTATCACGTGCCAGTATAGCCCAATGGCATCTGGTTGCTTCAGGAATATGAACAGCCTCAAACCATTCGTTCAGGGTCTTGACTTAAAGATAAGGTGAACATATTGGTTACATGTTAGTAAGTGTTCATAAGTAAAGTCTTTAAAAAGTAGATCATCCAAGGGGTTTCCTTATATTTTAAATTTATTTGTATTTTTATATTTTTTCATTGATGAATATTCTTTGTATTCTTTAGAAGTGCTAGTGAAACAGAAAAGGCAACAGTCCTTAAATTAGTCATGGAGAAACCTACTTTATTATGTGTTTATATCCTTGAATATTTCTTGGAACAGGATACTAATAAAAAGTAAGACCCCAAATTTAATAAAAGAATCTATTCAAATACAAATGAAAAGTAAAGAGACATATTTCTTCTTACTCCTTAAAAGTAATTGAATGAGTTACTTAAATGAATCAGGAAGAAAACCCCAGAAGAAATGGCAAATCACTAACTTTCTAAGAAGGAGGGCAGTTATCTTATGTATGATTATAATTTTTTACTAATTTGGAACTATAAATGTTTATACTCCTAATTCTGTTGATTAGTTGAATATAGCCATATATTTTGGGGGGAACAAGGGGAAGTTAACATTAACATTACTTGGATTTCTTACTAGAAAATTAAATCTTTTCTTATCCATGAATTTCACTCACATTGTGTGCAAACTTAAATGTTTGTTTTTGTGGGATTAGGACAGGCAAATGGCTCATGTAAAATGAGGTAGTAATCCTTAAGACATAAGAGATGCAACCCTTGGAGGACAGCTTCATGTCATCGTAAGAACTCTGAGAGCAGTGTCTTGTGTTTTTGGTTGTTGTGTTTCCTTCCCTCCAGCATATGTGTTTACACATATTCACCAACCTCTGGAAGTATTTAGAGAAATGTTTGTGCTGCTTAATTCCCCACGTAAATGGTAATTTCATGGCAGTTCCTGAAGTAAACATTTATAAATTTCAAAATATTTTCTGACTCTTTCCATTACAGAAACAAATATTTATAACTCAAAGTAATATTTCACCAGTAATTTGAAACTTAATAACATTTATATGAAAACTGTGAATTCATATTTGATTGTAGTGCTGCCATCATATATTGGTTCTGCTCTCCTTCACACCCAATCTGCATCACGTATTGTGATTTATTGCTCCTTACCTCAAATTGGGGATGCCTCTTGGTCATGTCATTCATAGTGTGAACGTTATCTGATATCTATACAGCCACACTAAGAGCCTTCATCTTTTTGATCATTTCTACCATTGCAATGATGAAAGTGCTGCACTTTGGAACTCTTAACGCAATGAATGAGCTGAAATTTTTACATACTGTCACTGTTACTGTCTTCCTGTTCATCTGGATTTGCTTGAGCAGGCACCAGTAACATCTCCATATGACCTGTCTCATGCAGGTAGAGCCCAAGGGAACATGCTTGCTCCAGGAACATAAAGAGCCTCAAATCATTCCATCAGGTCATGGGAATGAGGTCTATAATTGTTACTGGTATCTGGCATATCAAATACGACACGGGTAGCTTGCCAGGCTCTGCTGTGCGGGTAGCATACTCTTGTAGTCATCTCAAAATCCAGCATTTATTGATGAACCAAGCGGCCGCTTGCGCGCGCGAGCCGAGCTGTGATAGGCTGGTCTGCTGGGTGGAGTTCTGACTAGGGGGAAGTCCGGATGTGGAAAATGGAGGTCTTCATGGAGTGGGGGGGTCGTCTGGCTTGTTGTTAGGCTCTGCTGGGGTGGCGGGCCAGGGCTAGAACCTGCCATCCCTCCCGGCACCTCATGAGCGGCTGGGCACAGTGAGAGCCAGTAGCAGCTCTGCCCCATGTCTGTCTCTGGATCAGCATACCTGGGCCAGATTAAAAAAGACTGCAGCAGGATGGATCTCGATGAGCTGGGCTGTAATAGGATGGTCTGCTGGGTGGAGTTCTGACGAGGAGGAAGTCCGGATGTGGAAAATGAAGGTCCTCATGGAGTGAATTTTTACATACATCATATCTATTTCTGTACAAACCCTCCGAAAAGAGTTCACATACCCATTTTACAGCAAGTAATCAAGTCTCTGGCAATCATTTGTGACTTACTTAGTTTCTCCTAAGAAGTTGCGTTTAGTGTCAGTTGAAAAATAAAAGTAAAGGGGGTGCCTAGAGGATAAAATATAGATCACATGATATCAGTTATCTAAATGTAATATGAATTACAGTCCTGTTAAATACATGCTCACATAAATCCTCTATAAGAATTTCCTTCTTTTCCAAAAAAATAGCCTTGTACTTTTTGTTGTTATTTTGTTTTGTGTTTAGCACCACACCTTGTGCTCAGAGCTTACTATTGACTCTGTGCTTAGGGATCATTCCTAGTGGTGTTTAGGGGACCATGGTAAGGTGCCAGCGATTTAACTTGGGGTGGCCGTGTAGGGGCAAAGCTACCCAGTGCACTGTCTCACCAACCCTTAAAAATATAACTTTAAATTATCTCTTTGTTTTGGGGGTCCACACCCGGCAATACTCAGGGATTACTTCCAACAGTGTTTGAGCCTGTGCCAAAGCTTAGACTAGGGTTTGTTGCATGCAGAGCAAGCATCTTCCCCCACTTCTTCAGCTCCCTTTATAGTAATTTTCATTTGCAGTTATTTAGTCAAAAGAAATAAGTAAGGAGTAAAGCAAACGGAATGAACAGTATTTACTATGGTGGCATGTTGCTTCTTAATGTCAGTGAGAAGCTGTGTCTTCGTTGGAGTTTAGGGCCTTGTGCCAAGGGAGGGAAAGGACATTATGGAAATGAGATACTATAAAGAGAATGCCAGCAATGAGAGCTGGTTGGTGAGTATTGGCTTGAATGGAGAAATCTTAAATAAATACATTTATTATTTGAGTTAACCATAGGAATTCTAAACAATACTAACATTACTGACGTCTTTCAAACTGCAAGTAAAGCATTGGCATAGAGGTAAAACTCGACATAGCATTGGATAAATCATTAATAAGTAATACAAAACACAGCTTAATAGCAAGAGTTTGTGGTTATAAATAGAATTATTTCAGGGGGCACGTATCAATAAGAAATTGATCAGAACATGATATTAAATCTAGGAGTATACTAAGGTTTAATAATTTGTATCATTATTTAGTTTTGGTTTGGGGGCTCATATCTGCAGTGTTCAGGGATTAATCTGGGTTATGTCCTCAGAGTTCACTCCTGGTGTGGCTCAGAGGAACATTTGTGGTCCTGGGGAATCACAACCCAGGTTGTCAGTATGCAAGGCAAGTGCCTTACCACTGTACGATCTCGCCTACAAAATAACATAATTCTAGTTTACATTCATAATTCTAGTTTTTATTTTTTTAAATTCATCTCACAATTTCCTGTTGAAATCAGCGCTATCCAGTGACTTCTTGTAGGAGGTAGGTGATAATAGTGAAAAAATTTGGATAGCAGTTAATGATAAAAATGACCCTTTGATGCAGACAGAAGCTACATTAAAGATGCAGACAGCTCTCCATAGGAGAGAAAGTCGGTGGGTAAGGTACTTGCCTTGCTTACTGAGGACCTGGGCTTGATCCTTCCATCGCAAGAGTGATCCCTGGGTATAATGATAGGAGTAAGTTTTTAGCAACACTGGGTGGGGCTCAACACCATCCCCTCCCCCCCCATGCAAGTAGTTCTACATGCAACTAAATGTGCTAAAACAGGTCTTTACTGTAAGATGCTTGTTGTAGCTATCTTTCAGATTTAAGTACAGAGTAATGTTTGACAAAAGGAGCTTTGCCAAGTGGAAAGAAGACAGTAGATAAGGGCATTACATTGAGGTAATGAGCTATTAAAAAACAATGGAATAGGCTGCTCCAGAGCATTTCATGAAAGGCAAAAGGAAGAGAAACTTTGAAGTTGGATTCTAATGGCCTTTATAGAATTATCACCTTTTACCTTGATGAAGAGCACAAGAGGATGGCATTGAATGGGTAGAGCTTATGTAGTTGACTTTGAGTGGGTGGTCGGAATGTCACCCAGACTTACTGACTTGTCCCTGCTGCCTTTTTCCCCTGGAAGGATAGGCATAGAGACAGAAGTGTCAGCACTCTGACCGACTTTGAAGTAAGATAGAATTGGGCACCCATTTTAGCTTTTGGATTAATTTTAGATTTGAAACAAACCAGTTTTTGCTATTTCAATGAGAACATAGGTTAATAATTAAGTGAGATAATTGATAGGAAAAACTTTTGTATGTTGTAACATGTTCTCTTGCAAATCCAAATCATATGATGACTGCATGACACAAATATTCCTGTTGCTTTAGGAGTTTTGTTATTATGACAAAGAAAATTTACTGGGAGAAGCTATTGTTTGGGCTTAATTAATGGAAGACTCGGATTTTATTCCCTGTTTTTCCCCAGTATACCTTAAAATTATGTGGAATATCAATTATTTTGTCTTTATTAAAATGCAAACTTCAAAGTGATCAATATAAAAATAATGATCAGAATATGTACAAAGAAGTAGTTATTTCCAAAATAATATTGAACCCAACTGAACATTTTTCTTTAGATCTTTGTTTCATTCCTCACTGAAAATGAGAATTAAATGAGTACATGCTTTATTCTGGAGTCTGAGATAGGAATGGTCTATACAATACTTATTTTAATTCATTCCTGTAGATAGATATTAGTGTTACTATTTTATAAATATAAGATTCCACAGTTCAGATAATGTAAGTAAATTGCCTCTGATCACAAAACTAGTAAATTTTACAGCCAGTCCTTCAGGCCAGGTCTCCTGGATCCACACTCTAGGTTTCTGTCTGATTTAATATATATCTTATGGCAAATGTACTTGACTTCCCAGATCCCTTCCCCATGCCAACTATTTTGACTATTAAGTTAAAATAAATCTGTTTTTACATATTTGCATTATCATACTTGGAAACAAGAGGAAGAAGTACCTCAATGATGATATTTAAAACTCTATAAAAGTAGGAGAAACTGAAATTTGAATAGAAGTAACTTTTATAGATTAGGTATCCTATACAAAGCAAACCTGTGTTTTCATTTTTCATTTTATTAAATTTATTGTTATTTTCTTAGTGGTACTGAGAGTGTACCACCTACATGGCAGAGCCTGGCAAGCTACCCGTGTTGTATTTGATATGCCAAAAACCAGTAACAATTATAGACCTCATTCCCATGTCCTGAAGGAATGGTTTGAGGGTCTTCCTGTTCCTGGAGCGAGCAGAAGCCCTCGGGCTACACTTGCTTGTGACAGGACGTAAGGAGATGTTACTGGTGCCTGCTCGAGCAAATCGATTTATAGGTCATAATAGCAAAAATTCTAGCCTGTTGAAAATGAAAGGTGAGTAAATAAAAATGTTACTTTCAGCAATATTTTTATATTTGTTTATATATATAGCTTAACTATGTAGTGTTAGAACTATATATTGAGATCTTAGAACATTATATAGAGTATGGCTTTTTTAAGTTGTATTTTAGCAAACAATAAAAAATTGAAAAGAATCTGTGCCAGCCTCTACTCACTCCTGATGATTGCTGAAGTGTTAGGATCTTCTGGGCTTGTTTCGTTCATCCATTCTTTGCTTTTCTCCTAACATGGGTTTCCCCAAAGTTTTAATTTTGATACTTATCCAGGTTATATTAGATTAGGGCCACCTTATATACAGCTGTTGAGTCCCAACATGGAAGGCTGCATTCTGAGGCACTGGGGACTAGTAATTCAATAGGATTCCCCACCCCATGTTGGAAAGATAATCCTCCCCAGAAATTACAATCTGGAGACCCCTTCCTGTGTGTGGGGATCATGCTTTAGACTTTCATGTTTGGTTTTGGCCACATTCAAGGTACTCAGGGCTTACTCTGGCTCTGTACTAAGGGATCATTCCTGGTAGGACTCAGAGAACCATATAGGGTGCTGAGATTGAACCAGGAGTAAGCTGCAAGCAAGACGGACACTCTACTCACCTTACTATTGTTTTGGCCCCAGAGCTTCATACTTTTGTGAAAAGTAACTGTGCTTTTCTTGATAGTCTTTTTTTTTCTTTTTGGGTCACACCTGGCAATGCTCAGGGGTTACTCCTGGCTGTTTGCTCAGGAATTACTCCTGGCGGTGCTCAGGTGACCATATGGGATGCTGCGGATCGAACCTGGATTGGCCGCGTGCAAGGCAAACGCCCTACCCACTGGGCTATCGCTCCGGCCCCTTTTCTTGATAGTCTTACTTTTTTTTTTTGCATCATCTCTAACCACAAAAAGATAGTATTTGTTAAACTCTCTTTTAATAAAATGGGTACGTTTAAACAAATATAAATGGAAAGCATGTATCATGTTTCTTTAGTTTCTTGTGGGGCAATATTTATTAAAAAGACTTTATAGGGTAAAAATAAAAAACAGCAATATTCATAACTTACACAGGCAAATTTGAAGAAGTTATATTTTGGTAGCTCCATTTTGGATTCTATTTTAATGTTCAAACATGGATCTTTCTCTCATTGAATGACTAATATCTATGGAAACAATTCTGTAATCTATTTTCCCAGTTTGTGCATATTGTAATGAAGTCCATGATCTTGGTTTCTAAAATTTTCATTACTAAGACTCAAGTTATTATGTTCCTTCTAAACTCATTTTGAAGTGTTTTCACCTCATAAGCAGCATTTATTAAGATGCATTGAAGTCTTGTCCTTCCTGATTAGTGATAGATGTCTACCAGGGAGACACTTGATCAGCCAGTGATATCCTGTCTAGTTAAGAACTGTGAGTATAATACTAGTTAAAATGAAAGAAATGTCATGTTTTCATTACCTTGTTAAGACTTAGTAATGGAGATAAAGCTTTACTTAGCTGTAAAACACATACACACAAGTACACACACACACACACACACATATCTGCCTATTTTGCTGAAATCTGCAGCATGAAAGAACAGCTAAATTAAATTCCTTGTAATCACATTTTGGTTTTAATTAGAGCCTTCACTCCCATAATTACAGATGGTTGCCAAATTTCAAATGACCCATAATAAATCCAGTAGGTTGCCCCTGTTCACCCATTGCTCTGTTACTAAAATTCCTGCTGTGTCTTACTGTAGGGAAAGAGGGAAAAAGCTTTGCTTTATCATCATAGTACAGCCTTTATCTTTTTTAGGGAATAAAGTTATTTCAAAAGGTTGTTGAGAAATGTTATCTGGGAATGGGAAATGATAGAATGAAATGGTAGAAGAAGTGGGTGGGACTAGCTGACATCCAAAGTTGACTCATTAAAGACTTGTTTGCTCATAAGAAATCCCCTCCAACACAATGAAACGCAGTTGCTCTGCTTTGCTTGCAGTGTTCCCATGAATGGGCTGGAAGCTGCACAGTGTAGCACAGGGTGACTACTTAGTCTTTTTTCCCAGGTGTCTGCTTCCAGAAAGCACCAGTGCAAATTAGTTTGATCACATTTCTTTCTTGCTTATCGTGCTTATGAAGTTTGCTTGGTCTGTTAGGGTAGGGAAGGGGATGTTTTGATGATAGGAATAGGGATCCTCCTGTGATACAGAAAGGGAAATGGTTATTAAGGTTTCAGTAAAGGCACTGTTAGCTTAGTCTCCAGAAGAGAAATCACTATAGAAAGGAACGATCCTAAAAACACATTCATCTGCTTGAAGTTTTTCATTAAACTAAGTTTATACTTAAACCTGAATGGAATATGAGTGGAGTTGATGTCTTCATAACATTAAAAAATTATTATCTTACTATTCAGATTGGCAACATTTAGGTTATAATTCATTTTAGTAGCATGATTTATAGTACTGATAACAGCAGGGTTTTATGCAAAAAAAAAATTCACACCATGCTCTCCACCAAGTATCAGCTTCCCTGCCCTGAATGGCCCAGTGTGCTTTTCCACCCTCTCCTATCCCGCATCCTCCTACAGTGATATGCTTCCTAGGAAGGACCAGTGTTCAGTTTTAGTTGCCTTTGAATTTCTTTTACTATATTGCTTTATGTTTCTTTTCCTCTCCTTCTGACTCACTTAGTATGGTACTCTCCAGATCCATCCATGTAACAGCAAAGTGCATGGTTTTGTCTTCTCATATAGCTAAGTAGTATTCTGTAGTGTATATGTGCCATAGGTTATTTATCCTGTTACCTGTTGTTGAACACAGGGGTAGTTTTCATATTTTTGGCTATTGTGAATAGTGCTGCATCGAACATAGGAATGCAGATGGCTTTTCTGCTGTGTTTTTGGGCCCTTTGGCTAAATGCCAAGAAGTGGAATTGTTGAATTATACGGGAAGTCAATTCCTAGCTTTTTTTCTGAGAAGCATACAGTTATTTATAATAAAAAATAACTTTTCAAAACCTGACTTTTGAAAAGTCAGGTTTTTTTAAAATAAAAATGTGCTTCCAGAATTTTTTTTTGTTTGGAATTTCTTGTAAATGAAACTATGTCTTTAGTTTTACTAGTGTTTTGGAATTTGACTGTGATTTATATAGAAAGAATACCTGGAATCAGATATTCCTTTTAGGTGATGAAATAGGTCATAGGGCATAACTAAGTGTATGTATTTATAGTACTATTTTCTTTTTTGTTTTAAATTTTTTATTATACCACCATGAGACATACAATTACAAAGGTATTCATAATTAGTTCTTGGTAATACAGTATTCCAGCACCCATTCCTCTACCAGTGCCCCATTCCCATATATTTCTAGTATTATTTTCTATAATGAAAATCTCTATGGAAATCAGAACTCCTTTGGTTCAGATTCATTACGAGACACACGAGTAGAGTGAGGTTGAGGAATAAATGAGTAAATGTTAATATAGAGTGTAAAAATTTTTTATACAGGAGTCATTTAATCTGCTCAAGCAGATGCCCTTGGGCTCTACTAGCATAAGACAGGACATATGGAGATGTTACTGGTGCCCGCTCAAGCAAATTGATGACGAACGAGAAGATAGTGATAGTGATAGTCATTTAAGCGATATTTGTAAGCTAAATTATTCTGATAAAGTGACAATAAAGGTTATGCTTTATTTTCAATAAACTCAATATTAAATGGAGGACTTTACAATTGTAATCACTCTGCCAACTTTTTTGAGGAGCCAAGATAAATCAAACAGAATTGTACCCTCAAAGAGTTTACTTTCTATTGGGGAAATTCAGAATATTGACATCAACATATAAAACATCAGGTGAACCACAAATAAGATATAGATGAATCAATATTTGTTTAGAAGAATAAGAGGAATCCAGGTGATTCCTGACATTTGAATTTAAATTTGTAAAGGTGATGAAGAAAAAGAAGGTGTTTGTCACTAATGGATGTTTTCTATTACAGATATAGAAAAGTTGGATAATAGTGGCTTATCAAAGGTAACTCTGGGGAGTGGGGCGGTTTGGGCCACACAGAGTGCAGAGCTTACTCCTGGCTCTGCATTCAGGGGGTTACTCCAGGTGGTACTTGGAGGATCAGATATTCTGGGGAATGAATGGGAGTCAGTCACATGCATAAATTAGTGCCTCAATCCCTATTCTATCTCTTAAGGTTTTTTTTTTTTTTTGTGGAATGTGGAGTGTGTGTGTGGGGGGGGGGGCACACACTCAGTGAAGCTCCGGAGGGAGAGGGAAGAGAAAAGGTTCTTGCAAAAGCCCTAAATCAAAATCTGTTTTACAGAATATCAGATCAAGAGCCTGTGACGTCTCTTGACTCTCTTATTAGGTCAGCACTACTGTATTTCACTGCATAATGGTCATACTCTGGTTTTCTGTGTTCTATCAAGAGTTTAAAGTAGTGTGAAAACTCACCATACAAGAGCAACAAAATAAGCACAGAAGAGCAAACTAAGGAGATCTTCTTTATTGTTGCCAATGAAATCATTTTCAGAATTTTAGTAGATAAGTAATAATGATTTTTAGAACTGTCTTTGCTTAGGGAGTGATATTGGTGTAAAAGTTTGGCGCTGTATCATTGTCAAATGTTTAACATAAACATTATTATGAGCTTTTGAACTGGTAGAGATAACTGAATAAATAACTTTCCACCTCCAAACCAAGTCATTTAAGACTACCTATTGATACATAAATCTCTTACATCACTTGAGAAAATATATTTTGTTTCTCTATCAAGCTCCAAGAAGATTTAAATACAAGAGCTAGTGAAGGAGACGTGACGGCTTAGAGATTCTTCTTAGAGGAATAACATAAAAACAGTAGCTCTATGCATTTAAAAATTTTAGTGGTACTGGGGAGGGGCCCTAAGGTCTTCCCATGTGTGTCTATGGAAGTCTTCTGAACCATAGCGTCACCCCAGTGTCTTCATTTAAAAGCATTCCTCCTCAGAAAGATGACTTTGTGTGTGTGTGTGTGCACGTGCATGCATGTGTGTGTGAGAGAGAGAGTGAGAGAGAGAGAGTGAGAGAGAGTGAGAGAGAGAGAGAGAAAGAGAGAGAGAGAGAGAGAGAGAGAGAGAGAGACCTCCAACTTTAGTCATTTTCTTCTTCTGACATTGTTAGAAACCAGAAACTGGGAGGAGCAGACTGATTGGTTACAAGCTTTAATGGGCACAAACCCCCGGAACTTGAAAAACATAAAAATGTGTAGGTCTGATGCCGTCAAAGCAGAGACTAGGATGTGTAGTCTTTCCCCTGTCTGTTCACATCCCCCTCAGTTCATGAGAAGCTGGCATGTGCCCTAGAGAGAGGAGGCGGCCAGGAAAGAGGATGGCTTTCACATCAGGGTCTGTGGATCTCACCTATCGCCTTCCTGTAGAGCAGGGTTTACCACAGTGAAATGTGCACCTTCTAGATGGTTGTTTGAAAGATATTTGATTCAGAAAGGAAGTGTGGAAGCCTATTTTCACATTCTCTTTAAACTTTGCCTTTTTAGGAGAGGGGTATGGACATGCCCAGTGGTGCTCAGGGTTTGCTCCTGGCTTAGGGATCACTCTTTGCAGTGTTTGGGACATCATATTGCATGATGACCATCAAACCAAGGTCAGCTGCATGCCAGGTGCTTGCATGCCAACCGAACTCGTGTACTAGTTCTCTGGCCCTTACTTTGCTTCTTAGATTTATTTCTTATTTGTGTTTTATAGTGGGTACATGTCTATCTATTTGTAATTTTTAAATATATACTTAGGTATATATTAATGATCCAACATTGAAAATGTTTTCCTAGTAGTGGTGCATAATCAAAGAAGTTTGGAGATCATTGCTCTAAATGATTTATAAGGCAAAAATCCATACCCCCTTTGTCCTTTTGCGAGAGTTTATTGTTCCTTAATTGTTTTTCATTTAGATATCGACATTAGTCAGTGCTGCTTTTATTAGTTTATACATACTCACAGAGCAAAGCCACAGAGTGAGAGGAAGAAAGTGCTTTTACAATTTATGTCTGGTAGACATATTTGTGTGTTCAGGTTAATTATCTGATCTGACACCTTTATTTAAACAAGCCCTCTACTAAGCAGTCTGAAGTAAAGAATAGAAGTAACTGCTCATCAGTTGAAGGCATCACTCCCACCATATTTTGGTTGCATGCTGCGGTCTCAGCATACTCACCTGAGCATGGATTGTGTTAATGTGCCTTTCCAGTGACTCAATTTGTTTTTTGTCTTTAAACTTTGAATTAGCTTCTCTTTTGTTCTCAGAGGATACATTACCAACAAATCAAAAGGTAAAACATCCTAATCTCAAATAAAATTTTATTAAAAAGTGATTTTACATCATAACAACTTAAATATACCTTTTCATTCTAATTGTGACTAGAGTCCATAAGGGAAAAATTTACAATCCTTTTTTTTGCCAGAACCAAGTTGTTTATTATTATTATTATTTTGATGCTTTAGTAGTATGCAACCGGGCTAGGACTTTCCCTCCTAGGTTACTTACTCTGTTTGGTATTTCTATACAGAAAACCATGGTCATGTGTTTACAAACTCTCTCTCTCCCTCGTGGACACACACAAAAACACACACACAAACACACTCACACAACCACCACCCTCCAAGATCTATTTATTCAAATGAATTGTCAGTAGAGGAGATAGAACCATGTATAACTTTTAATTTGAGAAATGCCATCGATTTCTGTTAATATTATTCTTTCAGTGGGTATTAAACACAGTGTCTAGAGCCCAAGTTCATTTGGTGGATGTCACTTAAGAAGAAGTGTCTATTCTTAGTGCTCTGTTTTTGGCATGTCTAAAAACTATCATTGAATAGGTTGGGCAAATTGGAGAGTAATGGCAACATTAAGCCTGAAATGCTAATAAGCATAACTGTTACTAATGTTTCCTGAGCCAGGAACTATGCTAAATACTCGATCATCTCATGTAGTTTCAGGGGAAGAGGTTAGCCCAGGAAATGTTCAGAAGACTTCTGGCTTGATTTACTCCAGGACATTATTTGAGGGACCATGCACTGCTAGCAATTCTATGCATCCAGCCCATTGAGATATCCCTGTGACCCCTCATTCAATCCTTAAAATAACCATAGGAAGTGGAGAGCTGTTTTACTGAACTGTTTTACACATGAAGAGATGGAGGTTTAGGGGAGGTGGTCAAGTTTGCTAAGAATCATTCAGTAAGTTGGAGAAAACACTGTTTGCAGGGTTCATATCCTGCTTTGTACTCTGGAACTTCATACTGAGACTGGGACTTTGAATGTTTTGTAAGATAGGAATTGGGGTAGGGACAGGCTGCTTTTGAAAGAAGACAAGTGAAAGAAGGCAGCAAACCCCCTACCCAACCAGGGCAGGCCTACTCATGGAAAGTTACCAATTTAGGACCGAAGTGACCTTTTCATCCTGTTATCTACAAAAGTAACCTTTTCATCCTGTTATCTACAAAAGGCCCAGAACAAATTCCTGTTAGAGGTTGGGATACACCCCCCGCCCCCGCCCAGAACCTGCTATCTGGCCTGACTTGCATTCCTGCACGTATGCATAGTCATTGCTGACCTGCAATCCCGCACGTGTGCCTAGCCGCACCAAATACAGCAAGAAGTATTGAGTGTGATCTGATCTGATTGGTAGGTGATGGCAATTTGTTGCAAAGTGATTGGCTGCCTGCACGCAGACCTTGATGTAATGTTTTAAATCTATTGGATGGTTATGTGCGGGCTTCTCATTAGTAGTGAGCCGCTGACTGTTTGTGGTCATGCTCTGAGCCCAAGCATGCTCGAATAATAAAACCCTTGCTTTGCGTAGGTCCGGTCTCCTCAGAGTTTTCCTTGATAGGTGTGGCGTTCTGAGACTCCCAGTCAGTCACCCCATTGGATAGCCAACCCTTTCACTTTGGGTAAAACAAAGTGTCCTACCCTAGGTCAAAGCAAAAACTCTACTGCATAGCAGGGAGCAGGGCCCTGGCTTTTATAATTCATGAGTATTCTTTCCCTTCCAGTTTGTGACTGGTGTCTCCTGTACCACTGTCACCTCTACCAAGATGCCTGAAAAATGGTGGTACTGTAGGGAACCTGTGTTTCAGAGCTCAGTTGTAAGGGTTAGTGGATTTTTGCTTGCATCTTCATCTTCTTATGCAGATCAGGGTGCTAGGATGCTGGGTAAAAGGGTTTCTCCCATTGTTCTGCAGGAAACTGGACTCTGGAACTGGAAGGGTTCACCTCAGAAATGTTCATTTCACGTTTGAACTGATTTTAGTTCCTAGATCCAAGACTGAATATTTCTGTATCTGCTTTTATTCTTGTGCATAATGGAAATGGCTGCTGTTTTGTGTACTAGAGAATTGTTGAATGGTTTGTGTGAAAGGTCTTTATGTGTTAGGTTGTTTCTTGCCCCTCAAAGTATGAGGTGATGACTACATTCAGTATTAGATTGACACTGTCCTCAGAATCTCAGATTAGAACCTTTTGATCTTCTTTACCGCTGATTCTGGTAAAGTTCAGAAGTCAAAGATTCTGTCCTTTTGGGTTATAATTCACATGCCTAGAACATCATTATAATTTAATAAACCGTTGCTGAGTGATTGAAAGTGGCTCAACTCCTCTGAGCCTCAGTTTTCCTATCTTTGAAAAGGGATAATAGTATGACTCTCCTAGGTTCTGTAAGAAATTACATAGTTAACACCTTAAAGAGCTTAGACCAGGAGGGGTATGTGGCAGAACACTCAGTTGATTTCTGGCCCACATGCAGGGGTCTCGTGCCTCCTGTAATACTGTAGACACAAGGCACATGCTTTCCATTGGTACTGTTCTGCGTATGCTCAGTGTCTTTAAAACACCATTCCCAGATTTGCCATGTAAAACCCTGTGGGGATTCGTTGAGCAGTCTGACTCTAAGCTCCTTATTCTAGAAAACAAGGGTACTAATGCTCACTTCACCAAATGCTGTGAGGTTTAAGTGAGATTCAGAGTAACAATGTGTGTGCCACTGCATTAGACAGATGATCTCATTTTATCCTTGCAGATAATCTTGTAAGTGGAGGTACCATTGTTTTCATTTCACAATTTAAGGCTCAGAGTAAAAGTTTGTGTCTGAAGTTAGAGGAGTGACCAGCAATTCTCTTAGTAAATAGCCAGGGTCTGTCAGATGCTACTCCCCAGTCTTTTTCCAAGGTTTCTATTTGTTTGTGGGTCATTATATTTGGCATTTCTTTGAGCCAGAAATTGCAAAAGCATAATTTGCTCGACTTACAGATTAAAATGCTTTATGGTGAAATAAACATTTGAGGGAATTACATTGGCCTCCAGATTTCCTTTGCTTCAGACCTTGTTTCTGGACAAAAGTTACTGGATCAAATATTTCTCAGGTTATTAAAGAGTGATAACAAATCACATTTGCGAAGAAGTCCTTTTTGTGTTCTATTTTCTATTTTGTGGGCTTAGAAGCATGCATTAAGTAAAATCAGTGACTGAAGGAGGTCAGTTTAGTTTTAGAATAGTGCCAGTTGTCAGAATAGTTTTTTTTTAATTTTCAGGGAAAGAAATGATGTATCATTATGTCAATTCTAAAGCAGCTAAATAGAGCTTGTATTTAGTGTTAAAATTTTGCCAGAGGATCTCGAGTTAGAACATCCCCATATATCCAGAGACCTGGAAGCTAAAACTAACTACTTTATCACTGTGTTTCCCCCTGAGGTGTCTTAATTAAAAACCAATTTGAGAAACAAGAAGAATCCGTTCCCTGCTTGAATTATTGCTTCTCGGAGCTCTTTCCTTGCTGGAAGTCATCCCAAAGTTGTTTGGAGTGTCAGGTTCACGGTGATTGCGTTTTCCTGTCCAGGGAGGAGAGTTGACTCTGCTTTTGGTCTGTTGTTGCTGTGGTGGTGAGTTTTGGAAAGGCTTGCCTCAGAAGCCCTGAGTGCGAGGCCAACACAAGCACTCTGCTTTCGAATTAGTACTGATTGATAGGTCTCCACTCAGTGTAAACAACTTGAAGAAAGAACAGCAGTTAAGGCAATAGGATTTGCCGAGAATGTTCTGTCTGATGCAAGGAGTGTGTTTCACATGAATCCAAGTTACAGAAAGAGGAATATCAGGTTTTTATCTTTATTTTTAAAGTTTTGTAAATTGGGATGCTGAGTTGAGAATGATTAAATTATACATTTTTTTGTTTCGTTTTTCTGTTTTGGATGCTACCATACCAATAGAGCACCATTCACGGGAAAGTCTGAGTAAAATTCTCAGAGTAGCATCAAGGCCCTCTGAGCCCAGGAAACTGAGTTTGGCAGTGCTAATTTGTATTAAAGTTGTTGTTGCGTGACAGCCGGAAAAAGATTTAATGCTTGCCACCTGAATCAAGGCACGGAACATTGGTTTCTATAACTGCCATGAATTTGAATCGAGGCCAGTATCTCTAAATTTGAAATAAACTGATACTCTGTCTTGAAAGAAGATACAGGCCACTTAATGTTGTGGAAGGTATATAGAAAATAGTATTTCAATTAAATTTTTTAGCAGTATCCGCATTCACACACACACATAAATATATATAATAGATCTTGCAAATTGTTAGGCTCTTCAGTGCTGTGTCCTGTTGTGGTTCTTGCTGTCAGAGGTTCACACAAGAGAACCGAGAAATGCCTGCAGCCATTTATTATCCACTTTCAGGCAGGAGCCAGCAGTGAGTTTGCACCAGGTTTCAGGCCTGGCATTTCTCCTCTTACCACGGAGGAGCTGCACACTTCATCAGAAAGTCATTATCCCTCTTGGATGTCACTATGGTTCAAAGTGTGACAGTATTGCTTTAGGAATTTAGATTTTAACCCAGCCGCCCTGCTGTGGTAAAACCTTCGAGCCACCAGATGCAAAACCCATTCACATGCTTAGCACAATAAAAATGATGATGATGACAATAATTCATATTTTGCATTTGCAAAAACATCTTTCATCTGAAGAGCTTTTGTAAACGGAACATGCATCTTGAGACTACTTTATAGAAAGTGATCTTTGAGTCCAGTATGGAAATGAGTCCACCTCTGAGGTGCTATGTGGCAGACATTTAATTATTTTTTAGCAGGGTACATATTAAGTACACTTGTGTCTCGATGCAGTGAATGTCTTGCAAGGGAGCTATGCAAATTATATGTTACATTAAAATGTTCTGACTTTGTTTTTATGCTGAGAAATTACTTTTTTTAATTAAAACTATTCGGAGTTCATTATTTAAAAAATAAGTCTCTGTTGAGCTCTTTTTTGCAGGCCAGAAGGGATGCCTTTAAGGTCCTGAATGCCTGAGTCTCAGGTATTCAGCAGCATACATCTTACCTCATCCCTTGCTTGGGTCACTAGGAACAGCTTTGTAGCAGACTTAATGGCAGAACCAAAGCATAATTCTAATTGCACAGAACAAGTAATCCCAGTTGCTCTTTTGCTGGTCCATTCTCCCTACCTGTTCGCAGTCCTTTCTAGGGTGTCAAATAACAGCTCCATGCTGATGGCCTTATACATTTCATATCTGCTTACAAACCTTACCTCAGTTCTCTGCTTTATTTTTCTATCTGATGATTTTTCTCAAGTTATCAGTCCTGTACCACAATTCCAAAGTAGGTTGCCTTCTAAAATAATGCCTTAATCCGTGTATGCTGCTTATTAAATCAACTTCTCACCTTATGCTCTGACTTTAGTTATATATGTTCAAGAATTGGTTGTATTTTAGACAAACCTCTTCTCAAATATGATTGTTTCTAAACTCTCTCCACTTCTGTTCTGCATGGTCCCTTCTATCTGTGTGCTGTATTACATGAACCACTCAGTGGTCATTTTCCTGCCACCTGTTGGATCAAGGGCAAGGTCAAAATCTAAACCAAACTTATTTAATTTCCCACCTGCTAATATCACTCAGATGGTGGAGGCTAAGTGAAAACTATTGGCAAAAGAAAAGTGTCTGGGTAACCTGGCAGCTTTAATTTATTGTTCTGTAGTGGCAGGAATAATTTTAGCTTGAGGCTATATGGAGAAATGATGTGTCTGGTTTGTCCACTCCTACAGTTTACAACTTGGTATGTAATTAAAAGTTGTAATAAGTTGAGATAGGACTTTTTCAAAGTGTAGTTAGAGAAGAAACATTCCCACATGTACAACTATTGATGTTTGAATAGCACGTTGCCAAAAGTATTGAAGATTTTTGTTGTTTTCAAATCGAATTAATAGATTATTCTTCAGAGACAATATATTCCTTGGGTTTTGTCTAGAATATTTAGTAGGGTTTACATACCTGAGATTCTTCCTTGTGGGCTTTTGTACTTTTTTAGTGTTATAAATATTCTTCTACTCTTTGCTTCACTTATATATGTGTATGTATTATATTGATGGAATTCTTTATTAGATAAAGACCTGTTTACATTAGTAATATTAGATTATTTTATTCTAATATTACATTAGTAATCACTATCACTATCACTATCTTCCCGTTCATCATCTATTTTCTGGAGCGGGCACCAGTAATATATCCATATGTCCTGTCTCATGCTAGTAGAACCCAAAGGCATCCGCTTGCTC
Source organism: Cryptotis parvus (assembly GCA_021461705.1). Lineage (NCBI taxonomy): Eukaryota > Metazoa > Chordata > Mammalia > Eulipotyphla > Soricidae > Cryptotis > Cryptotis parvus. The sequence goes on along the minus strand of JAJIBD010021878.1, from coordinate 343,070 downwards.
CAGGATTACATTAGTAATATTTAGACTATTATTTAGACTAATGTAAAATAATAGTTTACTGTTTACATTAGTAATATTCAGGTTATTTACTTTCATGAAGTCTTCCAATTTTAAGATGAATAGTTTTATCTGGCATTGCAGGTTTTGATCTAATTTTATTCTCTCCACAATCAATTTAAATGTGAAATTTCCCTTAGTAAATGACAAGATAGTGTACATCAGTATTCATTTCAGAAGTGCATGCCAAATGCCAAATTTAAGTCTGTGGCTAGAACTACATGATATATTTTGGGCTTTCTTCTTCTATAATGATAGCTATAAATTAGTGATGATAAATTTTATTCATGTAATTTATCAGAACTCATTGAAGGAAATGAATTATTAGGTGTTATACAGAAAAATACCTTATTTAGAAGAAAAATAATTCAATACAATACAGTTTACAATACAACCTCCCTGGGCCAGAGAGGTTGTTTATTGGATTGGACTGCATGCTTTGTACTTAGGAGACCTGGTTTGGTCTTCTGGAATTCAGGATCTCCCTGAGCACTTCTAGGAGGACTCCAAGCATTGAACCAGGAGCCGCAAATAGCCCTGAGTCCTGCTGGGTGTGACCCCCAGATATAAACCTAACTCACTAGATTCAATGTATATAACACAATATATGTTGTCCTATGTTCTGAAAGTGAGTTGCATATTGTTTAGATCCTAGCTTGTTAAATTATGTAACAAACATTTTGTGTAAATGTCAATTTATTTATAATTAATTGTCGGTAAATATTTGCATTTTGTACCCATTTTACAATTGCTATATAGCCAGAATCACATGAACATGTTTTTAGGCTAAAAGTGGTGACGACTGGAAAAGAATATAAGAAGGCTTGGTTGAAATATGACTGACCTGTGATGGCTCAGGCTTAGTTTTATTTCATGTTAATCTTCACTATCTTAAAATGTTCTATGGCTTTGGATGAATAAGAATTCATTTTCTTATTGCTCTTCAGAGATATTCGACTTGGACTGACATCTTTATACAAATTTTGCTACTTTTCGGGTGCTTACATAAGGCACAGTGTTTAAAAAATGGGGAAATATTTCGTCAACCTCTGGAGATATGGCAATGCAAGTTGACTATCTGCCTAAATGCTTATGTTTCTATTGTGTTCTGAATGGAATGATTATTTAGGGCAGTTTTCTGTTTCCTTCTACTGTTTACAGCATTCCTTCCAATAGCAGGACCAGACAAATTGAATAACACTGGGATAGCTGGAATGTCGTTGTCTTTGCAAGTACTTTTTAGAGATGGGAACTGCTTTAGAAAAAAGACAATGCAACCCAAATAATGTCTTTATTGTTCATTCTTAACAGAAGCTCTATTTTTTTGGTAGGGTGCAAATGGTTGACATTAATTATCCTCAGTCATGTGAATATTTGCCCTGTTTTCTAAAAGTAGAAAAAAAACACTGCATCTGTAGTTGCAGTTTAGTTGTTACTGTGTTCTGAAAACTCTATATCTGATTTAATTGTTAACTCTGTATCTGATTTTAAAGTTGTGCCAAGGGAGGTTTTCCGACTTGGTATCTACCTTACTAACCTGTAAAGAACTTGGGGGAAAGTATATAAAGATGTAAAGAGTCTGAGGGCCAAATTGTATCCTTTCTAAAGAGAGTTCCTTATGAAATTATTATTGCTGGACATTTCTTAAGGTGAGAATACTTTTTTAGTATGAAAATAGTAAAATAAATGAGCATATAGTATGTATTCATGATAAAATTGGGAGCAAAGGGATTCTTTAGCGAACTTGGAGAAGGTTAATGAGCATTTTAAAAAGTCAGAAATCTACAATACAGAAAAATACACACTATGCCATTATTATAGTGAGGGGGGAATACTGGTTATCAATATGAATCCCTTAGTGATATAGATACTCCCATGCAAATCAGGATGCTTAGTTTTGTAAGAATTCAATTTTATGCTTGTTTTTGTTCATGAGTTTGTCTCATACTCTTTTCCTATCTGTTTAGTGAAGGAATTGAGCTTCCTTTGAAACTCTTAGTGTACATTTTCAGTGAAAGTCATCTTTTCCCCAAGGTATATCAGTTAGGGTCTATATCAAGACCAAGCAAAACGGAAAAATCAAATTCACATGAAAGGACTTACCATGGAAGAGAAAGAAAGAGAGACACAGAGACCTCAGACTTAGTTCAGGCAGTTCTTGCAGTCATGTCTCAGGGATGTTTAGAATTTAGGGTCTGAACAGGGATGGCAGCAGCTTGATTCTTCCTAATGCATGAAAATAGCTTAAAGAAGCTATAAAGTTCTATCATGTCATGCATTGGTGCGCGAGGATGAATTTACGCGATCCAGGATATAAATGCTTTGAGTGAGTCGTTAGTCATAAGGTCCGCGATCCTTCATAATTGACATGGCTTTCCCTTGTCACTCAGACAGCAGTAAGGATGGGGAGCTGCTGCCATTGTCACAGCGACCTGTGGGGCCTTGGCACCCTGCGGAGGAGAACAAAGTAAGTCTCTCCAGTAGTCTAGGTGCAGCTGTGGCCTTGGATGCTTCTCTTCCTTTAAAACTCATGGCAGGGCACTGCCTCTTCTTTGGCCTCTCATTTGTATAATTTGGAGAAGAGGAACTGAGCAATGATTTTTTTTCCTTTTTTCCACGTGTGTATAAATGGAAATGCTCTGAGACTAAGATGGTAGTGTTGTGCTGCCGTTTATCCCAGGAGGAGAAAGGATAAGTGTGTTCTCTTAAAGTGAAAAGATTTTGAAACTTCGTAGGCGCTTAGCTTCTAAAGAATCAAAAATGCTTGACATATTGAAAAGATTTGAGGGTCACTGATGACCTTTGACCATCAGGGCAAGTAGGGAAATGAAAAAATGAGGCAAGGCAAAAACCTCCGTGTGCATTGCTTATGTGTGTTGATGTCAGTGGGGAGGGTGAAATTTTTTGGTACTGTTATTGTATGTTAAGTCTGTTTAAAAAAAATGTGACCTACAGATAAATGTACTTCGATCACTAATACTTATTTTTCAATTAACATTCTAATTCTAAGTTATTTTAGGTGTCTCATTTTTTTTAAACGGTGGCACAAGTTGCAGAAAATATTTTTTCAGTTGGTATAGTTTAGAAAGTCGCCAGTTCCTTTGCCCAAGGTGCAGTAAGAGCAGTCTTGCATCTTGGACTGGGCTATGGGAACGTAAGGCTTTAACTTAGGGAGGTGTATATAATTTTTATTTTTTTCTAAGGTGGAGGAATGAATGAGGCATGCATTCATGGTTTTTTTTTTTTTACCTAAGCCAAATGGAAGACTTTTCAGTGATGTAACCCATTAGGTTGGAGAAGCTTTTCTGTGGCGCTGCCCTGCGGTGCTGAGAGTAAGTTATGAATGCTGCACTGTTCAGCGCAGAGGGCCTTGCCGGGAAGAGAGTGGTGTGCCTGGGCCCCAGCTATTGAGAAGATGCCAGTCAGGGATGAAAACGTCTTTCATGAAACTATAGCTAACTTCCCGGTGACACATTACCATAAAGCAGAGAGTATTTTCGAAACCAGTAGTGTAAAACACGCACAATACCTTACAGAAGTCAGGGGCTCAATTTTAAAGTATGCATGTCGAGTGGCTAAAAATATACAGGTCTGTGTTAGAATTCTTTTTAGTGAATTGTTGTAAGCAAATTTCTTCTCTCCCCACCCCCTCCCTGTTCACAGTTCTGATTTCTTTTGCCTTTTGGTTCCAACTACAAAAAGATGTCTTCGGAGACAAATGCTGGCGCATGACATCAGCATGAAGGAATGCTTAGTCCAGTCCGGCTTGTTTAAAGCATCAGCTGCTTGAAAATATGTTACGTTTGCCAGGACAGAGTGAAAAATTAAGATGATCCCAAGAAGTGGAAGTCAGATGCAAACTTTTACAGAAGTATTTTGTTGGGACTTCCAGCAATCAGAGATATACTCACATTGAAACTGTGGTTTGAACCTTAGTAATACAACTTTTTTTCCTCAAAGATAGAGGTGTCTTTTCGCCTTTATAAGTGATGACACTAACCATAGACCAGATAGGCTATACATTTTTATAAAAATTGAAAGTAAAAATTATATGTTTGGGGTATTGTATTCTTTGATTTTTAGACAGTATGCCTTATTAAATTTCAAGACAAATTATCCAATTTGCATGTAAATTTAATTTATTTCTGCTCTTCTTAGCCATAATCACACAATAATATGGGGTATTCTCATAAAATTTCTTATACATGGTAAAATGAATATTAATAGAAAAAATGACAAAATATTTTAATTTATTTCATTGAATTACCATGAGACAGTTCATTACAAAGCTGTTTATGATTGGGTTTCAGTCATACAGTGTTCCGACATCCATCCCTTCACCAGTCCACATTTCCTAACACCAATGTCCTCAGTTTCCTTCTCATTCCCATCCCCTATAACCTGCCTCTGTGGCAATCATTTCTCTCTCTCTCTCTCTCTCTCTCTCTCTCTCTCTCTCTGTGCATTGTGATTTGCAATACAGACACTAAAGGGTTACCATGTGTATCTCTCTGTGTCTGTCTCTTGTGCATTGTGATTTGCAATACAGACACTAAAGGGTTACCATGTATACCTCTTTACCTACTTTCAATACTCAGTTCCAGTCTAGCATTACTATTTCTAACTATTATTAACGACAAAATATGTTAACGATTTTTTAAATTATAATGAAATTATTCTTAAATGTTAACTATTGTTAACTTAATGTTAACTTAATGTTAACTATTGTTAATTTTAACACTTAGTTCTATCTGGTTGATAGCAGAAAATACAAATTCTGAAAATAAAATGTAAATCCTGAAAAAGGGTTTAATAAGATGGGGCCAGGTAGAACACTTGCCCTCCACGTGTGCTGACTTGAGTTCAGTTCTCAGCATTGCATATTGTCCCTCATGAATCTCCAAGGAGTGATTCCTAAACAACAGCCTCTCACCATCTCCAAAAAGAAGTTTTAATGCTATCACTCTGCACCCACCCCCACCCCCGCCAAACTTGCAATTTTTGCATTATAAAGTGTTTTGGAATTTTATAAATGCTTAGAAAATTTAATATACTTTGGAAAAACAAAAACTTTCAGCTGTGTATTTATTTGACCACATTAATCTTGTGAATATCTGACTGGTAAGATTTTTTTTTCTATAGGTTTCCATTTCTCATTTTAAAATTTTATTGTTATTTATTTGGAGCCATACCTGGTGGTGTTCAGTAGTTGTTCCTAGCTCTTCTCACAGTGACCTCTGGTGTTGCGTGGGGGAACATATGAGATAGTGGGGATAAGAACAGGGGTTGGTAAAATGCAAGGAAAATGCCTAAACCCCTTTCCTGTCATATCTTCCCAGCCTAAGGATGAATTTTATCAAAGAAAAGACTTGATGTGGAAGTTTTCTTTAAATTTTATCTATTCATTTAAGAAACTATAGAAGGTAATTTTTCTATGCTTTATGTCTGTAGTATAGAACAGACACATCCCATATGTTAACGGTGAACAACCATTAAGATACAATAATTGATAACAACATGAGGAGTCTATAAACATTTTTAAGAGTCAGGATTTTAATTGACTTGTTATTGTGTGAAAACAATAAGAACATTGTTTACTTGACCACTTGACCACTTGACATCCCGTTATTCGCCGATTTGCTCGAGTTGGTGCCAGTAATATTTCTATTTGACCCTATCACGTGCCAGTGTAGCCCTATGGCATCTGGTTGCTTCAGGAATATGAAGAACCTCAAACCATTCATTCAGGGTCTTGACGAAGAAGTCTGACCATCTCGTAGGTGGGCAGCCACATGATCTTTTGATATCCCGTGGGATCCAGTCGGTAATGGCTCTAGTCCAGCGGTCATCTCCAAATCGTATTACATGTCCAGCCCATCTGATTTTCGATGCCTTGGCAAATGAGACAGTGTCCCTGACTCTGGAACAGCGACAGAGGTCGGAGCTCCGATTCCTTCTCTCACTTGAGTGAGGCGTGAAATTCCAAGCATAGCTCTTTAGATTCCTCTTTGGGAGACCCGAAAGATATTGTACACTTACATAATATTTTTTCTCATGTGAAACAGGGTGGTTGAATTTGATTTTACATCATTAAGATGGCCATCACCAACTATAGCAGCACTGCAAAATAACTAAGATAACTACACTCAACAAATGTGTTTTTGTTATACTAATATAAAAGTAGTTAGATTTATAAATTTTAAATATTGTGAATAGGTCATTTATAAATTGTCTTGTGATATTACCAATGTCAAGTAGTAAAACACCCTAAAACGATGTTTTAGGGTGGTTTGCTTACCTTCTAAACTAATTTTGGATGATTCAAGATTGTTCAATTTATTCCATTTTTTCCTTTTCTTTGGTAGTTCCAATTGGGAAATCCATGGTCTAAATTCTATAGGAATATTTCTCAACATCTAATCATTTAGATGTTGGGAAATATTTGTTTAACTGGTGCTGAGAAGGCTTTTATGGGTCACAGATGAGCTAGGCATAATCCTTTTCACCTAGGGTGTCTCTAGCTGAGTGGGCAGAGGTAGTGGCAGCCTTAGACTCGGGCAGCACAAATACTGTGGATATACGTTGTAGGAGGTAGACTGTGGTAGAGACAGGATATACCGGTGTGAGAGACTATGTACACCTATTGGAGCTTAGTGGTAGAAGTGAAGCACATGGTATTCTGTCAGTCCTGAAGGATACGAAGTAATCAGGCAGGTGGATGAAGCAGAGATGGGCATTGCAGCCAGGGAGGCAGAGAAGCAGGATGGAGAGTTATTTCAGTGGATAGGGTGATTGCCTTCATGCAGCCAATCTGGGTTTGAACCCCACCCCCCAGATGCCCCCTGGTCCCCCACCAGGATTAATCCCTGTACTCCATCAGGTTTGACCATAAACAAAGAAACAGAAAAATAGGTGGTAGAGTTGTATGTTGGATATTGTGACTGGACCTATGAAGTTTTACTCATCAAGAGATGAGTTTTTTAAAATTTATTTATAAAATTAAATATATTATACCACCATGAGATATAGAATTACAAAGTTGTTCATGTTTGGGGGTTTTGGTCACAGTGTTCCAGCATCGTCCCTTCACCAGTGTCCATTTCCTACCACCAATGTCCCCGATTCCCTTCCCCATCCCCTAGCCTGCCTCTATGGCAGGTTCTTTATCTCTTCGTTTTTTATCCCTCCCTCCCTCACTCTCTCCCTCTCTCTCTCTTCCTTCCTTATATATTGTGGATTGCAATACATACACTTAGAGGTCATCATGTATATTTTTTGCCTGTATTTAATGCTCAGTTCTAGGTTGGTATTAGCCCTTTCGACAATTATTAGCTCATTGTTCCCTTCTCTGTCTTACCTAACATCTGACTCCCACACGTTTGTGGTATTTCCACTTTTGACATGACCTCCTGATCCATGTTTCGCCTGACCTTGGATTTTGGTATCATAATATGTATATATTTCTTTTTATGTCATGCAAATAAATGCAGTCATTCTATATCTGTCTTTTTCGTTCTGGCTGATTTCACTCAACATGATCCTCTCCATGTCCATCCATTTATGGCAAATTTTATAACTTCATTTTTCCTAACAGCTGCATAGTATTCCATTGTGTAGATGTACCAAAGTTTCTTTATCCAGTCATCAGTTCTCGGACATACTGGTTATTTCCAGATTCTGGCTATTAAGAATAGTGCTTCTACATATTATGATACCAATATCCAAGGTCAAGTGAAGCATATATCGGGAGGTCTTGTCAAAGGTGGAAATTATCACAAACGTGTGGGAGTCAGAGTTTAGGTAAGACAGAAAATGGAACAGGGTGCTAATAATAGTCGAGGGTACTAATGCCAACCTAGAACTGAGCATTAAATAGAGGCAAAAGGATTCACATGACAACCTTTTAATGTATGTTCTGTAATCCATAGTCTGGAAGGGAAGGAAAAGAGAAAGAGAGAGAGAAAGGCAAAGAAATAAAGAACCTGCCATGGAGCAGGGCTGGGGAAGGGGAGGGAACCGGGATGTTGTTGGTGGGAGATGGGCACTGGTGGAGGGACGGGTGCTGAAACACTGTATGACCAAAACCCAAACATGAACTTTTTAATTGTATATCTTTTTATTTGTATGGAGATGGGCACTGGTGGAGGGATGGGTGCTGAAACACTGTATGACCAAAACCCAAACATGAACTTTTTAATTGTATATCTTTTTATTTGTATATCTCACGGTGGTATAATAAAATACTTAAAAAAAAAGAATAGTGCTTCTATGAAAATAAAAGTGCAGATTTTGTTTCCGCTGTGTGTTTTTGGCTTCCCAGGGTATTATTCCCAGGAGTGGTATGGCTGCGTCAAATGGGAGTTCAATTTCTAGTGGAGGAATGACCATATTGTTTTCCAAAAAGGCTGTAGTAGCCGATATTCCAACCAACAATGGATGAGAGTCCCCTTTTCCCCCTCATCCATGCCAGCACTTTGATTCTTACCCTTTTGGATATGTGCCAGTCTCTGTGGTGTGAGATGATATCTCATTTTTGTTTTGATTTGCATCTCTCTGATAATTAGTGATGATGAGCATTTTTTCATATGCCTTTTGGCCATTCTAATTTCTTCCTTGTCAAAGTTTCTGTTCATTTCTTCTCCCTATTTTTTGATGGGGTTGGCTGTTTTCTTCTTGTAAGAAGAAACCAGTGCCTGATATATCCTGGATATTAACCCTTTATCAGATGGGTATTGGGCGAATATTCTTTCCCATTCTGTGAACTGTCTTTTTATCTTGGTCACTGTTTCTTTCAAGGTGCAGAAGCGGCTCAGTTTTTTTTTTCACTTTTTTTTTTTTTTGCTCACACCTGGTGATGCTCAGGTGTTACTCCTGACTCTGCACTCAGGAATTACTCCTGGTGGTGCTCAGGGGACCATATGGGATGCTGGGGATCGATACTGGGCCAGCATCGGCCGGCCACGTGCAAGTCAAACGCCCTACCCACTGGACCATCGCTCGGGCCCCAGAAGCGGCTTAGTTTTATATAGTCCTATACGTTTATCTTTACTTCTAGTTGCTTTGTTAGTGGTGTTTCACCTTTGAAGATGTCTTTAGCTTCAATGTTGTGGAGGGGTTTTTCCTATATTTTCTTTAATGTACTTTATGGATTCAGGTCTGATATTGACATCTTTAATCCATTTTGATTTGATTTTTGTGCATGGTGTTAGACAAAGGTCCATATTCATTTTTTTTACATGTAGCTGTCCAGTTTTCCCAGCACCACTTGTTGAAGAGGCTTTCCCTTACTCCCGTTTGGACTCTTTGCACCTTTATCAAATATTAACTGATCATGTGTTTGAGGGTGGGTATCAGGATACTCAACTCTATTCCAAAGGTCCACAGGTCTGTTTTTATTCCAATACTATGTTGTTTTTATTACTACTGCTTTGTAGTAGGGTTTCAAGTTGGGAAAGGCGACACATCCCATCTTCTTTGTCCCAAGGACAATCCTTGGGGGTTTATTCACTATCACTATCACTATCCTCCCGTTGATCATCTATTTGCTAGAGCGGGCACCAGTAATATCTCCATATGTCCCGTCTCATGCTAGTAGAGCCCAAGGGCATCTATTGCTCCAGGAACATAAAGAGCCTCAAACCATTATATTAGGTCATGGGAATGAACTAATATAATTGTTACTGGTATTTGTCATATCAAATAAAACAGGGCAGCTTGCCAGGCTTGCCATGCAGGTAGCATACCCTTGTAGTCACCTCTAAATATAGCATTTATAGATGAACCGTGCAGCCGGACGGGCTGTGATAGGCTGCCACTGGGAGAGGGAAGTATGGATGGGGAAAATGGCAGCCCGGTGGAATGGGGGGGGGCGTCATCTGGTTTGTTGTGTGGCTCTGCTGGGGTGGCGGGCTAGGGCTAGAACTTGCCATCCCTCCCAGGCGCCTCATGAGCGGCTGGGCACAGGGAGAGCAAGTAGCAGCTCTGCCCCATGTTTATAAGTCTCTGGTTCAGCATACCTGGGCCAAAAAAAGGGGAGGGGTTATTATTCCATATGAATTTCAGGAGTGTTTTGTCAATTTCTTTGAAGAATATCATGGGTATCTTTATAGAGACCTCATTGAATCTGTTCAAAGCTATAGGGAGTATTACCATTTTGACAATGTTAATTCTCCCCATCCATGAGCATGGAATGTGTCTCCATTTCCTTGTGTCCTCTTTTATTTCTTGGAGCAGTGTCTTGTAGTTTTCTTTGTACAGGTCCTTCCACACTTGGTTAAGCTGATTCCTAGGTATTTTATATTCTGTGGCACTATTGTGAATGGAATCAATTTCTTAATATCCCTTTCTTCTCTTTTGTTATTTGTATATAGGAAAGCCACTGACTTTTGGGTATTGATTTTGTAAACTGCCACTCTACTATAAATATCTATTGCTTCTAAGAGTTTTTGGGTCGAGAGTTTAGTATTCTCTAGGTATAATATCATATCGTTCCTGAATAATGATAGCTTGACTTCTTCCTTGCCTATCTGGATGCCCTTAATGTCCTTTTCTTCTCTGATTGCTATGGCAAGTACTTCCAATACTATATTGAATAAAAGAGGTGAGAGTGGGCAACCTTGTCTTGTCCCTGATCTTAAGGGGCAGGCTTTCAATTTTTCTCCATTGAGAATGATACTTGCTGTGGGCTTTTGGTAGATGACTTTGATTATATTGAGGAAGGTTTCTTCAGTTCCCATTCTTTGGAGGGTTTTAATCATGAACTGGTGTTGGATCTTGTCAAATGCTTTCTCTGTGTCTATTGATATGATCATATGTTTTTTATTTTTTCACAAGAGATGAATTTTGATAGCTATAGTTTGGAAAATCTTTGATGCTTGAATTTTGTGCAGTATGTTTTGAGCCTTATACTTATCACAGTGACTGTGAATTTAACTAAACTGAGTGAGCTACAAAAATGTGTCGAGTAATCTGATTAGTTTTGAATTTTGCACTCTTTTTTGTGTTGGGCACCATATCTCACAGTATTTTGTGGTTGCTATCACCATGATCCTCTGGGTACTTGGAGCTGAGGAGAGAGAAAGGACAATGTAGAGCTGGGGAATGAGTCCAGGGCTCTTGCATGCAAATCACATGCCTCTGAGCCATCTCCTTTTAAGGCCCTTCAATGGTGAAGAGAGGAGGGAGCTGGGATGGGAGTAAGAAGATGGCGGTGTGATTAGTGAATAACTGGATAAATGTGGTGCATGAAGATGTGAGAGAATAGTGTCATGGGAAGCAAAGTTGGTTGACTCAGTGGATTCTGTTCTACTCCTGAACCAGGGACTTTTCCAGAATTCAGGAAAAGGAGTACTTTTATACAGAAGATGTATCACTTCACTTGTATCACTTGTTTCCCCATTGTTCATTGATTTGCTCAAGCAGGCACCAGTAACATCTCCATACATCCTGTCCAGAACACGAAGAGCCTCAAACTATTCCTTCAGGCCGTGGGAATGAGGCCATAATTGTTACTGGTTTTTAGCATATCAAATAAAACATGGGTAGCTTGCCTGGCTTTCCTGTGTAGGTGTTATACTTTCAGTAGAAGGCTCTCATCTTGAGCATTTACTAATGAAACTTAAAGGGAAAAGATCAGGTTTTCTCTTGTGTGGAGTGCTGAGGAACTGTGGAGTACTTTTATACTTTTATACAGAGGATAAGGAGTTCCATTTTGGATGTTTTGAGACAGAGGATTTATATTTAAAGGCTCAAGTATTTGCATACTTTTCAGAATATAAAAATATACAAATGTGTTTGATAATCAAATGCTTGTTGAATGGTTGTGTATATAAATTAGCCTTCACTTCATTACATTTTAAATGACACTTATTGATTGTTATAATTATTTTAAAACCAAATTACACTAGTTATTATAAAAGATAAAAATTAGCAGAAACAATTCCTTTGTTGCATAAAAACTTACAGGTAGGCTCATATGACTCTAGGCCACCCTATACCTAAAATAGATCTATTTGGATGCTACTATTTTCTCTGGTTTGATAACCTAAGTTTGAAATTCCATGAAAACAGTGTAAACTATCAGTGGCAAAAAATTCAGTAGAGGAATAAGTTTGAAAAGAAAGAACCAATTAAAAATGGAAGCTAGGAGTGAACATTATTTTCTTTTAAAATAGTGGGTAGGGCATTTGCCTTGCACATGCTGACCCATGTTTGATCCCTGGCATCCCATATGGTCTCGTGAAAACTGCCAGGAGTAATTCCTGAGTGCAAAGCCAGGAGTAAACCCTGAGTATTATTTGGTGGGACACAAAAAGCAAAAAACCAAAATTGTATATTAAGGTGGATATCCTGGATTCCATCCTCAGCACTGAGCACCACTGGATGTAGTCGCTAACCCACTACTAGTTTATTATTCATCAAGTTTTGTTTTTGGTGAAGTTTATTACTACTGGTTTGTCAGCATCAATGAGATAAAGGATAGTTGAGTATGTTCCTTGAGAGCAGCCTTTCTCAAATGGAGTGCCTTATGGCTCCCTTTTACCCCCCACAATATTCCAGGGGTACACAGGTGAAATAGAATAAATGGATGGCCCTGAAATGAGAGTAGGGAACCAACTGATAGGACAGGGCATGCTGCAGGAAGGATGGAAGGGGCCATGGTCAGAAAAAAGGTTGAATAATGATGGCCATAGCACAGCACACAATTGACCCAGGTTCAGTTCTTGGCACTCCACATGATCCCCCAAGCACCACCAGGAGTGATTCCTGAGTGCAAAGTCAGGAGTAAGACCAGAACTCTTCCATGTGAGGCACAGCCCCTCCACGCCAATAAAAAGTTTGATACCTCTTTAGTTTGGGGGTCACAGATGGTACTCAGGAATCATATGGAGTGCCAGTGTAGAATTAGGTTTAGCTGCAGTCAAACAAGAGTCTTAACCCCTGCACCATCCTGATTCTAGGATTTATATTCTTGATTACCCACCAGAAAGTCATCTTGGTTAAAAAGGACTGTAGTTCTAGAATAATTCAGTTCTGCCTAAAGTGTATCTGGACATGAGGTGATATTGGCCCTTTCTATGACTACCTCGGAGTCTTCCTTCTGGAAGAGTCAAAATTCTTCACTCGAGGAATATCTAACCCTTTGCTAAACATAGATTTGTTCTTCCTTTGAAGTTGTAGAAGGTACAGGTTTATATCCATACAAGAGTAGTGGAGACCAAGTATAAGTAAAATTCTACCTCTTGGCCCTCAAGAAATATTAAAATAATGACATCATTTAATGACTAGATGACAAAAACTTTTAGTGACTTCTAATTTGCATCAGTCAGATCATACTTTATGAATAGCTTAAAGCAAGGTGATTGAATTGTAAATGTGATCCTCTTTACTCAGCACTCTAAAATATTATTAGGCTTAGAAAGTTTAAAAAATGTGATTGTATTGCTTTTGGGTCTCATGATAAGGTATCTGTTGCTGTGGTTGCTTTATTGTGCCTGACACAGATTTGTTACTCAGTTTTGGTAACTTGAAACTGTGACAGCGCTCAGAGAGCAGGTCTAGCCTTCTAAATTTGAACTCACCTCAACTATATTAATAAAGGCTAGTAAGTCCAGCCAGAATGACACAATATTCATTTCCCATGAAAAATACAATTGCATAAATGGAAGCTTGTCTTAACAAGACCCTAAGATTTTTTTCTGAGATGGAGAACTAGATTAAACTCAGACGTTGGTGAACATGAAATTAGAATGGAGGATTAGGGTGATGCCATATGTGCAAGAACTTCAGATTGTCCATTGAGGAGTCTGCGGTGTAGAGATCATTCAGCGTTTGACTCTGTGACTCTTCTTTCATTTTTGGGGAGATCGGTGAGTTGGGTCATACCTAATGATATGTGAGTGTTACTCCCTGCAGAACTTGGGAGATCAAGTGGTGCTGGAGATTAAACAGGGTTGGGCCACACTATATGCCAGGTGCATTAATCCCTGTACTATCCCTCTGGCCTTGTGACTCTTTCCAAAATTATTATCCTCTTTTAAAAAAAATCTTTTTATTCTCTTCATTTTGCTGTTTATGTTCTTTCTTTTTTTTTTAAAAGTATTTTATTATACCACCGTGAGATATACAAATAAAAAGATATACAATTAAAAAGTTCATATTTGGGTTTTGGTCATACGGTTGTTCTAGCACCCGTCCCTCCACCAGTGCCCATCTCCCACCACCAACGTCCCCGGTTCCCTCCCCCTTCCCCAGCCCCCTCCATGGCAGGTTCTTTATTTCTTTTCCCTTTCTCTCTCTTTCTCTTTTCCTTCCCTTCCAGACTATGGATTACAGAACATACATTAAAGGGTTGTCATGTGTATCCTTTTTGCCTCTATTTAATGCTCAGTTCTAGGTTGGCATTAGTATCCTCGACAATTATTAGCACACTGTTCCATTTTCTGTCTTACCTAATCTCTGACTCCCACACGTTTGTGATAATTTACACTTTTGACAAGACCTCCTGATATATGTTTCACTTGACCTTGGATATTGGTATCATAATATGTATATATATATATATATATATATATATATTTATGCCATGCAAATAAATGCAGTCATTCTGTATCTGTCTCTCTCCTTCTGGCTACTTTCACTCAACATAATCTTCTCCATGTCCATCCATTTAAAGGCAAATTTTATGACTTCATTTTTCCTAACAGCTGCATAGTATTCCATTGTGTAGATGTACCAAAGCTTCTTTATCCAGCCATCGATTTTCGGGCACTCTGGTTGCTTCCAGATTCTGGCTATTGTGAATAATGCTGCTATGAACATAAAAGTAGGGATGGTGTTTCCGCTGCGTATTTTTGGTTTCCCAGAGTAGATTCCCAGGAGTGGTATGACTGGGTCAAATGGGAGTTCAATTTCTAGTCTTTGGAGGAAAGTCCATATTGTTTTCCAGAAAGGCTGTACCAGCCGGCATTCCCACCAACAATGGATGAGTGTCCCCTTTTCCCCACATCCACGCCAGCACTTGTTGTTCTTGCTCTTTTGAATATGTGCCAGTCTCTGTGGTGTAAAGTGGTATCTCATTGTTGTTTTGATTTGCATCTCTCTGATGATTAGTGATGATGAGCATTTTTTCATATGTTTTTTGGCCATTCGAATTTCTTCCTTGCTGAAGTTTCTGTTCATTTCTTCTCCCCATTTTTTGATGGGGTTGTTTGTTTTCTTCTTGTAAAGTTCTACCAGTGCCTGATATATCCTGGATTTATGTTCTTTCTTGATGAAGCCCAGCAGCCTCCTTTGAGGAAAGCAAAAATACCAGCTTCTCTGTGAACTAACTATCCTGTGCCCACTACTCACCCAGCGTCGACAGCACTTCTCCCTTCTTGCTCCTTAGACCTGATCATAGCTCTCCCTACGGGGAACTGGAGGTCGGGTGGCCTGCGGCCTTCCGTCATCGGTGTGTGTGTTCTTGAGGACAGGCTCTTCACCCTCTGAGGAGGTTCATTCCTCACACCCTTCCAGTGCAAGGAGCACAGTGTGTCCTCAGAGCTAACTTCCATATTCTGTTTGCAAAGAGTCATTTTTGCTTCTGTAATTTCAGTTATTGACTGTGATTATCAATTAATTTATATTTGGAGACCATACCTGGCTGTGCTCAGTGTTTACTCCTGCCTCTGTGCTCACAGATCACTCCTGGTAGTGCTCAGGGGACGACCATATGTGGAGTCCTGGATATGTGGGTCAGCCACGTGTAAGGCAAGTGCCACACCACTGTTCTGTCTCTCCAGCCCCCTGAAAGTGATGTTTTAAAAACTCTGGTTGAACTTTTTCATGTCATGATTTATTAGGGAGTTACTAAAGTGTTGGATGGGGATTATTGTAAATGATATAGCTTTTTCAAACATATTTGTAGTTTATAAAAAATTACTGTATAGTTAATCCAGAAATTATTTTTTATTTCTCGTAATCACAGATATGTTTTTACAACATATTCTTGTCCCTGGAGCAAGCTGATGCCCTTAGGCTACACTTGCTTGTGACAGGACATTTGGAGATGTTACTGTTGCCCGCTGGAGCAAATCAATGAACTATGGGAAGACAGTGACAGTAATCTGTGATTACTAGAAAAATATCTGGTGAAGGGATGGGTGTTGGAACATTCTATGACCAAAACCCAATTATGAACAACTTTGTAACTGTATCTCATGGTGATTTAATTAAAATAAAAATATAAAAAAAACTGATCCTAGAATTTAACTGGAAGGAACTTGGATCCCTGAAAATTCCCATGACAAACACTTCCCCACTGCATGATTTCATAGTATTTGAAGTCATTACATTTGGGACCATTTGGTACAGCAGTTAACCTACTCCAAGGTTTTCAGAAAAATAAATCTTTGTCCTATAAAACCTCAGATATTCAAGTAGACCATACTGTAATTCACAAAGTTGCACTTTGTGAATCTTACCAACAGTGAGAGTCAGAATCTCACTGTTTTGTGACTTTTTTTCTCTTGGACTTGAGCTTCTGTTGCTTGTAGTAAAAAACTGTCACCAATAATGTGTCTTAATATGCTTCAAGTGCTTCATTGGCTCTTGGGCTCTTGGTGCAGTCTAATGAGTTGGTGGCAAGAATGTCTTATGATGTTGGGAATTCTCTAGAGCCTCTTATATTAAACTATTTTTACCAATTGCCACATCGGACATAATTAAACTTATTTTGATCAGTTTTCTGCCAAATTCTTAGAAGAGATATATTTTAATGATGACTCGCCTCCTGCCTCCAGTGCATTTATAGAAAACTTTCAGACTCAGATTCTGACTAAATATGCTTTGCTATTCAGCCACTGCATTTGTCCAGCTATTATATTTGATTACCAAGATTAACTATGGGCTGGCTAGTTCCCTGATGATGGGAGAAATGAAGGTTCCACTGCAAAGCTATGTCTATATTTATGTTTGAGACACAGAGCTTGTGAGTTGTTATGTATCTGGTGCAAGTATATGAGTAGAAGTTCAAACTTCAATTAGTTGAGTTTATGAAGCACTGACAGTGCAGGGCAATATATGAGGCATGTAGGAAATTACAAAGGAAATAGGAAACACAATCTTTGTTCATATTGAGTTTATAATCTAATGGAACAAATATAAATGGAGATACATGATAACAGATAAAATAAACATAAAAACATAGTCATAACCAGTTACAGATGGATAGAGATATTTGCACAAGTGTTGTCGGGTTGGGAAAATGATTACAGTGCCTACTGTCAGCTGGGCTAAGTGAGAATTGTATTAAACAGGATGGAAAACTTAGGCAGAAATCTTAAGGACAGGAAAGAAGGATTTGTGAGAGAGACATCTAGGAAGCATGTATTAAAATTAGTAAAATGAGTGAAATCAGAGGAAGTATGCAAGCTCTTTGTTGATGAAAGTAAGCTTTGCTTGCATAGTTGAGGTTTCATGGGACAAATATTTATTGTGGAAAACCTTGGAGTAGGCTAATGTGGAAATGAAAGTTCCCAAAGATGAGTGACTGTGTAATAGGAGATACTGGGATGGAATCCAGCAGTCATATGCACATGTGGGGATTATAGGGATCCGGCCTCCTTCCAGATAAATTCTAGGATCCAAGATTCTGCTGGGTTTAAGGACCTTGTATTCAGTTGGTGACCAAAACAGCACATGAAAAATAATTGAATATATGTGGAGCCAGCCTGGAAGTGACCTCTACATTTTTCACTGGCACTCAGTCATGTTCCCACATCTTTCTGCTGGGTAAGCTCAGCTATATCTAAGATTCTTAAACTGTTTCTATTTTTAACGCCCTTTTAAAAATATGTTTATTATTTTTGGGACCACACCTGATGTGTCAGGGCTTATTCCTGGCTCTGCCCTCAGGGATCACTCCTAGTGGACTTGGGGGGGTCATATGGGGTGCCTTTGGAATCTACATCACAATGTGATTTTTCATCTAACTTCATTTTATTTCTCTTCAATTTGCCTCATGAACCAAAACAAAAATGTTTTTCTGTGAGGTCAAATTCAACATTCTTTCTTTTGGCTTTATTATCTATACATTATTATTATTATTTTAAAATCAATAATTTGAACTTTTATTACCTTAGCTTGGCATCCCAGATTCATGATCATTGTTTTCTTCTTTCTTTTATATATTTAGCAATGTTCCTTCAGAGCATGGTTCACTCTGTTCTTTTCCCCTTTGTCTCTCTTCGGCACACACTTGTCCGTGACCGTGTCATATCCTAATGATGAGGCTTATACAATAATCGTCTAGGTATTCCACCCTGAATGTTGCTACTAGTATTGTCATCTTGCTGCATTCTCACCCAGTAATCTTATTCTCTTTCTTATGTGTAGTGATGAATTACAAATCCCTTTTCCACTGAGAGAAATCCTGCCTTTCCCTCCTTCCTACCTTCTTTTTGGCCTACCTACCTAGAAACATTGGTCACATTCTGAGTCTAGAGAATGCCAGTTTCCACCCTAGAGACATGAAATTCCCCTGAGATGTGCTGATCTTTACCTTTTTGGAGCAAGTCTCTGCACATGTCATATGTAACTCCTGGAGACTCTCCCAAACACACTGGGCTCCAGTAATCTTTGATTTACATGTTCCATTCCTATGGGCGTTTGGTTACAGAAAAGCCTTGTTTTGCTATAAAAATATTTACTGTGTTTATGCTTTGTCTTCCATATTGATTGTTAAATTCCATAAGGGCAGGGATTATGGCATGTATCTTAATCATTTCCCTCAGGCTTCAGGGTACAACTAGTCGCAAAATGATTACTCCACAAATACTTGCTGAATAAACACATTGAATGGAGATGAAGGCACTTAGGTGTGAAGATGATCATTTGGATGGGAGTTTTCATTTGATTCAAGAGGCAATTGGGAGCCATTGATGGCTTCTAAGAATTGGAATCAAACGTTATTCAGGGAAGAGAATTTTTTATTGCTCTACGTAGGATCCTGTCAAGTTGAAAATAGACAAATACAGAATTTTAGAGAAAGAATTGAAACAGAGAACCTGATTTTTTTCAATGCAGAGGCTCTAGGCCCTACAAAGTTGGGAGGAAGTGCAAGTTTGAACTCAAGATTCTTGGTAGATGCTTTCGTTGTCAAGACTAAAAAGTAAAGTATATGAAATTACTTGTTGGTACCCAGATCCCAAAGCAGGAATGACTCACAAAACCCAATAGAACTGCAATATTGATGGTAACAAATTGGAAATGAGTGATGCTTTGAATGAACATAATATATTGATTTGATGTAAGTGGATTCAGTTGCATTAGGACTTGTTGGTACAGATGTGTTACAGATACACGTAGAAATATCTGTTTGAAAGAACTCTGATGGCTGAGTTAAGTGATCTGTGAATTAGTCCTGGGGTTGTTATCCTTGGGATTTGTGACTCTGCATGGGTCATTCTAACTCTGGATTAGGTGGGGAGTAATATTACCCAGAGTGGACAAATCCACCTTTGGGGTGCTCGAATGATTCCAGGGTGGCAATAAGAAGTCTTAGGTGCAGTTGGGCACATATTTTATTTGTTAGCTTAAAGAATGTATATATTCATGGGGAAGCCCAGTGAGTTTTTTTCCTGAAAAGGGGTGATAGGCCAACTAATTTTGGTACTATCAAGTGCTTTTACCTGGGATAGAACTATTGAAAAAAGATTTCATATTCAGCAGATTTGTGAAATCCTAACATTTTAAATAATGTCTTATACATAATATAGTTTAAAGTAAATACACATATATCTATCACTTATTTTCGACAAAGACAATTTTATGGACTTGTTTTATCAGTATGTTTTTCTCATTTTGCCTTAATCCATTCACAATACTGTATGATTTTATTTTCATTATTTATTTATTTTGCTTTTTTGGGTTATACCTGGTGATTTTCAAAGGTTACTCCTGGTTCTGCACTCAGGAATTATTCCTGCCTGTGCTTGGGGACCATATGAGATGCTGGGGACTGAACCTGGGTTGGTTGCATGCAAGGCAAATGCCCTAGCTGTTGTGCTATCCCTCCAGCCCCTATTTTCATTATTTATTATGCTGCTCAAGAAGAGAATGCATAGTAGTAATAAAATAGGACTTCCCATGTGCTTACTACTTGTAAAATATTTTTAGATTGCTTCGATCTGAATTCCTGAAGCTCCTGACGTGTTGTTTAAACACTGATTTATAACCATCACGCATCGGGTTCGTCTTTGAGTCATCTGTCTTATTCTCTACATTCAGTTCATCTCATTGTCTGTGCTTTAAAAATATATATCCCTACCTCACTCACCACCTTCCTTTATGGCCCTATAGTAAGCCATGATTTTCCTCAACAGAGTGCTAGTCCCCTGCTTGCATGGAAAAATCAGAATGATCTTCCTGAATGAAAATCAGGACAGCTTACTCTTTTGTTTGAACACGTCTAGTCACACGGTATGGTTTTGTTGGTTCTGTAGAATTTGATAAATGCTCCACTCTTTCGGTTTTGTTTTACTTCGTTTTGGGGCCACTCCCACTGGTGTACAGGGGCTTTCTCCTGTCTTTGTGCTCAGGGATCGGTACTGCTGGGTCTGTGGTGAGGTGGCGGAGGAACTGTATTCAGTGCTCAGGAACCTGGGGTGGCTACATGCAAGGCAACCTCCTTACCCATGGTCGTATCTCTTCAGTCGCTGTCCAGTTCCTCCAGCTTTTTGATGTTCTTTTCTCCTGCATTTTCTCTTGCTTATTCGACTTTGTTCATATGCTCTTACCTCAGTACATTTGCACTCATTGGAACCCTACTTATGTTTATAATTATGACTGACATTCTTGCTCTAATGTTACCTTATCCTGAGGATTTTCTTAATTATCCTAAAAAATATGTAAAATAGATTTTTTTCTGGGGAAGGAATATTACTTTCTGTTTTCTTCTTTTTATTAGTCTCTGAATATTTATGTGTCCTTTTCTTATCTGCTATGGGGCAAATATAATCATTGGGTTATACCTGGCGATGCATCATATATTTATTAAATGCATCATATATTTGTTAAATATAAGTTAATTGAGAACAAAGAGCAAAGAACATAGATATTTTTATCTCCTTAAACTGAGAATCAATAGTCAGTGAATAGGTAATGCTTTGATAACACTTTCAAAATGTATATATGTAAGCTTGCTGAGTTTATAACAGATACCAATGTTATCCAAAATAATAGAATCTTCAGGTATGACATAAGCATGAATTTTAAAAGTATTACTAAAATTGCTTAAAGCTTTTTCCCATCTGTATTCATCAGTAAAGAGATAGCATGAGACAAACCTTGCTCAAGTGTGATACAGAATGATGGTGAAAATTTGTATGAAATGACTTGATATTTCAGTCTCAGAGCAGAAAACACAGGAAAAGGAGGATTAAAATCTTAAAGAAAATAAAACCATGTTTTCCTCAATCAGTAATTTGCATTTCAACTAATTTTAGTATGTTTTTGTTAAGCCAAACTATTTTGCATTCAGACACTCATTTTACTGAGCATAGACAGTGGGATGCCTGTGTATAAAGGCATATATCATAGCAGTTTTGGAATTATAATAAAATAACAATTTTATTTATATTTTGTGTGAAATATCTTTGTTCAGTTTAAGACATCAACATTTCCCTGCCTTTATTTTTGCTATGAATACATTTCTGCATTTGCCTCTTTTAAATCCCTTCCACCTTTTAACCACATCCACAAAATAAATACTTATCAGTTACTGAGAAATTGGAATGTAAGCTCAATTATGTTAAAAACTAATGGGTAGCACTAACACATAGTTACAGCTTCTTTTGCAATATTTATTCTCTTGGTGATAAAAAAAAGCCCAACAGCCCATTGCTGCAGAAAGAATTTAGCTACAAGTTTATCAATTTGAGCAGGCCAACTGCACAACTAAATGCATGTGAAACTTAACAAATCCCTTGGGGAAGCTGACTGTAAGAATTTTTTAGTCTGTGCGGAGTTACTGAGGTGCGACATGGTGGATTGGACTTAATGCCTTAGGCAAGCACAATCAAATAGAGACAGTTTAAGATTTTTCTTGTGTTCATGAAGGATCTCTGGTAGGTGTCTAAATGAAGCTTTCAGAAGGGAATATAATACCATCATGAGCTCGCTTCCCTGAATATTTTGTTGGTATTTTGGCTTAGAAGAAATACAAGTAAGATTAATGTGAGGTAAGCTTTGTAACAGTTGAAAGATTTAAGATAATGATTTACCTTCTACGAAATAGGGAAGAGACAAAATATTTCTCCCTGAATTTTAATTGTAACTTTCAAGGAGTTTAAAAACTAGTGTATATGGATTGTTGGAATTATTTTTGTTCATAATAATTTAATTTTTGGTGGGAGTGCACACTTTGGGGTGCTAAGTGCTTACTAATGTCTCTGCACTCAAGGATATTCCCCAGTGGAATTCAGGGGACATTTTGGGGTGTTCGGGATTGAACTTGGGTTGCCTGTGTACAAGGCTAGTGCCCTGTATGTACTATCTTTCAGATTCTAATTTCATTTTGTTTTTAAATAATATTCACTCCCACTATATCCAGGCCATGCCTCTTTTGTAGTTGGGGAACCATGCTAAGCCAGTGATCAAATGCAGGGCCTCACAGATTTAAGATAGCTGACCTATCCCACTGCTGATTGGTGATAATTTTATTTTTTGGTAGAAGTGATCATTCAGTTCACCCCAGAATTTTACGGAGACTTGGTATTGACAATAGAATAGAAAGTGGATGAGTGGGTTGGTCTGTAGTTGATTACCGTGGTTTGAGGCCTAAGCATCCATTAACCTGTGTCTCACAGCAAAGTAACTAATTTCTGTTTTCTAATCTGAAAATTGGGAAGATTACCATCCATTTTAGGATAAAGTGAAGGTTCACTGAATTAATAAGTATTTTGAACAGAACTGGACACAGTACTCAAGCAGTCTTGGGCCTGAGCCCAAGTATAGCATGTAGGGTGCTTGCCTTACATGTGTTCGACCCCAGGCACCATGTATGGTCTCTTTAGAGTCCCACCAGTAGTATTCCCCTGAGCACAGAGATAGGAGTAAGGACTTTTATCTATGCAACATAATAGTTTTCAGTGTTGTTATTCTTTAACAACTCAGAGTATCTAGTTGCAGCTTCTTGGGAGCATGAACATCATATAAAGCCACCTCCAGTTCCCTGGCATTCCAGTGATAGCTATCATTATGAGGTGTATTTGAAAGTCAGCTCCACCATCTCTGAGAAAGTTGGTATCCCTGCCACACTGCATTTCCTCTCTGGGAAGGCGCACTGGAAGATGACTCACTCTGATTCTACATATGTCAGTGAACAGAACCCCTTTACCTAGAGGACAAGGCCTGCAGACAGAATTGAAAGGGGGAGTTATTTTAGCTTTTAAGGGAGTGACTATGCACAGGCCATTCGTTGGGTGATGCGCCCTCAGAATTCAGTCTTTCCGCCAGTTTTTTAAACGCCAGCTTCCCAGATAGCATTGAGGAGTCTATTGTTAACTTCAGTTCTATGAACAGTCCCCTTAAGTTTTTCCTGGAAGCTGTTCTCATGACGCCAACTCTGTCCCTAGTTTCACTTTCCGTAGAAATCCTGCTTCTCACACTTCACCCTCCAGCCCAGCCACCAAGCCTTAGAAGAATGTCCTTCCCAGTCGGTGCTCTGGACCTGCACCTCAGAATTCCCCCTAAATCTATCATTTACCCTGCATCCCAATCTCTCCTTGCACTCCTGACTGGGTGCCTGCTTGTCTCTGACTGCCCATTCCCTTATTTTCCATTTTCCCTTAAGAATTTGTATTAAGATTCTAAATCTAAACCTTACTCCTAAAGCTACTTAGCCCTAAGGCCTTCAAGTCTTGAACACAGGAACCTGATAAGACCTTTGCCTGGAGCTAGCCTAGACCAGAGAAGGCTGGACCCACCCTCCCAAAAGAAGATCCAGCAGGACAAGGTCAAGAAAAGGAGTTTTCAGAGAAGACCACTCTCAACTCTACTCACCCCTCGGCAACCACCCTAGCAAGGAATTCTTAGGTTGAAACTCCTTGGGAAAAGCCCTATAAATGCCACCTTGAACAAAGGAAGCTCCAGCATATGCTGCAGAGCCAAGTATTGCTTAGGCCCATGTGGCCAAGCACATGTGGTGGCCAAGCATGGGTGTTGTTCTTGAGATGTGTACTTTCATGCTCTTCAATCTAATGCTGGGATGTGTTTGGAAAAGCGAAATTCTCTCTTGAAGCCCTTTTTCTCTCACTTCCTCTCCCTTTTTCTCCTTCCTAAAAGCATCCAAATGCAGTCTGTTTTTACTTTAAAAAAATCTCAATTTTGACTAAGATGCTAAAAGGCTGAGGTAGGGAGGAACCTTGGAGGGGTCTAGCTATAAAAATGGGTGCCCATGTGATGTATGGTTCCTCTCAGGTTATACTGTGGGGTAAGTGGGAGCTACTACTAATCACAGTCAGACAACCTGACATGGACTTGGTTGACCTGGCCTGAGACTGGATGAAAGCAATTATTTCCCTATTTCTTTTCTTTTCTCTTTTCCTCTTAATAACCATTTTACCAGGAAACAAATATACTGAGTTTTTTTTTTTTTAAGTAGTTGCTTGCTGGAGAGAGTTTTGTGATTATCACCATCTGGTTATCTGCAAGACAGAAAGATAATTCTAAATATCCAACAACAGTGGCCTGGAAATTGACTTAGTGACTAAGGGCACGTCCTCAATGAGAATGTTTTTGTGCTCAGGCCCCAATGCTGGCCCATGCTCTGATGCTCTGAGGTCAGGGCAGTTGTAGGTTCTGATGAAAGTATCCGAGTGGCTTAAAGTTCTTGCAGGCAAGCACATGGCTTTGAGCTCGAACCCCAGTGCCAGCTTCCCTATAATCCCATGTTAGGGGTTTTCAGATAGAAAGGGCCCACATAATGGCTCATTTGATTCAGAAATTGTCAGTGTAAATATGTGCACACAGGCCAGGGTCATCCTAACGCCCCCCACTGACAACTTTTTGATCCAAAAATAATTGACAATAATTGCCATTCATTTTAATCAAACACAAACAGTAGACTCATTTCTTCATTTGTTTTCTCTGTAGGGGAGTAAAATAGGAATTCAGCCTTTGTGTAACTGTGGGAATCCTAATAGCTTCTGTAATGTCTTGTAATGAGGAATGCTAGCAGATTCTTCAATGTTTATAAAATAAGAGGATGGTTTAGAGATTGGGTCCATTTTTCTACAAGTGTAGCATAAATGAGAAGGTTGAGCTGAAAAATAAAGAAAATGTATATCTTTGCATACTTTGTGTGTCCCCATGGTATCAAGTAATTGGTAAGTCTATGGTAATTAACTCTGTAGTTACCAGTTCCTTATATGTGATCAGTGTAAATAAACTCACAATGTGACTTCTTTTTAAATTTGAGGATTAATATTCCAACTTTACCCTAAATTATATAGTTAGTATAACATAAATATGTATAATGGTGGCTATTGGTAATCATGACAGAATTTCAGTGATAATTTTAATGTTAATTTAAATAAATTAAATTTCCATGAAAATATCTAAAATAAACTTTATTAATTTTTTTTTAAATTTTGGGGTCACACCCAGTGGTGCTCACGGCTTACTCCTGAATCTGTGCTCTGGGATCGGGAACCACATAGGGTGCAGGGGATTGGATTCAGGTTGTCCATGTACAAGACAAGCACTCTATATGCTGTGCCCCTATACAAGTATTTTAAATATATTTATTTTCAATATTATTTAAATGAATTTAAAAGACTGTGGAATTATATGTACAAGTATTGCATCTTTTATGTTAAACAAGCCACAGAAGAATGCTGCATATATCTGCATAGGAATATATGTCTGTAAAATGATATGGGTAGGCTTTAGGGGAATGTATACTGTCATGGTAATTGATTACTTCAAAGAGGGAACTGAGGTATTAGTGGTATTTGTGAAAGGTCAAGAGAATGAGAAACCACACATTTAAAGATGACACTAAGGACTTAATGCACAAAAATGCTAGGTGGACACACGTATTAGAAAAGTATAAAGAAAGAAAACTTACTTTAAGTTTAAAATCTAGCACTGGAAATTTATAGTCTTTATAATTTTTAGAGTCTATAGGAAATGCGTATTAGGTAAGCATTTCACTTTCGATAGAATGGGCCTGTGATATATTTATTGCATAGGCCTTGGATCTACGGAAAATCTTTGAACATTATGAAATTTGAGAAACTCAATAACTTTACAAACGTGGAAGACTGAGCACTGTGGTCAGCGATTTATGAGCTGTAAGTCAGTGTTATGGTCAGTTTGACCTTAGGAATTTCCGGCAGAGCTAGAGTCAGACTGTGACAGGGAAGCTTGCTTTCTGCTGTCTTCTCAGGTGAGGCTGTGAGGATTTGAAGCTAGTGTGCCACAATTTAGCATAGTCACACTGTTTCAAATTTGGCTGTTCTCAATGAATATAGTATCCACACATTCCTAGAAGGGTTTCAGGACCATATGGGGTGCTGGCAACTGAACCTGGGTTGGCCACTAGAATTCATTCTATTATCTCTATTATTTCTCCATCCCCCATAGAGTCGTCTCACCCATAAATAAGTTCTTTTTGATTTATATCATCCAACCTATGTGTGGTTATGTGTGGATACTATATTCATGCTGGTTCAGAGGACAAATGCTGTAGTGTTTTTTTACCACCAACTCTGACATTAAATAACACCTGACTCATTTTCCTCTATTATAAGATAAGGGCATTGGATAGAGCAATCTCTAAGATTCATTCCATTCTAGGATCTAGTCACCTCATCAGAAGATGCTGTGAACAGTCACATTTTGCATATTAGATAAGATAGTGAGGAAATATATGGAACAGTATTACGCAAATAGTAGACACTCAATAAAATTTTAATGTCCAATAAGTAATGTGTTACTAGCATCCTGTT
Organism: Cryptotis parvus; assembly: GCA_021461705.1. Lineage (NCBI taxonomy): Eukaryota > Metazoa > Chordata > Mammalia > Eulipotyphla > Soricidae > Cryptotis > Cryptotis parvus. The sequence continues at coordinate 316,020 of JAJIBD010021878.1, read as the reverse complement.
GACAAACTGCAGTCTAGACAATTGTGTTAACATTGTTCTCCTGCATACAACCAAAAATGTGCATAAAGGAGATGTTTTAGGGCTACCATGAATCTCTCATTATATTCGGAGGAGAAAAGTACCTGAAGATCTACATTGTAACCAGGAGAGAGCTACTTAGAGTTAAACCCACTTAACTGTGGAAATCTACCTGTGTATATATTTTATTTGACGACACAGAAGTGATTTTTCTAAAGTGTGACATCCATTAGAATCTTGAATTCAAAGTGAGAAGTGCTCAGACCAATTCTCCTTTAGACTGCCTGTAAGCCAATTCTTACACACCTGTAAGGTGTGTAATTTAGACATGATTTATAGGAATCAGGAGTTCTTGTGCTTATTGTTCTTTTAGTAGCTTTTACCCTTTTGTATAGTATTTAGAAATATGAAATAAACCAGTTATTCTTTACTCTTCTTGTTCCTTGCTTTTTGGCTTTATTTCTGGAATCTGCTTGAATATTGTTTTTCTTTCAGGCCAGGGCAGTTAAGACAGCATGACTAAAATGTCTTACTTGTTTTAAGAAAGGAATGGACCAGTAATTCAAGTTTCTAGGTTAGAAAGACCTGGAGTCGTTTGACTTTGTTCTCAAATAGTTTTCCTTCATTTTATTTATTTTTTTTTCCTTCCCAAGAAATAAATAATTTTTTCCCATCGAAATCTTGTGCTGCAGGGAGGGGCCGGAGTGATAGTCCAGCGGTAGGGCGTTTGTCTTGCATGCAGCCGAACTGGGTTTGATCCCGGCATCCCATATGGTCCCTAAGCACCGCCAGGAGTAATTCCTGAGTGCAGAGCCAGGACTTAACCCTGAGCATCACTGGAGTGGACCCAAAAAAAAAAAAAAAAAAAAAAAATTGTGCTGCAGCTCTGTATATACAACAGAGAAGGGTGTGACCATGTTCCTGGTATGTGGGAGCCAACAGTCAGGCCTGCCTTCCTCTCTTTCTCCCCATACCTTCCCCACATCCTCCATCCACTTGCGGTTTCTGCACAAACAGCCGTGCAGAACATTTTCCTGTCATTTATAATCTGGTTGATGACTGAGGTGCTTGGGAGGATTTTTGTTTTTTTGTTTGTTCCTACCATTTCATTCAGCAGTGATATTTATTGAGCAGTACTTCAGAAGGGATGAGAATTGAAAAGATCGAGATTACTTTTTCCCATGAAACAAAGTATTTAGTTACTTTCCTCTCTAAATATTTAATGTCTAATAATGCATCATATTTCGGTAAAGCAATGTTGTGTTGGAGGAATGAAACTTAAAAATTTTAATCACTTGATCCCTTGATCACTTGAATCCAGTTATTCATCAATTTGCTCAAGCTGGCGCCAGTAACATTTCCATTGGACCCTATCACGTGCCAATGTAGCCCAATGACATCTGGTTGATTCAGGAATATGAAGAGCCTCAAACCGTTCCTTCAGGGTCTTAACAAGGAAGTCTGACCATCTTGTAGGTGGGCGGCCACATGATCTTTTGACATCCTGTGGGATCCAGTCGGTAACGGCTCTAGGCCAGCGGTTGTCTCCAAATCTCATTACATGTCCAGCCCATCTGATTTTCGATGCCTTGGCAAATGAGACAGCATCCCTGATTCTGGAATAGCGACGGAGGTCGGAACTCCGGATTCCTTCTCTCACTTGAGTGAGGCGTGATATTCCAAGCATAGCTCTTTCGATTCCTCTCTGGGAGACCCGAATAGCATTCTCATCCTGCTTTCGTAGGGCCCAGGTCTCTGAGGGTATGTTATTGCAGGGAGAACGGTGGAGTTGAAGAGATGTGCCCGGAGCCGGAGGTTCTTTGTTCTTTTAGCTATTTCTTCGATGCCTTTGAAGGCATTCCATGCCGCTCTCTTCCTCCTGCGCAGCTCAGGTTTTAGGTCATTCATCATGTTGACTTCTCGACCTAGGTACACATAACTGCTGCATTCATAAAAAAAATTTTAATGAGATCTAATAATCCACTAATAATTACTAAGGTTTTTGTTTCTTAGAAGATAATATAATCTTTTAAACGAATTTCACAGTTTGTGTTTGGGTTTAGTAAGAATCTTAAAACTAAGCTCTAGCAGAAAAAATTGTATGATGTATTCACCTTCCAATGAGTTGGAAGTCGTTTGGTCAGTATGTTTATATATAAACAGTGCCAAAGCATGGCAGAACTCAGCCAAACTCGTTGGTTAGTATTATGGTATGGTATGCATCTACGTGTTTTTTTTGAGACTCCCTACCATAAAAACAGTGGGGGAATAATGGTTTTTTGAAGCAAGATATTCAGTTTTCTTGTGTGGTAGCATATTTTTTTACGGTGTGAGGCCATACCTGGTGATGCTCAGGGCTTACTTCAGGCTCTGAACTCAATCCTTGCAGGTGCTTGGGGTACCATATGGGGTATCTGGAATCAAATCCAGGTCAGCCATATGCAAGCCAAATGCCTTATTATCTGTACTATTGCTCTGGCCCAAAGCGTGAAGATGGTGTTTTCAGTTCTAATAGTCTCAATTTTAATAGTCTATTCCCTGGATTTTTTTTTTACCTCTTTCTGACAAGATATAGTGATTTAAAGGAAATTGTCATAAAAAGTTGTGCTTTCAGTTAAGTTTCTCTGTGCGTAAAAAATGCATGTAGATTAGGTTTAAATACATTAGATCAGACTTATCAGTTACAATACATAAAAATGATTTTTCTGTTATACATAAATATTTGGTTCTCTGCGTTACCTTGTATATTTCCACAGATATTAAATTTGCATTTTAGGTTCCATTTAAGTTTTAAATTAGGCAGAGTTGGCATCATTATGAAAAAAAAAGACTTTCAAACAATTCAGAATTCACATGTTTTAGCAATTTAATTAACTTAGGTATAAAACAGTAAATTTAATGGCATACTTAATATTATTTAGTAAGCTAATAAAATGAATATTTTATTTTAGAAACAAAACCTTTTTATTTTTATTTTTAGGGGTTATATTTGTGGAACTTGAGGTACTTACAGCACTGCTGGGGAGACAAAAATACAGAGCTCCCAAATCGAAAGGATGCTTTTAGTCCTTGGAGCTATCTCCCAGAAATTTATTTTTCTTTACTTAGTGAAATATTTGCTTCTTGTATATCATTCTGTTCATGAACACAAAGAGGAAGTTAACTGTAATATGACCTTACAGATTAAAAATAGTATCTTATGCACATATTGATCTCAATCTTTAAAATATCGTTATAATTTTCATAAAATAATATAATTACCTATAAGGTTCTATAGTAACATAGTATTTAACTGTTAATATTTCATACAAGAAAATCCTTATTAATGGTGTTTAATTTTAGTGTGTGTTGTGTGTGTGTGTGTGTGTGTGTGCATACATGGTGCCAGGGATTACACCTATGCCACAAACACAAGATCTGCTCTACCATGAAATCATATCCATGCTCTTTAATTTGTAGTATGTGGAATAAATTTTGTAGATTAATTTTATATATGTGTACACATCTGTTCATTTACTAGATTTTCTCAGGATAAATTCAGAGAAATAGGATATGCATTTAATTTTGATAGATATTATTAAAAGGTGTTCCAGAGATTTAGACATTTTCTTTTTGATTGTCATAACTTACTGAAATAAGAAATAGAACCATTTTCATTTTTCTCCATACACTGGAAATGAAGAATAAAAATCTGGTAGCATGTTCAGTGAGGGAGTAGCAGTGTGGGTTTACTGCTTGTTTTCTGTAAGTCATTACCCAAATTGTAGAGTGTCGGGGTGCTCCGCCGGGGTCCCCGACAGTGCCGGGAAGCGAGTTCCCTTCTACCTCCGAAGCCGGCGAGGAATGGATGAACACTCAGGAATCCGATGCGGTTTTAAAAGGCTTTACTTATCACAGGTTCAGGCATACAAATCAGCAAAAGGAAAAACCCGATGCTTAGGATTCCAGGCTAGAACCCCAGCCACGTGTAGGCCAAGATGGCGACCACCACGTGTAAAAACTTCCAAGGGGAATAAACGCTCACAAGGAGAGATCCCACAGGGAAGAAGAAGCGTGAGAGAGGGAACCGGCTAGTTTATACCCCCCGCAACTCAGACCTTCCTCCCATTGTTATGGAAAGTAGGGAGGGTCCAATGCCCTTAGGTAATCCCTCCCTGCATCTCACCTAGGGCCTTTACTGTGCTAATGTTTTGAGCCGGGAATGCCTTTGAAATGTAGAGAAGGGGGTTTCTGAGATGGCATGTCACTGTACCAAAGATCAACACCAATGCCAGTTAAATATTTCTCCAAGCCTTCACAAGTCTCCTCTACTTCATTGTAGTTTTATATTTTATCAGGGAGCCATGCTTGTTTGTTTGGAAGCAAACAGCATTTCTCTCTGGTCTAATTACTTAGGTGTCCTACGTGGCCAGGCTAATATGCTGGTAAGATCTAGCTAGTCCCATGATGATTGTGATAGCATGGGAGAATATTTATACCAGCTAGTACAGCATACATGGTCGGATAAACTGCCACATTTAGATTACCCCCCTTATCTACGAAGTGATTTGCGGGAGGCAATCCAGAGCAGATGCAGCGGCCCTTAGGAGTCCTGCAACAGTAGAGGAAAATATTTTTTAAAAACTTCCCCTCACTGGGGATGGAGTGATAGCACAGCAGGTAGGGTGTTTGCCTTGCATGCGGCCGACCCAGGTTTGATCCCCAGCATCCTATATGGTCTCCCAAGCACTGCCAGGAGTAATTCCTGAGCAAAGAGCCAGGAGTAACCGCTGAGCATTGCTGGGTGTGACCCAAAAAAAAGCAACAAGAACAACAACAAAAGAACCTTCCACTCATTTTAGGGATAATATTTAAATGTTATTATTTAAATTGATGTAATTTTGGGAGGTTTCTGTACTTAACATTTTATGGCAGAGACACAGATTAAGGACAGAGCTAGCTGTGCTGGTTACTTATAGAGTATATTATTCCTTTAAGGACTAATAATCATAAGATTTCATATTTAAAAATATGGACATAATCATCACAGAGAAATATGTGCTCCTTATTCTTGTTAAAATAGTAGTATTGTTTGCAATTAGCATCCCCAGTTTAAAAATAAACCACTCAGATGCTAAAATTGAAGCCGAACTTTGACTGCTATTCTTTCAAATTGATCCAAAAATGATAATCACATGCCAATAAGAAAATTGTTCTTAATATAGTCTCTGTAATATGAAATATGTAAATATAGAATCTTAAATGACTAACTGGCATACTGTCAAAGCTTAGTATAAAAAATATATGACATCTGCTCTTTTTAGTAAATATGTTGAACTGTGTCGAGAAGCTCTGCTTGCACTAGGTATATGAGATGATACAGTCTTATACAAGTTTTTGATCGGGCAGCCTGAATGGAGAGGTGTTTGGAGAAGAAAATTAAAAATTAACACGAAGTGATCAGTGAGTGTAGGATGTGGATTCCATGTAGAAAGAGAAGAGAGTTTTGCCTGACATGTAGAGTACATGTGAGGTATTTGCTGGGAGCACAGAAAAGGGCCTCTGGGAAGCACCATTTTGCACTGCACCAGTGAGAAGCGTTCACAGAAAAGGCCCTTATAGTGGTTGCAGAGACAAGAGGTCTCTCTGGAGATAGGTTTCATGAGAGATCCCACCACACTCTTTAAAAAAATTATTTTATTGAGTCACCATGCCATACATGAGAAGGCTGTCCATGATCATTCAGTCACACATGATCCAACACCAATCCTTCCACCAGCACACGTTTCCCATTACCTATGTGTTCCTTTACCCTCCTGCCGTACCCGCATTCCTCACTCCTCAGCCTGTCTCTGGCAGGCACTTTCTTTCTCCTTCTCTCTCTCTCTCTCTCTCTCTCTCTCTCTCTCTCTCTCTCTCTCTCTCTCTCTGCCTCTCTCTCTCTCTCTGCCTCTCTCTCTCTGCCTCTCTCTCTCTCTCTCTCTCTCTCTCTCTCTCTCTCTCTCTCTCTCTCTCTCTCTCACCCAACCCAACTGTGTTTGCAGCACAGATACTGAATGGTTACCATGTTTTATCCTTTATGTGTTATGCACGAAATTCTTATACAGTGGTCATTTACCACTTTGTTATAATGGTCCCTTCCGTATTCCAACTGCCTTTTCCCTAAGAGTTTGAAGCAGGCTTCCAACAATGGACCAAACCTCCTGGCCCTTGTTCCTACTGTCCTTAGATCTTGATTTCATATTGTGTATTTTACACCCCACAAATGAGTGTAGTCATTCTGTGCCTGTTCCTCCTTCTGACTTATTTCACTCAGCGTATACTTTTTTTTTTTTTTTTGGGTCACACCCGGCAATGCTAAGGGGTTACTTTCGGCTCCTCGCTCAGGAATTACTCCTGGCAGTGTTCGGGGGACCATATGGGATTGTGGGGATAGAACCCAGGTCAGCCGCTTGCACGGCAAATGCCCTACCCATTGTGTTATTGCTCTGGCCCCAGTATATACACTTCATGATCATCCATTTATAAGCCGATTTCATGACTTCATCCTTCCTAACAGCTGTGTAGTAATCCACTGTGTAGATGTACCATAGTTTTTTTAACAAGTCATCTGTTCTAGGGCACTTGGGTTGTTTCCATATGCTGCCTATTATAAATAGTCACCACGCTCTTGCAACAACAATATTACTGTTGAATGTTGGTCTATTAAATTTTATTGCACTTGGAGACAGATGGGTGCACATCAAAGGAAGAACACTGGAAAGGCCTAAAAATGTATATTGAAAGTGGTGGGTGTGCCACTACTAATTTTGAGATATAGGGAGTGTTGTCATTAGTTTTTCTAGTTTTCCTAACTAGGAGCAATTAGCTTAGATACAGGCCATTTTTAGAACCTAGAGGGCTTTAAATTTAAATTTGGAGCTGGTAGGCACAAGAAAATGAAATAAAATAAGCAAAACTATAGAATTACTATTCAACTAATTAATAAACATAGATGAAGATACTGAAAGTTTTCTTAAAAAATACCAGAGATTATAAAACAGTAGGGATGGAATCAGTTGATTAGGTACTTTCATGCAGGATATAAATGGTGGATTGTGAGAATAAAGCTGAATTATGACACGAGTATATAAACCAGTCTCCATGGATATGAGAAGAGCTCTCAATGGAAAAACTTTTCTCCTGTGGGGCCGGGCGATAGCCCAGCGGGTAGGGCGTTTGCCTTGCACGCGGCCGGCCCATGCTGGCCAGGGTTCGATTCCCGGCGTCCCATATGGTTCCCTGAGCACCGCCAGGAGTAATTCCTGAGTGCAGAGCCAGGAGTAACCCCTGAGCATTGCTGGGTGTGACCCAAAAAGCAAAAAAAAAAAAAAAACTTTTCTCCTGTGAGGATTCACTGTGCATTGCATGAGTTTTGATAATACGGTACCTAGTGATGTGCATACAATATCTGTATGTGTAGGTGTACTCAAATGCGATTACACATGCACATACGTATAGATCTCAAAAGGTAAATGCACCAGAAATATGAAATATCACCTATAGTAAAATTATGAATTATTGTTTTGTTCTATTTTTTGTTTTCAAGAGTTTCCACAGTAAGCATTTATTACTTTGGCAAGAAAAATAGTATGTAAGTAATTACACACCAGTAATAATAATAATAATGATAATAATAATAATAATAATAATACCATCACCACCAAAACCATACTTGAATAGGGTATTTTAATATGGAAAAATTAATAGAAGTTGTTTGCTACCTTTTAAGATGCATGATTGGCATACTATCCATAATTTCAGTGATATTCTTGATTATTGATATTTTATTTTGTTTGAGATTGGCATTCTTGTACTTTGATACATAGTTACTTTCCCAAATTAGTGAAGTTCTTTTTTTTCTTATATCATCATAGGTTAGAAAATTACAAAGCTGTTCATGGTTGCATTTCAGTTTTACAATGTTGCAGCACCCATCCCTCCATGAGTGCCCATTTCTTAGGACCAAAATCCCATTTTCCCTTCCCCACTCTCCCCACTCCATCTGTTTCTATGGCAGGCACTTTTCTTCTCTCTCTTTCTCTCTTCCCCTGCTCATTGAGATTTGCAAAACTTATTTTTAGGGGTTATCATGCATATCCCTTTATCTACTTTCAGTACTCAGTTTTCTAGTTTAGCATTACTATTTCCAACTATTATTGGCAGACTGATCCCTTAGGTATCTTGCCTAACTTCTGCCCCCCCCACCTCCCAATTGTGGTAGATTTTAACCCTTGACAGTTTCTCCTGTTTTGCCTAGCCTTGGATATTAGTCTCATACATTTTTTATATGCCAAAGATGAATGTAGTTATTCTTTGTCCTTTTCCTCCTGACTAATTTTACTGAGCATGATAATCTCCATTTCCATCCATTTATAGGCAGATTTCATGACTTCATCTTGAAATAGCTACATAATATTCCATTGTGTAGATATACCATGGTTTCTTTAAGCAGTTTTCTGTTCTTGGGCACTCAGATTGTTTTCAGATTCTGGCTATTGTGAATAGTGCTGCGATGAATATAGAAGTGCAGCTGGTGTTTTTGAGCCCCCAGGAGTGATATTGATAAGTCAAATGGGAGCTCAACTTATAGTTTTGAAGGATTGTCCAGGGCTTCTAATCTTCTCTTTCTTACCCTTTTAATAACCCTTTAATTCAGATAAGTGCCTTTTGATGTAATCATGCAGGGTTTTTACACTGTTTTCACAGCTTATTTTCTTTTCTACTTCCTCTTCTGTTTTGGGTTTTTTCCCACTACAATTCCAATTCATCAATCAACTCTAGAAAATTTCTTTCTCTTCTATTGTTTAATTCAACTAGTATGTGATTTAAGTTAGTTATTTCCTTTTTGAAAGTCTTGGCAGCTTTTCTTTATTTGTTCTAAATCTCATTTTGTTTTAGCCATTGTTTGTCTTAGTTCATTTAACATTGTTATGACTGTCATTTGCCATTCTTCAGGTAGGCCTACTCAGTCCCATGGCATTCAAACATTTTCCTGGGTTTTTGTTTTTCTCCATCAGTGATGGAAGATTCCTCTGTTTCTTCGTGTTGTTTAATTTTGTTCATTAAAATGATGTGTGTTGAGATGAGCAGTTGAGTTGTCTTTCCATACCTTGCTGTGTATGCCACATATCAGAACTGTAAACATAAAGCTATAGGATCACTGTCACTGTCACTGTCTTCCCGTTCATCATCGATTTGCTCGAGCAGGCACCAGTAACATATCCATATGTCCTGTCTCATGCAAGTAGAGCCCAAGGGCACCTGCTTGCTCCAGGAACATAAAGAGCCTCAAACCATTCCATCAGGTCATGGGAATGAGGACTATAATTATTACTGGTATTTGGCATATCAAATACGACACGGGTAGCTTGCCAGGCTCTGCTGTGTGGGTGGAATACTCTTGTAGTCACCTCTGATCTCCAGCATTTATTACCCAGGTTTTTTTTTTTTTTTGTGTGTGTGTGTGTGTGTGTGTGTGTCTTTTGCTTTATAAACTGTTACCGCTTAACTTGTTTAGATGTTTGGAGTTTAACAGAGGTTAGACCCCAAGGCAGCTGAGAGTATAGTGAGCACTGTCAGTGAGTATGACCAATTCAAGTCTCCAAAGAACTGCTAGTGGCAGAGATGAGTGGGAACACAGCCGTCTTCTCAAAGTCAGTTCCATAACCCAGGTTTACCTAATCTCTTTAGGCTATCAGTGATTATTCCTTTGTAGTTTAGTTTTAGTGTGTAGATCTTATTGTCCAAAATTTTCACAGGCCAGTAGAAATTCACCTAGCTCTCCTGCTAGGAGAGCTTTCTAGCAGTTGCTAGTGAGATTGAAAAATGAATAAAACTATCAGGGAATAGACATACTAATGGTGAGAAATTTGATTCCTAGAGTTGATCTACCAAGGTACTTTAACAAGAAAAATTTATGGCTCAGAAAAAAACTCCAAATAACTGATAAAACTGTCACGTAATGGAGTATTTGAAATTTAATTTTAAGTCAAGGAAGAATTTATTAGTTATATAAAGTGTGAGATAGAATTGTAACCTGGTACTTTAGAAAACAAGTGTTTTAAATTCTCAATGAAAATGATCATAGTCTTTGAGTTTTGATTTCTAGGAAACTTGGTACATAGTAGTTAACATAAAATCATTTTAGGTATGTGCTGATGACTTCAAAGATTGCCTAGTATTTTGTAAACATGATGATATTTGTGTAATAAATGAGTGAATGAAAACGGTGATCGAGTGAAGACAGGCCTAATGGTCTAGGGGTAATCTAATACTAAAATCCCTCTAATAATAGAATTTCAATGAAAAGAGTGTTTGTCCAAAAAATTATCACATAAATTTTCAGAGAATAAAATAAATTGTAGAATTATGAAAAGAATTTTTAATAAAGTCACTGTGAATTACACAATTATTTATGATTCAGTTTATGGCATACAGTTTTCAACACTGCAGGGATTCAGCATTGTCCAGTTCCCTCCATCAATGGCTCCCCTGCTTTCTCTCCCACCTGCCCTCTATGAGTTATTTTTATAAATAACTTTTGACACCTTGATTTGCAGCACTGTTGCCAACGGGTTTTATGCATAATTCTTTACTGCATTTCCGTTGCACCGCCCCTTCCTGGTAGAACACTTCTCTACCCTCCTCTCCCCAAGTGCAAGCTTCTTACTGAAGATCAGTTCTCACGGTTTTTGTTTCTGTTGTCTTGGGCGCTTGTTATTCCAGCATTATGTTTCCTCATATTCTGTATATAAGAGAGATCTTTTTTTTTTTGCTTTTTTGGGTCAGGGGTTTCTCCTGGCTCTGCACTCAGGAATTACTCCTGGCGGTGCTCGGGGGACCATATGGGATGCCGGGATCGAACCCAGGCCAGCATGGGCGACCGCGTGCAAGGCAAATGCCCTACCCGCTGGGCTATTGCTCCGGCTTCAGAGAGATCATTCTGTGTCGATCTCTCTCCCTCTAACTTCACTCATGCTATATTATTGTTTTAGAACATAAAATGGAACCATAAATAATCTAGCTCATTGTTTGATCAGCACTCATCCACAGAATTCCCCAGCAGAGATAGCTTGTTTGTCTGTTCTGTTCTTGATTTTCTTTTGTACCTTAAGCTGTTACTTTAGTCTCTCTGTCTCTCCTTGAGGTTTGGAAGCACACCAGTGTAATTTTGTTTCCTTCACTCTCAAAAAATACTTGCACTCCTAGGTGCCCCATAAATATTTGCCTCTTTTCATTGTTTGCAACAGATGGTAGAATGTTGAAATTAAGCTAAAGAAAAAGAAACACTACTAAATTCTAGTAAAGGGTAATGATATTTCAGGTTTTAATAAGTAGTAAAACAGTAACTAAAGAACCTGGAAATCTCAAGTATATGTAGAGATTCTTAAATGTTACAGAATTACCCAATATACTGTAGGAATTTTCATTGGTATTATGGAACTGCTTTTGGAAGATTTTTGAAAAACCAAGAAAAAGAGGGATGATCCTCTTGTACCTACTAAACTAGATGCCTCAACTTAGGCTCTTTTTTTTTTTTTTTTTTTTTGCTTTTTTGGGTCACACCCAGCAATGCTCAAGGGTTACTCTTGTCTCTGCACTTAGGAGTTACTCCTGGAGGTGCTCGGGGGACCATATGGGATGTTGGGGGATCAAACCGGGTCAACTGTGTGCAAAACAAGTTACCTACCGTCTGGACTATTGCTCCGGCCCTTAGGCTCATTCTGAGATGAACAGCACTCCATGCTGAACTGAAAGAATTTTATTTATTTATTTATTTTTATTTATTTATTTTTTTTGCTTTTTGGGTCACACCCGGCAATGCTCAGGGGTTTCTCCTGGCTCTGCACTGGGGATCAAACCCGGGCCGGCATGGGCCGGCCGCATGCAAGGCAAGCGCCCTACCCGCTGGGCTATCGCTCCGGCCCCTGAACTGAAAGAATTTTAGACCACAGTCATCATTAGCTACCAGCTAGGAGTGAGGCTAATTTCTCTTCCTTTTATTCTATTTAATTTTACTTTCTGAGCCTCTCAAACAGTGCTGGGAAACCGCAGAACCACTTTCAGTGAGACTCAGTCAGCCCTGGGGGCTGATCAGTTTGATTCATAAGCCTCTGATGTAGTGATCTGTGCATTTGGAGAGAAGCGGGATGTAGAGGCTAGGATTGAATTTGGGCCTCTTGCATTTTACACTTGCGCTCCCACCATCAAGATATCGCTCTATCATTCACTTTTGTTTTTAAACTATGACTACTAGACTGGGGAAATGGCTCAGAGCACTGGAGCACATGCTCTGCATGTGAGACTCCAGTGTTTGATCCTGGTGTACCACAGGGTTATTGAGCGAATAGCCCCCAAGCAATACCAAGTGTGGCCCCCTGTGATTGCTAACTAAATAGGGAAATTCTCAGGACACAATATATGCAAGCTTATCAGCATCTTGAGAAAGTATCTATGTTAGAGTTATGGCCTCTCTGTACCTTACTTAGTGAGGGATTCATGGTTCTTGTGTAAAGGTCTCCAAACAGTTCATCAAAGGGGTGATATTTAAAGAAAAACTGATTCTGTTAAACAGTATTTATGACTATTTATTAATATTTGATCAGTGAGGAAAAATAAGGATAATGTTCACTGATAATGTGGCTGTTTAGAATGTCCTAATACAAACCACGCCAAATTGAGTGAATTTGAGCAATGACTAAACCACGCCATGCTTTAGTTTTCCATATGTAAAATGTGAATCATAGTTCCACATGTTTTTATTACCGAGAAGATCCTTAGCATTGTATCTGACTCTTGAAAAATAATCCAGTAATGGTATTTAATGCCTATTTAGAATTTATGTGTTAATTGTGTTAGGAAGCTTAGATATAGAGAATTAAAATAGCATTGAATGAATTCTCCCAAGAGTTAATAGTGTACTCAAAATTAAACATAAGAGCATATAGATAAATATAAAATCTGCACTGTAAAAACCCTTGGACAAAATGAATCTGGAAGTTGTTATTGATTATGAGGTGAATGTAACTATGAGATATACCATTATAAAGATGCTCATGATTGGGTTTCAGTCACAGTGTACCAGCACCCATCCCTGTAATAGTGTACATTTACACCACCAATGTTCCCAGATTTCTCCCCCAGCTTGCCTTTATTGTAGTCACTTTTCCTCTTCTCTCTCTCTCTCTCTCTCTCTCTCTCTCTCTCATTCTCTAAGGAGAATGAGAGAGAATGAAGCCTTAATGACATCATCATCTCTGTGTAAAGAACATTCATGTTAGGAAGGTGACATTCTTTTGATGTGTTATGTACATAAAGTTAGCTTGTAGAGAAATGTAAGTACATGAGAAGTGCAAAGTCATAATAAATTATTTTCACATGAAACCCATTTGATATGTATCAACTATATCACAGACCTCATAACGTTATTAATTTTAGGACTTGCATTTTCTTTTTCTGAAAAAGTATTTTAAGATTACTTAAAATAATCTTGAAACTATCTGAAACTCTGTATTTGAAACTGTCTCATTCTCAAGGTACAGAGAGGCCATAACTCTAACATAGATACTTTTCCAAGATGCTGATAAGCTTGCATATATTGTGTCCTGAGAATTTCCCTATTTAGTTAGCAATCACGGGGGGGGCTTCTCTCTCTCTCTCTCTCTCTCTCTCATTCTCTACTCATTGTGACTTGACATACATTAATTTAAGGGTTGTCATATATATCCCTTTTCCTACATTCAATGCTCAGTTCTAGTCTGGTGTTACCATTTCCAATAAGACTGTCTCACACATAATGGCCTACCTTCTCATCTTTCTAATAATCCCAATTTTTTCTAATATTCCCGAAAGTTATGTCATGACTAATAGTTACAGAGGAAAGACTGGTGCTACAACTCCTGGACAATCTGACCACATGCGAAAGATGTACTCTTAGTTTTGTTTTTCTTCAAGTTTTTATTAAGTGGAAGAGATGGTGGAAATATACACAGGGGGCACATGGTTTCTAACAGGAAGAACTAGAGTCAGTTTGGAAAAGTAGAAAGTTTGAAGAAAGCATGACAACTCCCTTAAAATCATTGGAAGAGATCATTCAAATAGCGATTGATTTATTTGTGACATTCCAGAAATATAGTGGGTTCCACTGGGCAGTTAGAAGAAGGTCAGTTGAACCTTTGTTGGCAAGTGTTATAGTTGCCTTTCAAGGGGTAGATGTCTTCTCCAGGCCATGGCACAGGCAGGAGTCTCTACCTTTGAGGGAATTTCAAAGTTGAATAGGGGTTTGGAATTGACTGAAACTCAGACCTCTTTCAAATCTCATAATGTTTCATTCTGCAAGAGACTAAAACTTTTAAAAAGAATGCACTTCCTAGGGATGAATGTTACTGATTTAAGACTCCATCCCCTTTAATTTTATGGCTTTAATGATTTTCTTAAAACATAAATAATTTGCACATAAAAATACACTTTTCATTTTGGAAAATAATGTCTATTTCAGTGTTAATGGGAAAACTATAATTTCAGTTAGTAAAACTCAAGGCATTGAATTCATTACAAGAAAGCCAATTTCCTCCTCACAATTAATTTTAGAACATTTCTTCCATCAGTGAAGGGAAACTATCTGAAATCATCTCTGTGTAAAGAACATTCATGTTAGGAAGGTGACATTCTTTTGATGTTTTATGTACATAAAGTTACCTTGTAGAGAAATGTAAGTACATGAGAAGTGCAAAGTCATAATAAATTATTTTCACATGAAACCCATTTGATATGTATCAACTATATCACAGACCTCATAAAGTTATTAATTTTAGGATTTGCATTTTCTTTTTCTGAAAAAGTATTTTAAGATTACCAGCTGCTGTGTTATCATGACCAGATTCATAACAGTATATTAGGATTTTGTTGTATAAATGAGCCTGATTTTAGTAGTAAAGTATGCTTGATTCATGCCCTCTTTTCCCCACCCAGGTGTCAGACCAGCCCAAGCTGTTTAGCACAATGAAAGTTCTTGTTTGACCATAACTGCACATCTCACTCCACAGGCAATCAGCATTTTAATTAGTGATTCAAAGGAAAGTCATTGTCGTCTAGTTGCTTTATCATAATTGCTAAATAATTTTCCATTGAATAAATAAATAATGTAAAGGAGAAACCTCCCCTCATAATGCTGTCATTAAGGCTTCATTTTTTTACCCCCTCATTTGTATTTGTATTAGCACACAGCCCACTTGAAAAGGAGTAATTATAATGGCTCTCTGACAGTAGCCTATGCCTTTTAAAAAGTGGGGATGGTTTCCTTTCTATCATCACTTTGCACTGCATGGCTTATTTTAAGGTTTAGATAAAGGAAGCCCTTGGTGACTGGTGTCTCTTCAGAGGTGTGTGAAAGTGAATGATTGATTTGCTGTGTGCATCATTGGAACTAGGTAACTTGCATTATGACTCTGATGTACTGTGTAATTGATGCAAGTCCTTTCATAGCATTCTGAGATTGAAATCAATATTCATTTGGAGTGCAACAACTGTAATAAACTACATTCCTTTTGTAAGCAGTGGTCTAAGGCTTTGTAAAGGATCAGTTAGGAGTGACAGATTAACATTTTGGTCGGGTTGAGGTTTATTTGAATAGATATGAACAATGTCTTCAAAACAGCCTTTTAAAACAGCTGGTTTCATGAAATTAACTTTTTGAATTTGCTGTAAAGAAATTTATTTTTGCTTTAAGTTTATATGAGTAGTTTTTTCTGTCCATTTACAAACCTGGACTTAAGGGAAAGAATCATAATTTTCAAAAATAAGTTCAATTTCAGGAATAACACCACAGATGCTATATTGATATACCTTGTCATAATTTAAAATGCCTATATATTAGCCCTTTTAGAGTATTGATGATTAGCATTTGGATTTGAATTCTTTGTTAAAAGTCGATATATTTTGACATTGTCTAGTATAGTCTTAGTTACCTGTGAGATGCATTCAGAAGAATAAAGAAATCATTATCAATAAATTCTTATAATATTAGTATATTTATCATTTTAAGGATAGCCATATGATAGCCATAGAGTCTACTGGTATTGGTTCTTTGACCTGAGAAATCCAAGTTCAAATCCTCCCAGTACTACTAACCAGTTACTTGTATAACCTTGGGCAAGTACAAACTTCAGTTCTGGCTTACTCACCCACAAACTCTAGATGATCTTTGTGACTATCACTGGGACAGTGATAGTCACGCATAATTACATGAAGTAACAGAAAACATATCATGTTGCTTGGCACATTTTAAGTACTGATTCATGTGAGCGAACTCTAAGGATATTAGTTCATGCACATTCCTTTTAATTTGGTCAGAATTCCTTTCTTTCCATCTCATGTCTGTAACCATGAATATGCCTGTCAGCCATCAATGCCTGCAGAAGAATCTCAGTGCCCATTTCTCTCTCCAACTGCCCTGCTCCTGCCAGATCAATCTGATAAAATATTATTCTGCGCCAGACTGTTCATATTGGTTATTTGTGCTCTTAAGTCCAGGATTTCTTTTTAACACTATCTGTAGTATGTCGATACCCGATGAGTTACAGAGTTATTGTGAGTAGTAGATGTACATCAAATGTATGTACAACCATTTGTATCAATCGTCACATACACCAAATGTACATGAGGAGTAGATGAACATCAAAGCACGTCATCAGCGACTTACATCTCATAATCCTCATAAGCACCAAAATCAAAGCCAAATGTTTCACATTTCCCAATCTTGGGCACTTTACTAAGTGATTTGTTTGAATTGAAAGTTAATATGACCATTTTTGAAAGAAGAAATTGGGATACAGTGGGTAGTTGGCTAGCCCATAGTTGTTGCTTAGAAAGTGAAAGTTATTTCACTATTACCATACGCTATCCATATGCTTTTTGGGGGTGGGTGTGTTATTCAAATAACACTTAACAAATCAAATAACATTTCTTCTGTTCCAGGTACTGCAAATTAAGACCTGTAAATTAAAAACAGCTTCTGGAAATAGGCAGAGTTTTGCAATAAGACATGTTCATATAAGGAAGTCTCATTGTGGGACAGGTTAGATAGTACAGTGGTTAAGGTGTTAAGGTGCTCTCTGTCCTGAGTTTGACCTCAATACCCTATATTGGGTCCCCTGAGTCCCACCAGGAGTTATCCTCAAGTATGGTGCCAGGAGTCAGACCAAAACACTGCAATTTTACAAAGAAACAAAAGCTGTCTCACACATAATGATCTACCTACTCATCTTTCTAATATTCCCCAAATTTTTCAGTTTTTAAAATTAAAGGTTAATACTCTTCTTGCTGAAGTCATCCATATTTATATATTAAAGATAACTTTAACAACGAATTACTTTTGGAGTGGGGTTGGAGGTAGTGGTCCAAGTAGAGGGCTTGAGGATGCAGTGCTGCTTTGGCCTGCAACGACTCCGAACTCTGGGTGTTAAACCAGAGTTGACTGCATGCAAAGTCAAGTGAATAAACTCCCATGCTACCTATCCAGCTCCTAGTGTCACCTTTTATTCTGTCAGTTTCTTCAGTACTTCACATACAGTTTAACATTAAATTGCATGATATAACAAAAATTACATATTTTATATTATTATTGTGTCATATACTTTATCCACTTGGCTTCTTGTTGCAAGAGCCATATAACAACAGTAGGAATGAAAATTCACAATGATCTTTACCATTTATTATGGACACATGTTTTACATTTAAGTCTACCCATCAATTCACATCACAAGTATCTGTCATTAACTCCAGTGTACAGGTATGGACCAGAATAAAACTTGTAGAGGTTGAATAATATGTTCAAAATCAGAGAGAGAGACTGGACTGGCTTTCAAACCCAGGGATCTCTAAGAACTTAAATCCTATATTTTTTTATCACCACATTCACCACGTTGTCTCTTTTGTAGATTGTTCATACTATGTTTAATCATGTCAGTGGAGTCAAATCACATGTTGAACCTTTAATGGGTTTAAGTCATTGGTTTATTTTCTAATTTTTTCAGTGGGGGGGTCCCCACACCTGGCTGTGCTCAGGGCGTACTCATGGCTCTGCCCTTAGGAATAACTCTTGAACACGCGGGGCTTGAACACGTGTTGACTCCATGCAAGATAAGGTTCCTACCTGTTGTATTATTGCTCTGCCTGTTTTATTTTTTACATAAGCATATAATTTTATTTCTTTTTTTAAATTTTATTATACCACCACGAGATATACCATTATAAAGATGTTCATGATGGGGTATCAGTTAGTATTCCAGCACCTGTCCCTCTAATAATGCACATTTACACCACCAATGTCCACAGATTCTCTGTCCCAGCCTGCCTTTATTGCAGGCACTTTTCCTCTTTTTTTCTCTCTCTCACTCACTCTCTCTCTTTCTCTCTCTCTCTCCCCCCTCTCTCCCCCCATTCTCTTACTCATTGTGGCTTGATGTACATAAATTTAGGGGTTATCATGTATGTCTCTTTTCCTAGATTCAATGCTCAGTTCTAGTCTGGTGTTACCATTTCCAATAATTAGTAGAACACTGGTATATATTTATATCCAAAAAAATGAATGTGATTGTTCTGTATCTGTCCTTTATCTTCTGACTAATTTCACTAAGCATGATAATTGCCATGTCCATACATTAGTAGGCAAATTTTAGGACTTTGTTTTTCCTGACAGATGCATGGTATTCCATTGTGTAGATGTACCATAGTTTCTTTATCCAGTCATCTATTTTCAGGCACTCAGGTTGTTTCCAGATTCTGGCTATTGTGAGTAGTGGTTCAATTAATATTGAAGTGAAAATGGTGTTTCTGTTGGGTTTTTAGGTCTCCAGGGTATATTTCCAGGAGTGGTGTTGTTGCTGACCCTTATTTTCTAGTGTAAATACTTTCTGATGATTCTAGGAAGACAATTACGATAGAGAGATTCTGAGTCAATATAAAATTACTTGAAGAATTCTTTTGAAGATAAAACTAAAGTATATTTGAGTCACATTAATATCATATAAGGTATATTTATTGAAATTGTAAGAACTTATACTTTTTTAAAAACATTTAAAATATTTATATTTTAGAAACCCTACTCATGGCTAGAGATCAGAGGTGACTACAAGAGTATGCCACCCGCATGGCATAGCCTGGCAAGCTACCTGTGTCGTATTTGATATGCCAAAAACCAGTAACAATTATTGACCTCATTCCCATGACCTGATGGAATGGTTTGAGGCTCTTTATGTTCCTGGAGCAAGCAGGTGCCCTTGGGCTCTACTTGCATGAGACAGGATGTATGGAGATGTTACTGGTGCCCACTCAAGCAAATCGATGAACAACAGGAAGACAGTGACAGTGATACAGTGATTCATGGCTTATTTGGTGTGTATCCGTGAAACTTGCTCTGCTTGATTTTCTTTCATCATTTATACTTTTAAATAGAAAAATAATAAATATTTTAGGATTGGGGACATGGCTCAGTAGGTTGAATGGTCTTTCTTGCTTCCAGGGGCCCAGGATTTGACTCCTGGCACTATCTGTTCTCCTGATACTAGTAGGAAGGGCTGCCAGATTCCACAATTTTGGTTTAGGGTGGTCCCTACTCTAGTAAAAGTCATCAAAATAAGCTTATTCTAGTACTTATTTTTTATTGTATCATGATGAAATTACTTTGATCTGTAGTGACTTGCAGTGAGTTAGCATGTTTTAGTCAAAAGTTGGAATATATTGACTTTCCTTTTTGTTAGTGCTGACAGTTCATTGCCTTAAACATTTTGTCCAGAACTTTTAATAGTTTTATAGAAAAGGAAGGAATTTTGTTCAAAGACCACCCTCATTGATAAGCTGTGCTTTTCAAAATTTGGCAAACGCAAGTTTTCAAAAGGGAGACACCTAAAACCCCTTCTATCCCTGACTGGGTTGTCACCATCCAACATGGCTGCCGGTTACGATCACATTTCACATCTGACACAAATGGGTTGATAAGAAAGCAATCTGAAGGCTTTTAGAAAGAAATCTGTCTGTGGTAGTTTTGTGTGATATAAATATTACAAGGTCAAATTCATTTTTTTCCAGTGAGACAAAATGTTAACCTTATACTTGGACTCAAAGCTGACCCATGACATCACTTTTGGAATGAAAATTTCTTTTCATTGGAAGGTGTGACCTAATCTCCATATTTCTTCTCTATATCTTATTTCCTAATTTGACTTTGAGTCAGAAGCACCTTTTTTATATATGTGTTGGTGCTTTCTGCTGTTGGAAATAGATCTGGAGGCTGTTAACAATTATTGTCGTATCTAATGCGTTCTAAAAATGCATTATAAAGGTGGATTGATTCTGTAGCTTTATAATAACCGGAATGTGGCACTGTAAAGTGAATGGGAAGACTATTCAGAATAGATCCTTTTCATATTAGGTATTTGAATCTCAGTGGTTGTGGAATTTTAAATAATTTTTTAGTATTGACATGAAATATCGACAAATAAGAGTTTTGTCTTAAATGTCACTTTCTGTTTATAATACTTGTGTTAAAGTTTGAAGGCTATATTTGTTTTTTAGGCATTTATCTGTGAAATATACAAAAATTTACCATGTTTTAGATCTGCCTTCATTAGCTAGTAAGTTTCGCCATAAATTTAGATCAATTCAGAAAACATTTATTGAGCGTTTATTGTGTGTTAGAGTTGACAAATAGCAAGTTGAAAGATGAAAAAGACACTTTTTGTTCTTGGCTCTTTATAACGTGGACAAATGATGAGAACAAAAGCATATACTTTAGTATGTCTTTTGGTAGGAGAATAACTGCTGTGCTTTTGAACCAGGTAGTGTAGTAATATGTACTGGAGTCCTTTTACTTAGTTACTCATGATTGGTGACTACCATATTGAATAAGTCTTTAAAATAAGACTTATTCATTGAAGGGCCTGGAGATAGGATGGAGGGTAAGACACTTGTCTTGCATGCTGCTGATTCCAGTTCAACCTGCAACACTGGATAATGTCCCTAGAGCACTGCCAGGAGTGATCTCTGAGCACAGAGCCAGGAATTGGTCCTGAGCACTGCCAGGTCTAGCTCCCAAACAAACAAATAAACCAAAGAAGAAAGAAATAAAAAAGGAAAAAATCTTTTGTGCTAAATAAAATAGCAAGGATTAAAACATTTCACACATTTTGATGTAAGTTATATATATATACATTGATATTATCTTAGGAATACAGACATAAAATTTTCACTTTCTGTTTGGATTTAAATGATTTTTCTTTAATTTCATCTGTTTTTCAAGCAGAACAGCATATATGAACCAAATATCTTTGCTAAATTTTATAGAATGCAGCACCCTGCTAAAGCTTTTCAAAATCTAAATCATCAGTAGATACAGTTTTATAACTAAGACATAACCTATAGTTTTTCACTTAAAAATGCTTCATTTTTTTTCATTTTTCTAGATTTGCTAAAGTATACTCTTGATGTGTGTCTTCATGCCTGCCCCTTAATAAAAATATTTTGTTTATCGAATTGATTTAAAATAAAATCTTACTGCGCTTCCTCCTGCCTCAAAGAGACAGAACAGAAGTGGCTGTTACCTGTAGTAATCACTAAGATTTTAAGAAGTAGGGGCTAGGTAACTTAATCTTATGCTTTTGGGATCAGAGCAGTCTAGTTGGGATCTTGGAGTGGGCATTAACTGATAATGAGATCTGGGGCAAATCACTTTTAAGTTTCACTAAAATGTGCCTGTTGGCTTGTTTGAGGAATTTAGCTTATAATACTTATAATAGCCACAGGCATGAAGCATATAATTGATGATAAATAAATACTCTTTCTTGTGGCTACCCTTCTCAATCCCCAACCATACAGTCTTAAATATGACAGGGTTATATCCCTTGCAAAGAAAAATTGGTCAGAGAAAATATGCTAGGCAATGTGAAGTCTTTTAGACTCCAAGTTTCTAAGTGGGTCCTGTAGAGAACTGGCATAATACTGAAAAAGAAATTAGGTATATAGGATTTGATTATTTAAAACGAGTTATTTCAGTTCCTAGCCCTGTCATCTTTGGAGTGTTTCTCTGTTAATATCAGCTTAGTCTTTAGAAGTCTCTAACAAAATAAGATTACAAACACCTCTTGATTTTAGACAATAAAATAAAGAAATAAAAATCAAACAATAAATTTATATGAGATGATTGTTCTTCAATATGAGCAAAGATTTCTTTCCCCTTGCTACTGGTCCTCTGGCTGATTTCTTTTTTTTTTTAACATTTTATTATACCACCGTGAGATATACAATTACAACGTTGTTCATGCTTGGGGGTTTCGGTCACATGGTGTTCCAGCACCCGCCCTCCACCAGTGCCCCTCAGCCACCACCCATGTCCCCAATTCCCTCCCCCTCCCACATCCCGCCTAAATGGCAGGTTCTTTATCTCCTCTCCGCTCCCTCTCTCTCTCCTTCTTCTCCCACACATTGTGGGTTGCACTACATACACTTAGAAGCCATCATTTGCATTTTTTGTCTGTATTTAATGCTCAGTTCTATGTTAGTATCAGAACTTTAGACATTTATTCACTCATGTTCCTTTCTCTATCTAAACCAACCTCCTGACTTCCACACGCTTGTGGTAATTTCCACTTTTGGTAAGATCACCTAGTATATTTATGTCATGCAAATAAATGCAGTCATTCTATGTCTCTCTCTTTCCTTCTGACTAATTTCACTCAACATGATTCTTTCCATATCCATCCATTTATAGCAAAATTTCATAACTTCATTTTTTCTGACAGCTGCATAGTATTCCATTGTGTAGATGTACCACAGTTTCTTTATCCAGTCATCAGTTCTCGGGCATACTGGTTGTTTCCAGGTTTTGGCTATTGTGAACAGTGCTGCTATGAACATAAAAGTGCGGATTGTGTTTCCGCTGTGCGTTTTGGCTTTCCAGGGTATATTCCCAGGAGCGGTATGGCTGGGTCAAAGGGGAGCTCAATTTCTAGTCTTTGGAGGAATGTCCATATTGTTTTCCAGAAAGGTTGTACAAGTCGACATTCCCACCAACAGTGTATGAGCTCTGGCTGATTTCTAATTAAACTGTATGTCTCAGACTAGATCAGAGGTGCCCAAGCATATCTGAACTTCTTCAAAAAAGAACAAAAAATCACTACCTCCTTCTGGAAATCTACCTTCTTAAAGCAAACAGAAGGTGCCCCACAGTTGAACCCAAGATTATAGCAGCCGCCACCTGAATTGTTCCAGCACCCTTCCCCCTTTGGGTGTACTTGGTGGAGGAAACACTTCTACTTTGGTAAGTACTGTCCTAGATTCTGCTTTCTTGACAATCTCAAAACTTTGCATTTGTATATCATCTTTCCTATCTTGCTCAGTTGTAACTTTATGTTAATCAGTTCTTTCCCCACTAATCTATGATTTCCAAGGGTGAGTACTTATTGTGTCTGCAATCTTGACAATTGATTGACCCATAGACACTATTTGATTTCACTTCTGCTCCTCATCTTAGGCTTGTTTTGTAGCAATACCATCTGTTAATGAAGCCTCCATACCTACAGTGGTCTAAATTATTACCTGTCCCATTTTGGGCATCCCTCTCTGCTTACACTTTTTTTTTTTTGCTATTTCTTCATATTTGATTGGGGAACTAGAAAGGAATCTCTTTTACTCTTACCTGTAGTTAATTTGATTATTTCTCAGAAATGATTTATTAGTTGTTATTCTTTATACTCTTAATTTCTTTCTTTTCAGCCCCATTTCTTTTGTTTCATTAATTTCAGTCAGCTTTTACTTCCTAATCTTCCTTTTTGCTATAACACAGTGGTTCATTCATTAGAGAGCTGGTTTAAATATATTTGTAGTCTCTCTACATTTTTGATTGATTCTGTTAATTAAAATTTTCCTGTAAATAAAAGGAGTTGGTCTCTTGAATCCAGAACTCAGATTTTTTCCTTATGACGACTCTTTCCATCTGTTTCCTCTTTGTACCACTGAAGCTGTTCCTCTCATTATGGCAGACTCTAGCAAGGTTTAAATCTTTCACTGTTAAATTCCAGGGACTCTAGGACCCGCCAGCTCAGGAAAGGGTGGTGTTAAATGCGATGTGTTTCATGCCCTTCCTTCCTGCCTGCTAAATGTATCATTTTCTCCAGTTGACCCAGTGAAGGAAGGTTAGCAAAATGCTTATAATTCTTAGGTCAGATCATAGCCTCCAGCCCAGACCACCAACACTGGCAGTGTGTTGGGTCACTGCCAAACACTTGGAGATACGCACAAGGGCTCTATTTATCTTGGGCTGAATTGAGTAGTCTTCCTGCTCCTTCTTCTTCTAGGAGTGTACATAGATGGAAAATAAGTTTTCTCTTTTGGCAAAATAGCTGGGCAGTTCAGAAAAAAGACGTGTTTGGGCACCCAGTCAGGAGAAGTAGGAATCATTGGAAAAGCAATAGTTCTTTTCTTCTTTTTTTTTAAATCGGATTTTCCAACCTAATTTCTTCTTTTTAAAGCTCCTTTCCCCGCTTCACCCATCCTACCCTCACAGACTCTCATTGCCTTCTGATATTTCTGATATGTTTTGGTGCAGTTAGTTTCAGGATTGTTCAAAAAATAATTGTTTCTGAGTGTTATCCCATAAATGCTGAGACCTGTTGCATTCCTTGTTCATATTAGGTTAAATTGGTCTCTCTGTATCTCTTTCTCTCCTTCACTACTCTCTTTTTAAATTTTTTTCTTTCTTTGTTATTCTAGTTGATTACCTTCCACTTAAGTTTGGAAGATTGGAGATCCATTTTGTTTTATGAGTGTTCATTGAAGAAGTAATATATATGTCCCCACCCTCTAAACCATCTACATTTGTTTTCTATATTATATAGTTTTGTGCTTGGCTATAAATGGCTATATAATGGACTCTTTCCCCTTCTATGCTACCCTTTAATATGTGAATTTATAAGGGGCACTAGATCCCCCAGAAGCAATTTAAATATTCTAACTGTACGAGAGGAGGCTGAACTAACTGGAGCTGAGAATAATGGACTGACTCTGAAGGAAGTGAGGATTGACACAAATAGCTGACCTCAGTTGCAGCCTTTTACTATTCCTTCTCTTCTTTACCACATGGTGCTGTATTCAAAGAGTCAAAGGTATCAAAGGAAAAAGGACCACAGACAGAGTAGTGAGTTTCCCATCTAACTTGGTCCATGCACACTCACAGTGTGCATTTTTGCATATAAAATGTTACTTGTTCTCTTACAAATGTTCACTGTGAGTGGCCCACCTAACACCTAGGGCCTTGTTGTTGGTCACACTTCAATCTTTGTAGTGAATCTTGGTCACACATTCCTCCACTCTTGGTTTTTATTCCCGGGGCCATGGATCATGAACATGAGCTCTAAGAATAACACAGAATTCTGAAACAAATTGAAATTTTCTCAAGTGCCACCTCACCTTCAATGTCTTTTTTGTGTCGTTGTTGTTTTTAGCTTATGTTTTGCAGTTTTTTCTTAGCTAATCCCTATTTTTAAACAGTGTAGGTGAATTTTGATGAATCTTTTTCACAGTGGTGTTGGGGATGATGAAAAAGAAAAGAATGTGAGAGTCACCGTAGAATAGTCACAAGAAGTGAACCTGTCATAAAAACCTCCATTTTTGCTGTTAGTTTCTTTATGTTTTTCTGCCAGGCTCTCAACATGAGATTGTTTTGTCCTGTAGGGGTTTGGACTCAGTGGAATTTTTATTTTGCTCCTGTAAAAAGTCATATCTTTGGTACTTAGTGTAGGCAGAGAATAGCTAAAGTGGTCATTGTTTAATATTCCGACCCAGAGTTGCACAGGTACCATGAGGACACAAGGGAGGATATGGGAAAATGAAAGGCATCATCAGAGAGGATGTGATGAGGGACAGATTTTTTTTTCTCTCCGCCCCTCTGTCAGAGAGAGATTTTGAAGTAGAACTTTGACAAGGTGGAAGTGATCCGAAAGTCATTTAGTCAAGAAACATAACATACAAAGCCTGAAATGACCATGGTCTTTGAAGTCATGGAAGAATAGAGAATTGCTTGACGTGCTAGACAGGGAGTTCCTGGCAATAAGCTGATATTAATTTGATATTGCTAATATCAGCACTTAAAAGCTAATAGCCAAGTGAAATGGCTGGAGCTGGGTCTTCTTTTCAGCAACAGGAAACATTGACTTCTGAAGCAGGGAAGTAGAGTCTGATTCTAAGAATAATTGATTTTAAATTTTAAAAGTAATATTTAAAAGTAAATCAGAAGGTAAAGACTGTCTTTAAGGTAAAAATCCGAAAGTGAAGCATTTGAAATTATTTTATATTCCAGGAAAACTTTGTTAGCCAGGCTTTGCTTTCTTTGGTTAACTCTTGAATCTCTAAAATTGCATGATAATTTTTATCAGTTCGGGTCTCTTTTATCAAGGAAGCTCAGATTTGGAAGGTTTTAAATATATTTAAAATATATTTTCATCATTATTTAATGCACTCCATAAAATATGGGTTGGAAAGTTATCATTCTCAGCTTTCTTTTGGACTGACACTGTGGTTCATGATGGAAATGAGGTGCAGTGACCCTCCTGATGAAGTGGGGTGCGGTCTGTCCCTTTTGCAGTTAGAGAGACTTATTCCAAATGGTGAGTGTTTCTGGCATAATAATGGTGTGAAAATACTGATTGCCAAGCCCAAAATGAGAAGAACTGAACACTGCTCATTCAGAAACCATCCCAGATGATTAATTGTACTGAAAATGACATTCTTTAAATATTTGTCCTCCAAATGGATCATGCCAATTTCTTCATTATGTATTTGTTGATATTATCAGTAGAATGGTGGTAGAATTACAACTTTGAATCAGACTTCTTCAATTAAACTGATGATTCAAGTGATCTTAATGGTCTCAGTGAGTTCTGCCTCCCTTTGGCAATGCTTAATAAATGCAAATCTAAAATGCTGGCATTTGTAGCTTTAAAAATGTGCATATTTTCTGGCTGTTGAGAAAAGTAAAAAGTAAGCGTGAACACTTGGATTTCAACCATTGAAGCAAAGACAGAAAAATGATTGAATTCAGTCTTAAATTTTATAGAACTAAATTTAATGGTGAGCACAATCGCACTGGTGATTGTTTTCAGTGCTGCTTTATTAAGTTATGTAATGGCAGGAGTTCAAACTCAGTGATTGTCGAAATGGTAAATTTAAGGAGTGTTTGAGATTGCCTGCCAATATGCAAGTGTAAGGGTTTTTAAAGTGCAGAAAATATTATTTCTACCTTGCCATTTCTGTAGCTTATAATTCTTATTCAAACAATTTTTTAGGGATTATATTTAATACACTGTCTTAAACATGTTTAAAAATCTCATTTTATTCCCCAAAGATTTGTTTTTTGCTGTTGCGATTAGATGATGACAGCTAGCTGGCTTTTAAAATTGATCAGGAAGTATTCTGGCAGTCATTCAGTGTTGTAATAGCACTTTAATGGATATGAGCTATTCACCCAGATCAGACTCAATGTCAAAACAGGCGAAAATACAGCTGTCACTCTGGACAACAAGATACTCATATGCAAGCAGCTGCTTAATCTGCGGGAGCAAGGCAGCCTGTTCTTAATACTTAAAAGGTATGTTGGTGCCAGGATATGGCTATACTAAAACGTTAGGGTGTGTCACTTAGAAAGGAGAAGGATAAAGACATGAATGTTTGTTAGTGCACCCTTCGTCAAGCATATCGTAAGAAAATACTCTATCAGTGAACCAAGAACAAGCAGGAAAACCATACCAATTTATTTATTAAGTAAACACACATACATGTTTTGATGTTACTTGGTACATGGTGTTAGTGAAGTCAAAGGTCTTCCTGCAGTCTCCAAGAGTTCAATTCTCTTTTTGGAACTAAATTCAAATGCTGATCCCTCTCCTTAACTTTTTGTACATAGATATACAGACATTGTTTTTTAAGTGAAGAAACAGATATTATTTGGAGACTACTTAGGAAGGAGAAGGAGGGAGAACAGATATAAATAAATAAATATATATATATATATATATATATATATATATATAGAGAGAGAGAGAGAGAGAGAGAGAGAGGGATGTGCTCAAGAGAAAATGTGGGCTCCTCCGAGGGCGGAGGGAGCTTCAATAGCTTCAATATGTGCATCCTAGCATTAGGTATAAAAGCATGAAGGGGGGATATGTGGGCAACACATGTGTGCCGGCATCACACGTGCTCAGCCACATGGGCTCAAGCAGCACTTGGGCTTGGGCAGCGTATGCTCCAGACATTAATTTTTAAGAAGGCCCGAAATTGTGAGAAGCACAGTCAAGACAATTATGAGTTAAAAAACTCACTTCATCACAGACTTCATCACAGCAGTGGATGGGTGTTTTCTGTCCATGACCCCCTGAAGGACATTTCCTCCCCAGCATTCACCTGAGTTCTATCACTGAACATTTTTGAACAACTTCATGGGTATTAATTTGCTTGATTCTTGAGTTATTTATGTGAAATATCTAATGCAGAGTACTTTAGCTTTTTTACTTTTTTGGGTGAGATAATGGAGACACATGCTTGCGTGATTAAGAATAGAGGGAACTCATGTGAGACTCACCTCAAGGAGATTCATCTCCATACATGACTGTAAGCCACTTTGATAAGACTGATGGTTTCTAAAGTTTTCTAGGAGTGAGCAAGGACAAGGGTACCTAGGTGGATAGTGGCTGCTCATCCTGAATCTGAGGGAAGTACAGAAGAAGAGGATGTAATGCAGCAGCAAAAGAGACAGACAGAAATGACTTGAACCCTGCAGACCCAGAGGGACACTGAAATGTTCAGGAAGACACTGACTGGAACCAGGTTTTAGAAATATCAATGTGGTGGAGTCACAGGAGAGATAGAGGTGGTAATGCCCGTTAGCAGCTGCTTTTTGCATATCTTAGGGATGGACATGAGGGATACAGACAGGCTACCATTCTGTCTGTGGGTTATTTCTGTGCAGTTTCTGATCATCTTGAACCACATGGCACTCATGGGTTCATGTTTGCAGCCTGACTTTCAACACTAACACTTTCGCTCCAAGGGTTTCACTGTCTGCAGAGTCCTTTGCAGGAATTTACAGTTAGTCCCTAGTGGCAGATGGAAGTGGTATATAAATACATGATGGTTTCTTTACCCTTTGAATTGGATAATCCTGAGGTGCCATTTACACTGACTCTCACAGGTTTTTGGTGGGATTCGCATCCAGTGACCTGTAGTTGATTCCTTATCCATGAGGTCCTGCTTCTGCTTCCCTGCGTTGCTTTAACATCCTTCCAGTACTTCCTTCTTCAGATCAATTATTTGCACTCAAATGCGACAAATTCCTTCTCTTTAGATCAATTATTTGTACTCAACTGATCTCAAAGGTTTAGTTTAATCTTGTGAACACACACACACACACTCATTTTTTGGGCCAAGAATATATTCACTGACAGTGTATTGAAAAAATCAGTATTGGGGCCAGAGAGATAAAAATAGAAGGCACTGATCTATGTTTTTTCCTCAGCACCGCATAAGGTCCCTGAGTCTGCCAGGATAGATCTCTGAGTACAGCACTCTCTATGGTCCCTGAACCCCCCCATCAGTAAACCCTGAGTTAGCTGCCAGGTGTGGTGCAAAACCCAAAAAGAAGAAAAAGACTCAGTATTCGCTCCTCTATGTCTTATTTACTCATTCTACAGAATACTTCCCTTCTTATTCTTTTAATCAACAACTGTGCAGATCTCTAAATTCTCTATCTCACTTTCTTGGGTATTCTGTAGCTTACCTCAGTTCTAACACTGTTACCTGGAGAAGTCCTCAGGTTGAGGGCCCAGTCCCACAGACAGCTGTTTTAAAAATCTGAGATTACCAAGACCTCCTTCCCTGGGTTTGGTTTCTTTGTTATGCTGGCTCCAGAGGACTCAGGGAAACTTTTTATATGTATGAAATTTTGTACTCCTAAAGAGTGCGGATGAATAGCTGGGCAAAGAGATGAAGTGTGGTTGGAGGTTCTGGGCAGGTCCTAAGTGCAGGAACTTTTGCCTTTTAAGTTGAAGAATTTTATCTTGCTGTTATGATTCTGTCGACCAACTTGGAATAACATACTTGAGATGTTTTAGAGACTTCTACACATAAGGAGGATCATTGATTAACGCTTTATCTAGCCATCCTAGCCCCTATTTCCTCTCTGGAGTTCTATGATGGAACTGAAAAAATCGACACTTCTGAGAATGACTTGGTCTTTTTGGTGGCCACTTGTCTTTTGGTACCATCAGGAGCCCATACCAAGTCACTTCAGTGGAACAAAGGTTCTAGTGCTAGCTTAGGAATTCATAATAGTCAGTGAGCATATTTAATCTCTGGGGACAGAGATAAAATATATACTTTTCCCTACTTATCTCAGATGTACCACCTCCAAACTGGTTGAAACTAGAAAAACAAGTTGTTTATGACCCTGAATAGTTTCAATTTCTCTGTAATCATTTCTATATGCCTCATTGAAATGATCAAACCTAATAGGAACTCCAAGAAATTATTTAGCCTAATCACTTTGTGTAGGTAGACATATTGGTCAGGAGAAATTTTTATTCATGTAGGAATAAAATTTTCTTCAGATGTGGCTTATTAACCTCTTCATTTCACTCAAATAAGGTGGTCTATTTATACAGTATAAGTACTACATATTGTATATGACCTTGTTAAAGTCTGTGAACCAATTAATGCCCATCACCTATTAGGAAATTAGTAGGTCATGCTCAGAATATTGCATTTATTCTCTGATGCATGTTTCTTCTGCTTAACTGATGACCACTCTGTCCTATTAAGAGCTGTCATATATCATATAATAATGATACCTTCATATTTACTGTTCAGAGTTATGCTAGCTGCCTCTCAATCACATTCTAATAGTGTCACATATCATTTTGCTTATATTTCTGACTTTGTCCTCACAGTTAGCATATTGATACAAGTTTTATATTCCTTTAGTGGTATTGAAAAATGTATTAAGTTGTTACAAATGAAATTGTCATTGTAAGCATAATTATCTACTAGTTCTCAGTCTTTGAACCTGTCCCAGTTACATTCATTTCTGTTTAGAAAAGTTTTTTAAAGTAAAATAGTAAATCTATTTTATTATAAATTTAAGTGTATAAAGATTATGGAAATTAGGAATTAGTCATTGCACATACATAAACATAATAATTTATAAAATTGTTCTAATTTGAATGAAGATCTTTTGGGAATTCAGATTATTAATTTTTTTCTGTTTTGATACAGTGGACATTAGTATAGAATTTAGGTGGTTGTTATTTGGAAGATGGGGGATGGGTGATTTCCAAAGTGGTACTTGGAGTTCCTCAGTCTCTCCTGCTGATCTTTTTTTTTTTTGCTTTTTTTTTGGGTCATACCCGGCAATGCTCAGGGGTTTCTCCTGGCTCTGCACTCAGGAATTACTCCTGGCGGTGCTCGGGGGACCATATGGGATGCCGGGGATCGAACTCGGGCCAGCACAGGCCGGGCCGTGTGCAAGGCAAATGCCCTACCAGCTGGGCTATCGCTCCGGCCCCTCCTGCTGATTCTTAAGCCAGTCAGGCTGTAGTTTAAAAAAAGGGCATGAGAATGTGGCGCTGCTTGTGTCCTACCATGCCAGAGAATACCTGGGCCACTACTTAAGTGCTGATTGGTACCTTCAATACTATACCCTATAGTGTTTGGAGACCTACAGGGCAAGGAACACAAGGGCCCAAATTGTGCTGGAAGTCAAAATGTGGTTTATTCAATGCAATGTGTACATCTTATATCCTGTACTAGCCTTCTGGGCTTCTAAATTTTCGGTATTAAAATATCATGAATCATTACATAAAATCGGAAGTCCAGTTTTAATAGTGCTCCTAAAATAGATTCAACAGTGTGAATGAAAAAAGAACCACATTTTTCATATTACTGAAAAAAATAGCTATATAGGAACTGGAGAGATGGTACAGGAGGTAGAGCATTTGCCTTGACATGACTGACCTAGGTGCAGCCCCAGAATACCATAGAGTTCCCTGTGCATGGCTATAGGTATTTAAAATGTATACGTTTTCCCACAAAACATACATACAAATCATATATACTAAAATGCACTATAGGGCATTTTAAACATAGATGTTTTGAAAAAATGTTTTACAGTAAAATACTGAGATAATTTTATTTAATATTTGACTTCAGATATTCTTTTCCTACAACACAAAGATTATTGTACTTCAAAAATATCATCTTCAATTATTTAATTTAGTGAAAGGAAAATCTTTTAAAAGGAGATGATAGTGACTTAAGAGACCTCAGGACCAGGGATAAGCTAAATCTTTGGAAAATTACTGTTTTTCAGTCCTAGTGCAGCAATTCTGATTTCTCATGAGTTCCTTTAAGATAGTTACCGTTTTTCAAGAGTATCTGTTGTTTATGAGAAGTCATTTCATAGATGTGTGTGTGTGTGTGTGTGTGTGTGTGTGAGAGAGGGGCCCAAAGTCAGTCAGGCATGCTGCTATGTTTAACCAATGCCAATCACATTTATCAGATGAATTTCTTTTACTTAATGACTGTACCGATCAGTTATTTTGATATTTTGCAGACACCTAATGAAAGAGTATATTTAAAAGTTAGCCTTATTTTATGAATATGTTTAGTGAATTTTGCATATAAATCAAGCTCATCAAACTATCTATTTAATACATACATATTATTCAACATGGCATGCAAAGCCCAAGGACATTTTTCAGGACAGTCTCTAAACTTTTATTCATTTTGTTACCTTGAAGGATGGTTTTTGTCTGTTTTGATAGGACTAGGACTTACCTTGAAACTTGCCTCACAGTCTGAGGTGAAAAGCTTGCTGGTATTTTTTTACATTTTCATGTGTATTAGTATTTAACTTGTGTGTATGTCTTACCTTCCCAGCTATGTGTTAGTTTGGTTTTTATCGGTCATCAAATTCCTTTAGGTCCATCCTGGCAGAATGCCCCATTGAGTTGATGTTCAATAAGTATTTGTTGTTTCTTTCAAAGCTAGATTTTTGGGGGAGAAGGGGTCCATATCTAGAGGTCTTCAGGGCTTATCCTTAGCTCTGCATTCAAGGACCACACCTGATGGGCTCAAGGGGACATATAGGATGCTGGGAATTGAACCTGGTTCAGCCATGTGCAAGGCAAGTACCATATTCACTGTTTTCTCTGGCCCTCAAAACTAGTTTTAATCCATGTAGTCATTCAGGCTTTGAAAATATAGAATATACATCAGGCAGAAACTTGAAATGCTTTTTTATTGGTTGGTGCAGCATTTTTCAGTTACTTTCAAAAGAGGTTTTATGGGGATGTGTAAGTAATATTCTTAATTTTCCAAAGTCTTCTTATGTAATAGTCACACTCTGGAAAGCAGAGGTGGTATTCTAGGGGGTGAGAAAGAGTAGGGGCGAGAGTGTTGTAATCCTAGGTTAAGGTTCTAGCAATGGCTTTGGCAGTGACAGGTATCTCTGGAGCTATGAGCCAGGTCTCTGCAGAAGGAGAATTATATTATCAAACTGTATATAATAATGTGTGTAAACCTATAAGACTGAAGTGTTTACAGAGAAAAGTAATCCTGGCAATAAACAAAGGGCCACGCGGACAGAAGAATAATAGTACTGCTTAGAATACTTTATGGCTGATACTCTAAAGACTTTCAGTGTAAAAGAGATCTGAAGAGTTTTATTTTAGGAGATAGGAAGGGTAGGGGAGATGAACAGGGAAGTAGTCAACAAAATACCTCTATAATTTTACTATGAGGAGAATAATATGTGAAAATATGGTGGCATAGTGTATATTATGTGATAAGTAATATTTGAAGCAGATGTTTAATCAAAATTTACATAAAATTAAATTCTGTCGATGTTTATGATTAAAACTCACATTAATTGGGGATAGAAGGAACATAATTAGCAGTGTATAGGACATACAGGGTAAATTCATTGCTAACTATGTGCCCGACATTTAAGAAAAAGCGAAAATTTTCCTTTTAGGATCAGGTACTACTCAAGGATGTCCACTTTCATCATTATTATTCAAAACAATATTGGAAGTCCTTGACATAGCAATTAGTCAAGACAAGGAAATGAAAGATCAAAATTAGATGGGAAAGTAAAGGTCTATTTTCAGATGACATATTACGCAAAATTATAAATATTTCATTATGAAATGGTTGGAATTAATAAACCAATAAAGTAAAATGGCAGGCTATAAAAATCAAAATGCATTAATCACTTGCATTTTTACATGCAAACAATGACCTAGGGAAAAAATCACATTTAAAATCACATCTAGAAGAATAAAGTACCTAGAAAGTGGACTTAATAAAGCTTTTTGAAAATTTATATATCACAAGCTAGGATTCCTATTAAAAGAAACAGAAGTCATGAGGGAGATGGAAAGATATTCTGTTTTCATGAATCATAAGAATTAACTTTGGGCCAGAGCGATAGCCCAGCGGGTAGGGTGTTTACCTTGCACAGGACTGGCCTGTGCCAGCCTGGGTTCGATCCCCAGCATCCCATATGGTCTCCCGAGCACTGCCAGGAGTAATTCCTGAGTGCAGAGCCAGGAGTAACCCCTGAGCATCGCTGGGTGTGACCCAAAAAGCAAAAAAAAAAAAAATTAACTTTGTGAAAATAACCATCCTACTTAATGCATTATATGATTCAACTTAATCCCTAGAAAATTCCCAGTGAAAAATTTCAAGGAAATACATGTGATTGAAATTTTCACAGGATCATGAAGACCTTGACTATTTAAAGCACTTGTGAGACAAAAGCAGAATAAAGGTATTTTGCTTTTCAACTGCAACCCTTATTTAAAAAATCTAGCACTAAATATAATATGGTATTGGAATAAAAATATATGTATCAGTCACTGGAATTGAATCGAAATTCAAGAATCAAAATCCTCCCATAGCCTAAAAGTTAATTTATGAAAAGGAGTCAGGATCTTAAAGTGTAGAAAGGAAGGTTCTTCAATACATGGTGCTGGGAAAGTTAGATGCCACATGCAAAATAATGAATTTGGATTGTATAAAGCACACAAATTCACTCAAAATGAAATAGTCTTGGTTGCTAGAGTCGACACCATGAAATAGATTAAATTAAACATCTCATGACACTTCATAATAATGATTTTTGTTATGTTTTCAGAGATGAATACAGTAGCAAGGGAAGTAAAACAAAAAAAAAGATTATAGCAAACTAGCTCCCTGCAAAGCAAAATAAACTACCAATAAAATGAAAAGACACTCTACAAGTATCACTTGTATCACTTGTATTCCTGTTGTTCATCGATTTGCTAGAGCGGGCACCAGTAACATCTCCATACATCCTGTCACATGCTAGTGTAGCCCAAGGGCATCTGCTCACTCCAGGAACATAAAGAGTCTCAAACGATTCCTTCAAGTCATGGGAATGAGGTCAATAATTGTTACTGGTCTATGGCATATCAAATATGACACAGGTAGCTTGCCAGGGTCTGCCGTGGTGGGTGGGATACTCTTGTAGTAGCCTTATATCTTGTGCATGTATTGATTAACTGTGCGGCCACAAAGTGGTTGTGCAAAATGGGGAAAGATCAGCTTTTCTGCTGATCTTTGACAAGCTGTGGAATCTGGATGTTGAAAATGGTGGCCCTCATAGTGTGGGGATCCTCTGGCTTCTTGCAAGGCTCTGCTGGGATGGCAGGCCAGAGCTAGAACCCGCCTTCCCTCCTGGGTGCCTCATGATCAGCTGGGCACAGGAGAGCTGGTAGAAGCTCTGGACAGGCATAACTGGGCTTGAAATAGATGGCTGTAGGGTGGGACTCTGAAGAAGAGGTTTGTGATCAGCTCTTCTGCTTGGTGGAACTCTAATGAGCTGTGCAGTCCGGATGTTGAAAATGGGGGCTTTCATGGTGTGGGCTTGAAATAGATGAGACAGCATCTCTACCAAGTAGGAGAATATATTGCATACCATACATCTGACAAAAATGCAACACATGTAAGGAACTCACAAAACTCAACAAGAAAATACTTGGGGCTTGGGGTATAGTATGGTGGATAGGGAGCTTGCCTTGCATGAGGCCCTCCTGGGTTTGATTGCGGTGATCCTATATGATCCCTTGAGCACTGCCAGAAGTGATCCTGACTGGTGCAGAGATAAGAGTATTCCCTAAATGTGGCCACAAAAGAAAAATAAAACAAAAAAAGACATCAAGGAAAACCAATCAACTACATTAAAAAGTGGGGAGAAGAGTTGAAAGAAAACACCACTGAAGACAAGATTGGGCGTGATCAGGGTAGTATGGCTGTAGAAATGGAGAGAATCATGCTGAGTGAGATTAGGCAGAGGGAAAAGGACAGATATAGAATGACTATTTAATTGTGGGATATAAAAAATAGTATGATACCAATATCTCAGGCCAGGCAAAACATGGATCAGGAGGTCTTGTCAGTGGGTATAATCTACTATAAGTGTGTGGGAGTCAGAGGTTAGGTAAGACAGAGAAAGGACAGTGTACTAATTGTTGGAAATGATATTACCAGCCTAGAACTGAGCATTGGATGTAGGCAAAGGGATATACATGATAACCTCTAAATGTATGTATTGCAAGCCACAATGTGTAAGAGAAAGAAGAGAGAGAGAGAGAGAGTGAGAGGAGATGCAAAGTGCCTGCCATAGAGGCAGGCTGATGGAGGGGGGAAAAGGGGAGGTGGGAGGGAATCTGGAGACATTGGTGGTGGGAAATGGGCACTGGTGGTGGGATGGATGCTGGAACACTGTATGACTGAAACCCAAACATGAACATCTTTGTAATTGTTTATTGCATGGTGGTATAATATGAAAATTAATAAAATAGGAAAACACTACTGAAGAAATATTCATGAGCAAAACAGGTTTATGTAAAGTTCTGTATTTTCATTTTTATCAGGGAAATGCAAATCTAGAAGAAAATGGGATATGTTGCTTTGCAGGATTCTATATATTAAGAAAAAAATATTCAAGGTGTATGGAGAAGAGACCCTCATGAACAATAGCTGGGAACATAAATGTGCTTGCTTCTCTTGAAAATAGTATGCATTTCTCAAAATATTACCAGTATTACAACTGTTAGCAGAATCTATCATAGTATTAACAGGGTCTACCATAGGATCTAGTAATTACACTTCCAGTTATCTTTTCAAATAATACAAAGATGCAATTTAAAAAAGATACATGTATGCCAGGTTTCATTGCAGTTTGATTTACAATTGGTATAACCCAAGAGCTGAAAAATATGATCTATGGGCTGGAGCGATAGCCCAGCGGGTAGGGCGTTGCCTTGCATGTGGCCGGCCTGTGCCGGCCCGGTTCAATCCCGGCATTCCATATGGTCCCCTGAGCACTGCCAGGAGTAATTCCCTGAGTGCAGAGCCAGGAGAAACCCCTGAGCATTGCCGGGTGTGACCCAAAAAAGCAAAAAAACCCCCCAAAAACCTAAATGTCAATAACAGATGAGTGGATAAATAATAATAAAGATCAATGCATATCATACATATGTGAATAGAGATGATATATATGCATGATTGTTGGGGACTGCTGGGGTCCCCAGCAATACCGGGAAATGAGTTCCCTTCTACCTCTGAAGCTGGCGAGGAATGGATAAAAACTCAGGAATCTGGTGCAGTTTTTTTAAAAAAATTACTATCACAGATTCTGATATACAACTCAAGAACAAGAAAATCCCGGACTCTGGGTTCCCAGCTAAGCCCCGGCCATGTGTAGGCAAGATGGCTCTCACCACATGTTGAAGCACAACAGAGAACGGAGAGGTTGGAGAGAAGCAAACGCCAAAGGGAAGGCAAAATGGCAAAAGGCCCCTTCTTTTCCTAGCTTCTTTAATAGACAGAAGCCGGCCAAAATCTTCCAGCCCAGTCCAGTCCATCAAGGGTTGGGCTATCTAGAGATGAAGCCAGGTAAATGACCCTTTTGAAATGAAGATCTTTAGGTGGGCCTTTGACTCAACTTTCACAAAAGCCAGAGCTGATCTCCAGAGGCAAAATCTCAGTAGCAGGGAGAGGAGAGGCTGCATCTCTGAACCAGAAAGCAGTTCAAAATGTAATTTGTAGGAAATGGCATTAATACTTTTTACCATGAATATATAGCTAGCGAGAGGTGCTACTTGCTCTCCCTGTGCCCAGCCACTCACGAGGGGCCCGGGAGGGATGGCGGGTTCTTGCCCTGGCCCACCACCCCAGCAGGGCAGCACAACAAGCCAGGTGACCCCCTCCCCACTCCATCGGGCTGCCATTTTCCACATCCAGACTTCCCTCTCATCAGAACTCCAACCAGCGACAGCCTATCTCGTCCCGGATCATCGACACACACCCTGCAACAGTTTTTTCAATCCAGCCCAGGTATGCTGAACCAGAGACTCTCAGACATGGGGCAGAGCTGCTACTTGCTCTCCCTGTGCCCAGCCGCTCACGAGGCGCCGGGAGGAATGGCGGGTTCTAGCCCTGGCCCGCCACCCCAGCAGAGCCTCACAACAGGCCACATGACCCCCCCACCCCTCCATCGGGTGGCCATTTTCCACATCCAGACTTCCCTCATCAGAACTCCAGCCAGTGACTTCCTATCATAGCCCGTCTTGCGTGACCGCAAGTGGCCTCGTGGTTCATCTATAAATGCTATATTTAGAGGTGACTACAAGGGTATGCCACCTGCACAGCAAGCCTGGCAAGCTGCCCGTGTTGTATTCAGTATGCCAAATACCAGTAACAATTATATTAGTTCATTCCCATGACCTAATATAATGGTTTGAGGCTCTTTATGTTCCTGGAGCAAGCAGATGCCCTCGGGCTCTACTAGCATTAGACAGGACATATGGAGATATTACTGGTGCCCGCTCTAGCAAATAGATGATCAACAGGAGGATAGTGATAGTGATAGTGATATAGCTAGCAGATCCCAGACTCTGGATCCCACTAAGGTCCAAAATCCATCAGAATAATTCACTTTGGCATTACCTTTAGAGTCAGAGACACGTTAGTTTGCCTGGAGGTGCACTGGCATGTCTCTGAACTAGAAGAATTGATTACATTATGATTGATCCAACGTTGGCCAAGTACTCTTGAGATATCTACATGTATTTCCCACGTGGGTACCCATGGGAACAGAATATTGATCTGGGGCAAGCGAGATTCATGATAAAAATATTTATGCCATATAAAATTATGAAATCAGTCCAATTCTGCCCAAACTCCCATTGTGTCTGCTCCGGAGATTTCCCAAAGGCAGTGACCAGCTCTCCACATAAGCTAAGTGTAGCTGTAGGCTAAGGCTCAGTAGGGCGTGTCACCCAACACATGATGAAATACATAATTACTCAACGCTGAAAACAAAGAATCTTGCCTTTTGCAATAACATGGATAGAACTGTACAGGGCCATCCTAAGTAATATGTCTAAAGGAGAAAGATACATATCAGGTAAACTTACTGTCATATGCAATATCAAGTGGCAACGCAGGGACAAAAACTCAAATCCAAAGCATTGGACTGAGAGCCCAAAGCTAAGGTTACCAGATGGGGAGGGTCCAGTTGACTCTAATAGAGGAATATTGGTAGTATGGTGATGGTATTTGTGTGGTAAGGTATTTTGAAACTACATGAGGTTGTACCCCTAAAGAATACTTTCTCAATTTTCAGAAGAAAAGTAAAATAAATAAAATGACCCACAAATTAGCTTGAAACTTAATTAAATGAACTTATGACAAGTTCATTATAGCTTGACAAACTTTCTTTCTAGGATCAACTGTCTTATGGCAGGTATAGAACTTTTCTCTCTTAAAAATAGTAAAGAAGGAAAAATAAGAAAGCCTTTAAGAAACCAGAGCAGGTCCTTCTAAGACTACAAAAAAGAATGGATATTTCCATCTATTAGTGTTGAACAAATAATGTTGGGATTAACTACCTACTTGCTCAGTTTTAGATCCATCAAAGGACTGTGTCACTGTATTACTGTCTTCCCGTATATCATCAATTTGCTCGAGCGGGCACCAGTAACATCTCAATACATCCTGTCACATGCGAGATAGCCCAAGGGCATCAGCCCGCTCCCAGGAACATAAAGAGCCTCAAACATTCCATCAGGTCACGGGAATGAGGTCCATAATTGTTACTGGTATTTGGCATGTCAAATATGACACGGGTAGTTTGCCAGGCTCTGCCGTGTGGGTGGGTTACTCTAGTAGTCACCTCAAAACCCGAGCAATCCAAGGACTACCTGCACACAAGTCTAGTCATCTTGATCAGGCATAATTATTATGTTGTAGAACGCCATAGGAATCTTATAAACAGAAGATGCTATATAATGGTGTGCTTCTGGTGAGACATCGTATTCTTAGCTTTCCCGATATTTATGTAGATTAAACTGCTGTGTGTATCCTTAGGAGCTACTTTGACACCATAGCTCTTGATTGAAAACATGTATAGGGTGGGGGAGAAAATCAAAACTAAATCCAAGAATGATAATCTTAAGAGCAAGTATGAGATATAGCTACCTTAATTAGATTTACAAAATGGTAGAAATATATTTGTGAATTAGAGTATATATTGGAGCACCATTAATCCTTTCTAAATTCATATTGTATACTGAGAGGTGGCAGGGATTTTGCCAGCTTCTCAAAATTGCTAGCCAAAATACTTGTAGGAGGAATGAGATTTGAATATATTACGTGTGTTCAGAGTTCGCAGTATATATATTTCAGCAACCAACGTTTCTCTTAAATTCTCTGGAATTGGAATTGATGACTTGATGGCATTAGAAGGTATTGGTGGCAAGTGCATGAATAGTTTTAACAGTAATTTTCTAGAGCATTTTTATCTCGATTCTTTTATTCTGTTATATTGATTGGCCTCTAAAATGACTGATTGGATTTATTGTCTTTATAGTTCTCCCTGTGGAAACTTGGACTTTAAAAATTGTGCTTAGGTTCAAATGAGAGGCATCTTGCCACTTGACCTCCCTCTAACTTCCCCATACACCTATCTCTTCTTATTTATCAGGTTCACTGTAAGAAAAGTCTACTTATTTATTTCTCTAGTTTACTGTGTCTACATATGTAAACTTTTTAGTCTTTATTTTTGACTAAGAAAGGAAATGTACTGAATTCCTCTCAGCTTTTAAACCTATTGAGGTAAGGAAACCTGGGAATAAGTAAAAGGATTTTAAAAATCTATCAATATATATGCCTTAATTTCTATGGAAGATAGAAAATTGATTTTCACTTGCAAAATAGCAAAGAAAATGCATGCAGGAAGAGACACAATGAAAGATCACATAGATGCTAGTATCATTTTAATAGAAATTATGATTTAATGTAGAAATTATATAATTTTAAAAGCTATATCTGTGCTCTTCCTAATGTAATATTGGTTGAAAGAGAAAACATTTATGTTTCTAACCGGAAAATAAGCATTTAAGGAACAATATTGGATACAAATGTGTTATTCAATAAAATTAAATATATTTAAAAAAGAAATAGATCCATAATTATCACAAGCGAACTGATTTCCATAGCAGCTCGATAATATTTGGAATTAATGTACAGTTGTTGAGTATACATGTAGGAAAGTCACCTTTTTTTCTGATGGGAAGACAGAGACCAAGACTGCCTTGTTTCCAGCTATTTTGAATGATCACCATTCTGTAGCTCTTGTATTTTCCTAAGTTCACAGAACTGGTCTAAGTTGTGAAGGTAGAAATGTGATGATGATCACAGTCAAGGCAGGATTCAAGGTTGCTGTTATAAATCAATGGCATTTCTTAGAAATAAATGGTAGCATTTATGAGTTACAACAACTTGAGGCAGGATGGAGTTTTCTATGAGTTGATTCCTAGATTAGAAATTCCCCTTCTCAGAGATGGGGAAGAAGAAAATTCCATGTGTAATGCGGCAACATGAAGTGATGTTTAGGGATGTCATCAGTA
Source organism: Cryptotis parvus (assembly GCA_021461705.1). Lineage (NCBI taxonomy): Eukaryota > Metazoa > Chordata > Mammalia > Eulipotyphla > Soricidae > Cryptotis > Cryptotis parvus. The sequence goes on along the minus strand of JAJIBD010021878.1, from coordinate 273,946 downwards.
TCCAACATGTGACTTCAAAGATTTACCTATATGGCCATGGCTGAGAATTCTTTTTTGAAGATGATTCCTATTAATAAACTTCTTCCATTGAGTGATTTGTGGCATCATTCTGACTACATACGTGATGCTTATTTTAGGTCATTATGCAGAACTTGTCACACACACATACACACATAAGTATATGTATATGTGTATATATAATCTTTATATTATGTTTGTACATACATGCATTTTTACTGCATTTGACTAAGTCGAGGAAGTGGATGCCTCACAATTTGGTTATCCCTTTTTAAAGTATTCTTGCCATCAGTGGAAACCCTATTTCCATTACATTCATTCTGCCACAGAAATATGTAATTCCAGGAAGGATATATTTACTGGAATCCACGAATCCAGAATTCATCATGATTCTGTGTGAAATCCACTGCCCTTTGCTTCCCACCCCCTCTTGGACTGGAATGAAATGTGCCTTAAACCGAAGTGAAATACATCACATGCAGCAACAGTGGGCCCTAGCTTTGCCTCTATTCCTGGTGTGAAATCGATACACTATCTTTCCTCCTGACCTGTTCCGTGACCTCCATTGCAGCTTTCATGCTGAACAGCAATTGCTTTGAACAGTCTGGGTCTGTCACAGCTCACAAATGATTCTCAGCTTCTGTCTAAAACTGGTGCTGATAACAAAGGCTTGATTTTAAATAATGCAGTTGTAGTCGTCTTCTAATTATGAATTACATGAAAGTGCAAGCTCCTCTATTATTAAATGCTTTCAATAGCAGGCACGGTACATGTGCAGGCTGTGCACAGGGGCCTGGGGCCTGGGAATCAGACCTCACATTTCTGTGACTGAGTCTGGATGACTAGAGAAGGGGAAAGAGACACCACTCATTTCATTGATTGAATTCTCTTTGGCGATACATTATTATTATTTTTTCACATGAGGTTTATTTTTTCTTAAGGAGACCTTTTTTTTAAGAAAATATTCTACATTGTAAGCTCTTACACAAGAAAGAACTTGTGGGCAAATATTTTTTTTTTCTGATAAAGTAGATTTTACTAATGAAATTTTAGAATCCGGGCCAGAGCAGTAGCAGCTGGGAGGGTGTTTCCCTTGCATGCGGCCGACCTGGTTCGATCCCCGCATCCCATATGGTCCACTGAGCTCTGCCAGGAGTAATTTCTGAGTGCAGAGCCAGGAGTAACCCCTGAGCATTGCCGGGTGTGACCCCAAAAGAAAAAAAAAACATTAGAATCAGACAAGATTCTGACTTATTGGAAAGACTGACTGTCCCCTGAAGGGATCATCCATTTGGTCTTTACCTGAATTGGAGGATATAGACATAGCTTCTGAGGAGATGTAGCTATTTTCAGGAGACTGCTGATGGAAGAATTTGTTAAGGAAATAATAGACGTTTTTGTAGTGGGAAATAAGTGTGTGATTAATTGACTTGACTCACTTGGCTTTGTCATACAAGTCAACTTGACTCACTTGGCTTTGTCATTTTCATTATGTGAAAATAATGGATTATTTTCACAATAAGATTTTTTTAAATAACTTCACTCCTACCCCCATGACCTGATGGAATGGTTTGCAGCTCTTTATGTTCTTGGAGCAAGCAGATGCCCTTGGGCTCTACTAGCATGAGACAGAACATATGGAGATGTTACTGGTGCCCGCTAGAGCAAATCAATGATGAACGGGAAGACAGTGATTGTGAAAATAGCATAACAACAGATTTGGAGATGCTTTGTAAACAAGTGTGTAGAAAATAATTTATGTGTATGTCTCTCTATATCTCTATATAATTTTGTTAGTATGCTGAAATGAAATTAATAATAAAGAATATTTTAAAGAAAATACTTCATATAATGGTAGTTGGATCATCAGTGACACATTTATAAATGAAGAGATATTAAACATAATAGGATTTATTTATTCCTTTATTCCATTAAACATGACAAGTACATTAGTGTGTTAAGGTACTCTTCTGAATGCAGTCTTTCTCTATCAGGAATGTGGCTTCATATAAGTTCTAACCTTCGTCACTTTGGGATTTTCACCTGTATAATGTGGTTAGTGAATGAGATGATTTTTAACATTCTTTCCAGTTGTAGGTTTATGTAATTTTTATGTTAATAATAATGTTTCACATTTGCTTGTAACTTGTATTTTCCATGTTGGTGAGAAGGCAGTTGGCCATACCCTGCAGTGATCATAGACTATTCCTGGTTCTGTGCTCAGGAAAGGGTGACCCCTGGTGAAGCGTGAGCGACCTTACATGTAGTGCCAGGGATCAAAGGAAGGTCAGATGCATTGCAAAGAAGTCACTTCCTGTACTATCTTTATGGTTCTGTATTTTCTACATTTATCTGATCTCCAGTAGCGCCCTGTTAGGTAGCCAGTACTTGTTACTCTTCACAGTTTCTTGAGCAAGAGACCAGGACACAAAATAGAGTTATGGAGGCTTCACTTTGTGGTAGTAGCAGATGTATTACTAAAATTAAGTCACCTGACTGTTAGGTCAGAGTTTAGTCAGCTGTGGGAGGGATGAAAATTCTTTTACTAACATCAGAACTTCTCATAGATTCTCCATATTTTATAATTCTTCAAATGAAGTAATTCATTTAAAATCTAACACATAGTAACAGGGCAACCTCTAGTGATTTGTTCTTTGGTTTATCTAAAAATCTAATTATAATGTGTTGACTCAGGGCAGCTCTAGGTCAGTTATTTACAAGATAGCACTCATGTTTGTAAATGCATGACATATCCTCTTCCTGCACACCAGTACCGAGTGCAGGAAGATATTTCTAAATGTAGTGACATACAGTCAGAGCATGGCTAAGCTTTTTCTAAGAGTGAGTTATTTTTTGATGATGATGATGATGATGATGATTTGTTTATGATAGGATGTAACAAGTCTTTTGAACTAGCTAGTTGAAAGTTCTCAGTAAGTTGTCTTTTTTTTTCTTTCCAAGTACACCACATTTTTCTTCTTGTTTGTGGGCATCTTAAAAAGTAATTTCTAATCATGTAAATAAAAGTGGTGGTATCAGAGGCCACAAATTAGTTCCAAAGGTGAACATATTGAATATAGAACTTGTATATCCTATCTTGAAATGAAAATGTTTGGATCTCTTGTGCCATAAACGTTTGACTATGGGATCCTATTATTATTTCTTCATGTAGGACAATTCTTGTTATACGAAGAATTCTTCATTTCTCCAGTGGAAGTACTCTGATGAGATGTGTTGCATAAATACTTAGGAATCACACAAATTGAGGAAGAAAGGGATAAGGAAATGAATATTTATTTCCTGGGTTTCCAGTTCTCTACTTAGGATCATATGGGCTCCTCATTTATGGATATGTTTCATCTTGAGAAGGACAAATAAGAAATTTACTATTCATCAAACATATATGGACATTTTAGAGCATCTTATGAAATCCTATTTATATAGAACTATTCAAAGCAATATAGAAAACCCCTGCCAAACAAAACTTTCATCTACTACACCTACTACAATATGAGCAAAGTTCAGGACATGTATTTTTCTTATCCATTCCTCATATCTAAGTGTATGGATTACTATCTTTACTATTTGGAATTCCACTTCAAACATTGCAAACATAGTCTCTTCGTCAATATCATCTATGATCACATTTAGTATATTCCTTTTAAAGTCCAAATTTGAAGGTCTCCTATTCTTATTAAGAGTCTTACCATGAAAACAGTATTTTGGTGAGAATTAAGCTTATCCAAATTGATCAAATCCTTTTTATTTAGAGTGTTTATTTTGAGAAAGTTCAGAAATGTAGTTTCTAAACACAGAAAACGACAAACTTTTATACAGGGCCATTTTTTTTCTTTCAAGAAGACAGTGTTAATAAATCTTGTTGAATCAAGACCTTGAAAGAAACTGAAAAAATATGTACAGATCTCAAATATACCCAAGAAAAGTACTTTATATTACCTTGCCGCTGCCTCATAATGTAGTTATGGTTGAATGTAATCTCCCTCCACTCAAATTTATTTTTGAGATATTGCCACACTGAAATTTGAAACTATTTTTGACATTCAAAAGAAGAGGAAGATCAATACTGAAGTTCTCCTTTTAGTTGGTGCAGTCTACTTTAGTGTTAAAAGATTTATGATGAGAACGCATTTCTAAATGTATATTACATATCAGTGACACAGTAAAGCCTTGAAATAAAACTTGAGAATTTTTTTTTGTTCCAGGAGAAGGGGGTGGTCTATTTATTATTGAAATGTTACACTAAACTATAATTCAGTGATATTTTATACCAATTAAATTCTCCTTAGTAGGTAATCCTTTTTTTATGATAAACAAAACGAAATAATATGGGGTATGTTCCCTCCAATGAATTGTTGTGTAACAAGACTTGATGGTAATTCTACCTTTTCCAAAGTCTGATATCAGGCAATTTATCTTCTAAATAATACTCCTGAGTACCAAAGCTGAAATGTTTTGGCTTCAACCCAAATCAAACTTGAGGAAGCACATTCTCCAGAGTATTTCTCTAACTCTGTAAATTTAATTGTTATAATGAATAGAATACATGTGTCAAGATTACTTGTGATTTTACCTGTTTACTTCTCCTCCTTAGACAGAAAGAGCAACATGGCAAAGGCTGTTAACTCTCTCTGGAGTTTCTGGAGGAAAAAAAGCACTTTCACAGCACATAATCACTAAACATAAATTGATTTTAAAAAGTCTAATTTCAGTTCATTTCAGACCAGTTCAAATTTAAAAAAATCTACTGTCATGCCACAAAGAATAAACTGATGAAAGTTTTTTTTTTTCTTTTTGGGTCATAGCTGAAAATGCTCAGGGGTTACTCCTGGCTCTGCACTCAGGAATTACTCCTGGTGGTGCTCAGGGGGCCATAGGGGATGTCGGGGATCTAACTCAGGTTGGCTGTGTGCAAGGCAAACACTCTACCTGCTGGACTATCGCTCCAGCCCCTGATGAAAGTTTTTAAGAAGCACATTTGTACATTTGTCTATAAGACATAGAGTTCTTATGCAAAAGAGTATCTTCTAATTCTCATCATAGTGTTTTCATAGTTTTTAGTTACATTGACTCATATCCATTTTTCCTTCCTTTATGTATCTGCAAACATGATTTATTGTTTATTCAGTATTTTTCATGGGCAGTGAGAGCCCCCATTGTCTTAGAGCACACTTATATTGGTATCATTAGTATTCATTCCAGAAGTCAGCAGAGGTGAACATTTATATTATTTCAAGCCCAGAGATATAACAGCGTTTAAGGCACTTGTCTTGTATTCAGCTGACCCCAGTTTCATTCCCTGGCACCATATTTGGTTTCTGAGCACTGCCAGGAATCACTCCCAAATACAGAGCCATCAATAGCCCCTGAACATTTATGGGTGTGCCCCACACCACAACAAATTTGTTTTGCCATTTTTTACACCAAAAGGGAATTATTTGGGGAAAAAGAATATACTAGTATGTATAGTATAATCATACTAATTTTCATAACAAAATGATCAGTGTTAAATATCTTGCTAATGTTTATCAAAAGATGTTTGTTTTCTTCATTTAGTTCTTATCTATAAATCCTTATCATGGTGCTGATACGATAATCCAGCAAGTAGAGCACTTGCTTTCTTTGCAGCTACCTGGGTTTGACCCTGCCACCCTTAGGGTCTTTTGAGTCCTGCTGGAAGTGATCCCAGGGTACAAAGCCAGGAGTTAGCTCCGAGCACCATTAGGTGTGGCCCAAAGCCAAAAAACAATTCTTGTCACTCTCATATATTTGGCCATAGTATTGAGATAAGACAACTGTTATAATTTATCCATATTTCTATTAGAAAAATAATTCCCTTAGAATTTTTTGGAGTTTCTTTTTAACATTTAGCAGCATAATTACAGTTGAGCTGACAAATGTGTATATCAACACTATTATTTACTTTTAATTAATCTAGGAATGTCTGTATGTTTTCCAACTTGATTCTGTTTAGGATTTATTAAACATGTGCCAAGCATTGTGCAAATATAGCATAAGATAAATTCTTGTTTTCATTCCAATAGTTTCCAGGAAGTCAGAAGAATAAACAAATTATTGCAGTGAACTGTGATGAGAGATGTAACAATGAGTTATGGTGACTAAGAAGAGGGACAGATATGCTCTGGGTAGCATGGAAAGAAGGCACATAACTAGTTGAATGAGGAGTGGAAAAGGTTGCATAGATGTTACTTTCAGTTATATACAAGCTAAGAAGTTGTTAATAAGTAGAGAATGTTGTGTTTCTCTTTTAGTCACCAAGTTGAAGGGGTAACTGTTGTCCTAGGGTCATTCGGAGGACCAGTTTCTTCCTCATCTGTTGTTCTACCATCAGGGTTGTTCTTGTTTAAACGATCAAAGCTGCATTGTGGTTACTCTTGCACAGCACGAAGGAAGGAAAGTGTATGGCAGAGTGTTGCTCTAGTGTCCTAAGGTCCAGACCGAAGTGCTCCTCTCTTCCTCTGTAATTTCATAGGACCGTGAGGCCAGGTCCAGCTTCTGTGGAGGTTAGTGCTGTTTCCTGGAGGTAGATCACCATGACCATGGGCCCCTTATATATCTTGGATTTGGAATTAGTCCTTATAAATGGCATATTCCCTTGTGAATCCTTATTCTCCAGATATGCTAAAGAAATCTTAGTATGGTGTAGCCCTTGTACAATCTTTTTAAGTCTTAAGCTCTTTACAACATTTGCGAACTGTTATAAAGTATTTTCTGTGTTTATCTTCTCAGAGGACTTTACTTTTCTGATTTTCTTTTTTTGGTCATTATCACAAAGTGACTTGGTTTATTGATTTAATTCATTTTTGCAAATGGCCAAAAGCCTATATACTGTGTGGTTCTTAAACAATATCAGATAGCAAATAGGTATTTTTATTAGATGAGGCTAACCCTCTGTTTGCTTTCTCTTCTATATTCTCAGTCTTCCATTTGGTTCCAGTCAAGGAGTTGTTAAACTTAGTTCAGTTAGGCTGGGGGGTTTTCAGAGAAGGGGCCTATGTGACTTTGAGTGGATAGATTTTTTTTCAGATAAAAAGTTTGGGATAAGGTGTCAGTTCATAAAGCTGTGTCAGAAGTGATAAGGGAAATTGCCTTATAAAGAAGAAATATTTACTTGTAGACCCTTTTGACTACATAAGAAAGGAAAACTGGGCTGAGATGGGGATGGATATTAGTAGTTCATTAAGGTGGATTGAATCTTCTGGTGAATCTTCCCCTGAGATGGTTTTAGAAATAGAGAATCTGGACAGCTGAGTGTTAGTCTTATACACACTTGCTGACCTTTACAAAATTTTTTTTTTTTTTTTTGCTTTTTGGGTCACACCCGGCAGTGCTCAGGGGGTTACTCCTGGCTCTGCACTCAGGAATCACTCCTGGCGGTGCTCGGGGGACCATATGGGGATGCCGGGATCGAACCCAGGCCGGCACAGGCCAGCCGCGTGCAAGGCAAACGCCCTACCCGCTGGGCTATCACTCCGCCCACCTTTACAAAATTTTTTGAATGAGAAATCTAAAATGTTTTAAACCTTGCTTTCAACCAGAGTTTTCACTTTCTCATAGAAAACACAAAACAGGGGCCAGGTAGATGCTTGGTGATCAGAGACACATCCTTGCATTAGGAGGAGCTAGGGTAAATTTATAGCACCTCAGGGTCCCATGAGACCCTCAAGATATAGCTCTGGAGGCCCCTCAGTTGCCACTGGGCATGAGCCTTGTGGCCCCTACACTGTTGGGCCTACACACCACAGTTTCTTTGTGCCTAGTATTGCCATGATTGACCCTGGACTACCCTGATCCCCCCAGCACTTTTTGGGTGCCCCTCTCCATATTAACTCCTTCAACAACAACAAAAAGTATTAGAGGGAATTTTGTAGCAGATGAAAGGTGTATTAGTTACGTGAAAGTCCTGAACAAAGCTAGTCCTGAAACGTGTGAAACCCATGCTTTGGAAGCAGGAGGAAAGATGATCGAAGAGCACTAACACTGGGAATACTTGCAGACTGGGCCCACCACAGAGGCAACATGGGGACGAGGCAACAGCAGCGGACAAGGAGGAGAAGATGTTGATGCATGAACCTGTAGAGGGAGGCAGGGGCCAAGCTTGATGTTACAGTTTCCTCAGGACCGTGAGCTAACCAGACTTTCACTTAGACATCTGTTCCTAGCAGTAAGGGAAGGTCAGTCCAAAGCAGGACTTAGCAGTGATTCAGAATGTGGCTTACCCTGACCAGAGACACTGTGGACTTCAAAGGGACTGCAGGGGCATGTAGGACAGCAGGGGCATGTAGGATGAGTGATTCTTGAAAATGAACCTCGGGCAAGGAAAGAATTAAGGGCTAGTGTGATAACTTTGGATAGTATGTGAATTCTATGTGAATTCTTTGTGATAGTAGGATGATGTATGGAAATGAGACCTGAGGTAATTAAAGCAGAGGAGGAAAATGGGTCCTGTTTGACAAAAATCAAGGGAAGCTCAAGGTACAAATGCCCCATAGACCGATGAATATACAGGCCATAGGTCTGAGATTTGAGAGAAAGATAAGAACTGAGGATAGAGAACTGGGAATCATTAACATGTAGGTAAAAATTCACTGTATCACTGTCTTCCCATTCATCATCGATTAGCTCGAGCGGGCACCAGTAACATCTCCATATATCCTGTCTCATGCAAGTAGAGCCCAAGGGCATCTGCTTGCTCCAGGAACATAAAGAGCCTCAAACCATTCCATCAGGTCAAGGGAATGAGGTCTATAATTGTTACTGGTATTTGGCATATCAAATATGACACGGTAGCTTATGAGGCTCGGCCGTGTGGGTAGCATACTCTTGTAGTCATCCTTAATCCAGCATTTATTGATTAACTACCGCCAATTATGGGCCGTGAGAGCCGGGTTGTGATAGGCTGGTCTGCTGGGTGGAGTTCTGATGAGGGGGAAGTCCAGATGTGGAAAATGGTTGTCTGGTTAAAACCAGAAAACCCAGTAAATGGCATTGAGATTGTTAGTTAGGCTAAACAATCCTAAAGTAAGCATTATGCTATCTTTCCATTATTATAAGCAATAAGAAAAACCGGTTTCACTAATCAGAAACCAGACTGTCTACATTATAACAGACGCTCTGAGGAATAGGATAGGAGCTGTGTAAGTCCAAAGATACATTTTAATATGGAATGAGATTACCAGGCCTTGTAGAGATGTTCATACCATCTTCTTTAAAGTGTCTGACATCCTGAATCATCTCTGTAGCACATGCAAGGTTAATCAGCAATGATAAAATTTTCTCTGCAATCAAGATAAACGAAATGGGACAGATTCCTTTCTCCCGTGCCCCATCCCTCCCTTCAAAACCCAAATCTCTGTGTATTCCTGACCAAGATACAAACTAGAAGTTTCTTTGTACACAATATCAGGGGATATATTTTGGGTGATTTTTTTTTTTTTGGTGGTGGTTCCAGAGATCAAACTGAGGACCTCACATAAGCAAGATGAGCACTCTGCTGCTGGGATACATCTCTAATTCTGGTCCTGGTGAATTTTACCTTAAGCATTGGGAACTGTTTGATGATTGGGAAAGTGGTGGACCCATTAGTGACTACCTATGGCTTCCACCTCAAATGCAGTTGCTTGTTAAGCACATAGAAGCTTTTCTTGTGTTTTTGTTTGAGACTTTATTGGGCTGTGTCAAATATTGTTCTACAATTCTTGGAGTATCTGAATCTATTTCTAGATCTGTTACTTCTTCCCTGGGTGCAATCTGGCATGTCTCCTGATCTTTCTGGGTTCCTTCTAAAGTTCAAGGAATCCCAGATAGAGAATGTTCAGAGAAAAACCAAACAATCTACTATAAATACCCTAGGTTTGTACTAGAAGAAATAGGCCACATTTTTAGTGGAAAAATGAGATTTATGAAATCTAAATAACTATGGTGATTATTTGCATTGCAGATGGCTTGGATTGGCCTAATTGTAGAAAAATTTGCTGGTGGGAATAGTTGTTTCCTATGAATTGTTTATTTGCTGGAGAAAGAAGTGTTTGGTGTGGGTTAGAAGAGCTGATCTAGAAACCAGAATACTAATTTATTGTGTAAATGAAATGTTTTAAGACTTAGTTTCATCATCTTAAGATGATTAGTAAAAATGCCTTGCTACTACACAGATCACTGTAGGTATTGCATAAGTGTAAGTTATTTTTGTTCAAAGGATATTGGTCATCCTCTTCTAATATACACATAATCCTTTTATTGTTGGGAACTCTTCCTGGAAATGGACACCTAGTGGAATTAGCCCTGTAGTGAGACACTATAACATAGCCCTTAAAGACAAATGGCAGGTATTTTACATTGGAAATTACTCTTTTTCTCTTCAGATCTTAGCCATCAGGGAGTGCCTTCAGGCATGACTTTTTTCCACAACCCTTGTTCCTGCAATTGTTGGTCCAGCCTCCTGAGCTGCCTTGACCTTTGAGGACTCTCACCAATCTGCAGATCTCTACCCACCCTCTCACCACCATTAACAGGACAATGCCTCAAGCCATGTACAACTTGCATTTTAATGTCTTTTGTTTCTTTTGTCTTGTTCCAGGTATGGCACTGACATAATTTTGAATGCAATTATGGCTCAGAAATATTTTACATCTGCCAACATTAATGAGGGGCAGGATCAGTAGTGAATAGTCCACTCTTCTGAGCACAGTCATCTCTGAATGGGACTGAGCACACTTAGTTGGAGTAGGTTTTACCATGAGGGGCTTAAAAACATACAGAATCAAAATTCTAAGGCAAACATGTTGCTCTTTTTACTAAGAGAGCAATTAGCACTCAGTGTGAAGGAAAGGGTTGTGTGCATATATATTTGGGCAAGAAGGATTTTGGCAATGGGATTATAGTGCATTGATCTACAAAACACAGCTTGAAGCTGTTCTAGGAGTCACATTTCTGTGAATACAAACCTCCCTGGGCCATTGAAGTCACAAATTATGGTCCTACTTAGCAAAAAGTGTCATGGGTTTCACTCCTTTACACTTTAGAGAGAAGCTTTTGGTACATAATCACAATCACCGGCATAGAAAACTTCAGTAAGTTCTGTTGAATGAACAAAGTAATAGGTGTGTTGGTTACTATCTATTTTATTCCAGGTAATGGGATAAATGCTTTACATTATCATCTCTAATCTGCATGAAATAAAATTTATGTTTATTACAAGTGAGAGATGTGAGGCTCAGAAGGCAATTTTCCTTTTTCAATGTCAAGAGCTAGTAGTGTAGTAGAGCTTCTGTTTACTCTCAGCTGTGTGTGATACAGAAGTTTGAGCTCCTCAACACTCACAGACATGGTTCCCAACAGTGTCAGAATCTTTTCACCTCAGGAGACAAGAGGACTAGGAATTGAAAGAGGGGTAGAACCAACGTATTACTTTCCTTATGTCTAATTCTCTGGAATATAATTTAGCTCCATGTTCACATACTTTCTTTAGATTCTTTGTGTGTGTGTGTGTGTGTGTGTGTGTGTGTGTGTGTGTGTGTGTGTTTACCCTAAGTTAGCTTTCCAGAATTAATAGGCATTATAAGAATACTTCAGTTAGTACATGAGAGAGTTCTGTTGGTATCTAATAGTCAAGATGGAAAGATCAATTGAAGACCTATACTCTTAGTCATTAGGAAATGGGGACACCTCTGTTGAGGCAGCCTGGGGGGTGGGCGGGAGGAGGTTGTGTACATTGGTGGCAGAAATGGGGCACTGGTGGAGGGATGGGTGCTGGAATACTGTATTACCAAGAACCAATTATGAACACCTTTGTAATTGTATGTCTCATGGTGGTATAATAAAAAAATAAAAAAATAAAAAATAAAGTTTAATTATAAAAAATAATAAAAAATAAAAGGTTTTGGAGATGGTTAAGGGGATGGAGTATGCATGCAGCTGACCCAGTGTTCTATATGGCTTCCCGAGCACCACCAGGAGTAATTCTTGAGTGCAAAGCCAGGAATAAACCCTGAGCATTGCCAGTTGTGGCCCAAAACCTCTCCCCTCAAAGAAGCTGTTTGAATCTCCAGTTTGTTGCCTGAGCCCTCTGGTCAGAACATGATCGAGAGGGTGTCTATACCAGATGGAAACATTTTCAGTCAGGGAACTCACACTTCTAAATGTAGTTCACTGGTGGAGGGCTGGGTGCTGGAACACTGTACGGCTTTAAACCCAAACATGAACATTTTGTAATTGTCAAAAAAAAAAAAAACTAAAAAAAATAAATAAATAACTGTAAAAAATAAATACAGTTCATTACATCTCTCACTAGATTTGATTATTCAGAATTTTTCGTATTTTAAACTGGAATCCTGAGTCCTCAATGCTTTGAACTCAAACACTCTTTGTGGATTTATATCAATCAGGTGTCTTTTTCCAGGCTGGCATAATATTTGAAAGCTGCAATTATAGACCTCATTCCCATGACCTGATGGAATGTTTTGAGGCTCTTTATGTTCCTGGAGCAAGCAGATGCCCTTGGGCTCTACTAGCATGAGACAGGCTATAGGGAGATGTTACTGGGGCCCGCTCGAGCAAATTGATGATGAATGGGAAGACAAGCGACAAGTGAAGTGGCAATTGCTATAGTTTTTCTCTAGTTCCCTCAGTGATTCACTCTCTGTTCCGTCTTCCTTGTTCTTAGTGAATTGATTGATTGGTTTTGGGATCATACCCAGAGGTACCAGGGACTACATCTGACAATACTTGGGGACCCTGTGTGATGCAGAGGATTTGAACCAGGGTTGTGGCTGGCAACAGCTGCACACAGCAAGTGTCTCCTGTACTTTCTGTCTCTGGTCATTTGCTGTATCTACGGTCCCTTCTCTGCATCCTGCTTCATCTTATCTGCATACCTCTTAAAAGGCTGGCCTGGGACTTAACCTACTTTGATAAGAATGAAAAAGATTATTATATATATTTGTAAATGTCATATTAATTAAGAATTAGAGGTGGTAAGTTATTATGAACAAAGTCTGTCAAAAATGTCACTTATCTATGAAAAGAATTTTAAAAAAGTCAGAGTAGGTAAGCATCTTCAAAGATCACTGTTTGAGACAGAGTGAAATGTCCTGTTTTCCAACTTCAGCCTGAGCACTATGAAAATATTTGACCCAACAATGTATTTGCTCATTTTGGCATTTGAGAGCATAAGTAATTTTACTTGTTGTTGATATTTAGTGTGCTCTCTCTGTAAGTTCCTGATCCGAGCATTTTATACAGATACCGCTTTTCATTCTTGTAAACACTTTGTGATGTAGATACTTGTTTAATTCCAATATTTTTTTTTTTTGCTTTTTTGGGTCACACCTGGCAATGCTCAGGGGTTACTCCTGGCTCTGCACTCAGGAATTACTCCTGGCAGTGCTGAGGAGACCATATGGGATGCCAGGGATCGAACCCACGTCGGCCGCGTGCAAGGCTAACGCCCTACCCGCTGGACTATCACTCCGGCCCATAATTCCAATAGTTCTTATAGGAAGAAATTGAAGTTTAAAGAGATGGACTAACCTTCCCAAATACCACCTACCATATGATGAAACGAAGTTTTTGCCCAACTCAAACTCTCCAATCATACAACCATTCTATTTAAAATATTAGTATACTCATTGTTGATCTTGATGTAAAACTAGATTCTGCCCAACTCAAACTGTTCAGTCATACAACCATTCTGTCTAAAATATTAGTATACTCATTGTTTCTTTTTCTATAAAACTTCCTTTTTATTTTTGATTATAACACAATAACCCCTGTTTCATTTTGCAAGTCTGAATGACCATATCAGAATTTCATGGGCTAAAAAAAAATTGCTTCTTGTGATATGCAGCTTTCAGTTTCCATAAACACAGGAAATGCTAAAGTACTAGTCACTG